>LR880966.1:17003884-17023574 GCA_904067115.1 Aegilops sharonensis
CCATTATAGGGTTAATCACCTGGGGAACAATTCATGGAATGTGGTAGAAGTATCTCTCGAGTTGAAACTGAAGATAACATCGAGAGCAAATTATGAAGGTTCAATAAGAAGTTTCAAGCGGATGGACAGACGGTCGATACCTGAACAGAGTGTGAGAAGGGGTTCAGAGCATTAGGAATAGATCATCCCTCGGGGGGTGGCTCGTGACAAGATACGAAGCCAAATGCAAGAATATTTTGTAATCAAAGATATACAGGAGAGTCAGGTTTCGATCGTGTGGAACTGTGGGTTATGGGCCCACCATGTGGGTTGAAAGCAGGAAGGCGCTAAAATTTTGCACGGCCATGATAGCAAGGCAGGTTAGAGGATAGCCTGCCAATTATGTTGGCAACAGCGTTGGTACCAAGGGCGAGGGACGAAGAGAACCATTTTCCTGCTCGTAATACGAGGCGGACCAATAGGCAAAGTTCATGTCCATCGGTGGTTACCGGAATGTCATCAACAATAGTAACAGGGTCTTACTAACAGAGTTGTACACCGAGGTGCTTACTTAAGCAGGAATTTATCTCTGCTCAGACAAGTTAGATGACAAGAAAGGTGAAACAAAACAATGGAAAGGAAAATGTGATTATTATGATAATCAGACCAATGGAAAGGAAAGGTGTTTATACCCAAGTATTAGGGTATAACTTTCCCAAGGAAAGGCAGAGCATGATAGGGCTCCAAGTATTAAAGCATTTAGACAAAGGGGCAAGGAATTTATGAGGCTTATCCATACAACGGTGTTTGGGTAAATGATCAAGAACAGTTAGCATTGCGCTCCCAAATGTTCTTGTTGATTATCGGAGTACCACACACATGCTTCGGGATAGTGTTGACATGGTCATCAGGGAAATGTCAGACTTCGGATACACAAAGGATCCATCGGAAACAACTTAGAAAATAAGTCATACAATTTCAGCGAGGAAAAGATGAGGGTGTGGCCGACGGGCTCAGTAACAATCCATCGGCATGTCAAAAAGGATGTATTTCCAAAATTATATGAACAAGTTTGTGTTGGGGAAGGCAGGAATGTTGTCGATGATAATTCAAATCATCGAGGGGCAAGGATGGTATTTCTCATCATGAATTCAATCGATATCCTGGAAGAGCTCAGAATGTTGATGATGATCACGACACATTTGTCGAGAGATTTCATGAAGATGTAATCAATCGGCGACGACATCAAGTCAAAGGAATGATGAAGCGAAAGGTTATTGGAACCACGGGTACAACACAAACTCGAAATCAAGCTTGTTGTTCAAGGCGAAAAATATGACGAGGAAGACCGATGTAGGCTTAGCTCATCGTCGAAAATTGTGCTCCGGAAAGGAAGGACCGGGTAGCACAATTAAAATTTGGCACGATNAGGATGGTATTTCTCATCATGAATTCAATCGATATCCTGGAAGAGCTCAGAATGTTGATGATGATCACGACACATTTGTCGAGAGATTTCATGAAGATGTAATCAATCGGCGACGACATCAAGTCAAAGGAATGATGAAGCGAAAGGTTATTGGAACCACGGGTACAACACAAACTCGAAATCAAGCTTGTTGTTCAAGGCGAAAAATATGACGAGGAAGACCGATGTAGGCTTAGCTCATCGTCGAAAATTGTGCTCCGGAAAGGAAGGACCGGGTAGCACAATTAAAATTTGGCACGATAATGATATAGTCGGCCAGGCTAGAAATGACTTGAAGGATTATTAAACTCGTAAGCAATGATAATTACTTAGAGTTATTGAATCAGAGTGCGGAATCGATTCACTTATCGGTGTTCTCAGTTGACAAACAACCCGGAACCCTTGAAGTGACAAAGACAGGGGTAAGGTAGTACTCCATCAAAAGTTCATAAGATGTAGTGCAATGGCATGATATCCTCAAGATACCAGGGGAAATACTTGAAGGTAGATCATAATATAGGTTGGACAGGTGAAATGATTTGCAGAAGACAAGTATTTTAACTTGTCCAGGATATGGAATCAAAGAGAGAATATGGTCGGAGCCACGATTGCAAAGGATCAATTCATAGATACAAGATGAGCTTGTACCAAAGAAATAATTATTTTATGAGCAGCTTCCATGATAAGTTCTACATCAGGTCCATGGGCATGAACACAAAGTTCAAGGTCGACTCCCACTTCTTCAATGCATATCATTTCATTTACCTCTCACTTTTGATGAAGTTGTAGTGTTGAAATGTTATCTGGCGAAGTACCAAAAGAGTAAGACTCGTGAGAACTCTCGAGTTCATACGGATTATGGAAGGCACAAGTTCAACCCATCAGGGCATTTTTACAAATCTATACAACCATCAACCAAGCAAAAGATACGAGTTCGAAAGCAGAGTATCGTAGTCAAAGCAGATGATACAATTTGCCGAAGGTATTATGTATCAGGGAAAAACTCACAAGATTTTGGATGTGAAGGACACTGTCGGATAACAACCCAGCAATGGATCTGGCGATTCATGACAGAGTTGATGTGATTATCGGTAATCAATCAAAATGAAGAAGGGGATGCAAAGGCATCGGCTTATAGAAACATTTGAATGATTCGATGCTTGGGTACAAAGGAATTATGATTTCAAGACGAAGGCTCAGAAGTAGAGACTCTGATCAAAAGATGAATAGGTTGAATAGACTTAGAGGTGCACCCGATCAAATCTGGATTGGGCAAGAACCAGCTCATTTTTGGAGTGACGTCTGAGCCGGAAGGATGAATGCTAGGATCTGATTGAGGATTACGAGCATTCGCGACATATTGGATCAAGGGACTCGAAACGATAGTGACAGAGGATGTCAATGAAGATTACTTGAAATATGGAATTAACCATAATGCAAGCAAACAAGAATTTCAACAGCAACAGGTTGCTGAGGATTTTTGGAAGATCAGATAGTATTTCTAGGTATTTAGGAAAGCATATGAACAACTGGGGTTGAACGAACCCCGGTTAAGTGAATTATCCGCAGTGCAAAAGAAGCTGCAAAGCAGAAGGCACAAAGGATTCTCGAAACAACGGAGAGTACTAGGGGCATCTTGTAATAACAGGATCAACTGGGGATGAAGGTACAAGCGGCAAGGATATTATTCACGGGGATTATTGGTGGTCAGGAACTGCAAAGCAGTGGGCACAGGGTCTCGGGAAACATCGAGGAGTATCTGCGGAATTTTCTGACGAAGCAAGCGATCATCTCTAGTGAAGGGGCTCTCCGGAAGGAAGTGGTTACGAGATCCTAGAGTCAGAGTTAGTAAAAGTTTAAGCCGAATAGATGAGAGATCAGAGTCCGAGAGCATAGACGAGGAGTAAAAGATCCTAGTACCACCCAATGGCGACGTGGGCCCGTAAGACACACAGCCAAAGTTAGTAAAAAAAATTCGGTGACTAGACTCAACTTCGGCCAAGGAGTTGGAAAGGGGGCTACCTACAGGCAGTCGGCTCTGATACCAACTTGTGACGCCCTCGATTCAATCGTACACTAATCATACACGCAAATGTGTACGATCAAGATCAAGGACTCACGGGAAGATATCACAACACAACTCTAGACACAAAATAAAATAATACAAGCTTTATGTTACAAGCCAGGGGCCTCGAGGGCTCGAATACATAAGCTCGAATACATAAGCTCGAATACACAAGAGTCAGCGGAAGTAACAATATCTGAGTACAGACATAAGTTAGACAAGTTTGCCTTAAGAAGGCTAGCACAAAAGCAACATCGATCGAAAAGGCAAGGCCTCCTGCCTGGGAGCCTCCTAACTACTCCTAGTCATCATCGGTCTCCGCGTAGTAGTAGGCATCGGCGGTGGCATCTGGCTCCTGGGCTCCGCATCTGGTTGCACCAACCGGAAAGAAGAAGAAAGGGGGAAAAGGGGGAGCAAAGCAACCGTGAGTACTCATCCAAAGTACTCGCAAGCAAGGATCTACACTACATATGCAACATTATCAAAGGAAGGCTGTACATGTGGACTGGGCTGCAGAAATGCCAGAATAGAGAGAAGGCCTAGTCCTATCGAAGACTAGCATCTTCTGGAAACCACCATCTTGCAGCAACCGGAAGGAGTAGAGTAGCATAAAGTAAAGTAGTAGTGTGTTATCAACCTCGGCCGGAGATCCTTTCTTGACTCCCTGTGAGAAAGCAATCCGAGAGCCATACTATCCAGTTATCATCACAATCCAATTCTCATCGCAATCCATTGCTCATATCCATGTCTCATCTCAAGTATCTAGTTCTAGTTGTATCGATCGGGATACAACTCCAAGTGTCCGTTACCGTAGGACAGGCTATCGATAGATGTTTTCTTCCCTGCAGGGGTGCACCAACTTACCCACCATGCTCGCTTAACTCCGGCCGGACACACTTTCCGGGGTCATGCCCGGCCTCGGCCAAACAATACGCCGCAACCCGACCTAGGCTTAATAGAGAGGCCAGCACGCCGGACTAAACCTATGCCCCCAGGGGTCATGGGCCATCTCCCCGGGAACTCCTGCACGTTGCGTACGCGGCCGGTGAGCAGACCTAGCTACCTTACTAAAAAGGCAGGAGCTTACCAGTCCAACCCGGCGCGCGCCGCTCAGTCGCTGACGTCTATTAAGCTTCGGCTGATGCATACGACGCAGAATGCCCATACTATGCCCACGTGATGGTTAGTGCTATCAGGCCAGAGGCCCCTCGGATCAAATATCCAAATCGTAGTGGATTAGGAACGCGCCGTAACAAGCAGAGACTCACGAAAGATGTGACCCCGTTGCCCCGTCTCGAGGACTTGCGGCAAGGGCTAGGAATGCCCGGCCACGCCTCGTAATTATCTCGCGGGCACCCTCCAGGTCAACCCGTCTCCACATCACTCGCAATTAAGCTCGCGCGGGTACCCCTCAGGGTCGACCCGTCTTTCCAAGTAACAGGGGTAAAGTCCAAGTATCCATGTGTCCAAACATCAAGGGGAAAACCCGAGGAATCACCCCCGATGAATTCCACTAGATGTAATCATCAAGGTGAACGTAAGAGGAATCACCCTCGAGATCCACACTTGAGGGGTTGCACGACATAGTCGTTTCAGAAGTGGTTAAAGAGGAAATCACCCTCGATGACCACGACCGAATGACTACACTACAGGGTTAACACCAGAAGTGCTGAAGAGGTCTCACCCTCGGTACTCGATAGTAACCCAGTAGTGTCGAACAACTAAGGGGAAAGTGATGTGCAGTGCCGGGGCCTGGTCTTCGATCACGTTGTTCGGGTCTTCAGTGATGAAGCAGGGGCAACAAGGACAAGGTGGGGGTCACTGATGGGTCACTAACCAACCTATACTAAGCAGTTTAGGATAAGCAGGTAAGGAACAACAACAGATACAAAAGCAGGCTATGCATCAGAATAGGAGCAATCAATAACAGTAGCAAAATTTAATGCAAGCATGAGAGAATGGAATGGGCGATATCGGGATGATCAAAGGGGGGGCTTGCCTGGTTGCTCTGGCAAGAAGGGGTCGTCGTCGACGTAGTCGATCACCGGGGCATCATCGGCCTCAGGGTCTACCGGAGAGAAGAAGGGGAAGAAACAGTAAATATAAGCAAACAGATGCAACACTAAGCATGACATGACGATAAGCAGAACTAGGGTCAACCTAACGTAGTACTACACGTTGCAGACGGAGGGATAAACATCCGAGGATGAATTCCCGACATTAGGTGGATTCCGGACAAAGGAAAAGAGGGGGAAAGTTCCAAGTTCAGCATGCTAGGGGCATGTGACAGATGAACAGACCACGTATTCGGATTCGTTGGATTTTTCTAAGCAACTTTCATGTACAAAGTTTTTCCATCCAAGATACGGTTTAATTTCTAAGATTTTTCAAAGATTTAACAATACCCGGAAAAATCCCTGAAATTTTGCTAAGTCTGAGTATTCGTCAGTTTTTAAACATCACTTAGCGGTTTTCCGGAGGCTATAGCTATTTTTCTGCACATTCTATGGGTTAGTACCTTATATCAATTTTGAGCATTTTTCTGCAAGCTACATGTTAGTACCACTTTTGTCCATATTAGAGTTAATTAGCTTGATCATCAACAGTTCTAAAGTTTCTAAGAAAATAAAGCTGCTATTCAGTTTTTCAGTTAACAGAACGTTGAACTTTGTGATTTTCGTAGGAATTAATCCACGCATCGAAAGGATTTGGTCCAGTGGAAACATTTGAGCCTTGTCAAGTGTACTATCACCTCATATTATTTTTACTCCTGTTAGTAGTTGTCTAACCACTGATTAGGGGCTGCCTAGTGGGTTAGTCAATGTAAAAATAGGAAAGCTAGCTACTGCTACAGTAACTGAACGTTACTGTAGCAGGGCTGCACTAGTAGCAACGCAGCAGTATGAGCAGTTAGCGGCGGCGGTAAGAGCAGTAGGAGGCGGCAGCAGTAGCAGAAGGTGAGGGAGCATGCCCAGAGGGCGGCCGGGAGCAGTTGCGGTGGTGTGGGCGTGCCCGCAGGGGGAGCACGGGGAGCGCGGCCGTGGCGCACAAGTGCGTGCTCACCGACGACGGAGACGGCGCGGGAGTGAGCTCCNAGTTAATTAGCTTGATCATCAACAGTTCTAAAGTAGCTAAGAAAATAAAGCTGCTATTCAGTTTTTCAGTTAACAGAACGTTGAACTTTGTGATTTTCGTAGGAATTAATCCACGCATCGAAAGGATTTGGTCCAGTGGAAACATTTGAGCCTTGTCAAGTGTACTATCACCTCATATTATTTTTACTCCTGTTAGTAGTTGTCTAACCACTGATTAGGGGCTGCCTAGTGGGTTAGTCAATGTAAAAATAGGAAAGCTAGCTACTGCTACAGTAACCGAACGTTACTGTAGCAGGGCTGCACTAGTAGCAACGCAGCAGTATGAGCAGTTAGCGGCGGCGGTAAGAGCAGTAGGAGGCGGCAGCAGTAGCAGAAGGTGAGGGAGCATGCCCAGAGGGCGGCCGGGAGCAGTTGCGGTGGTGTGGGCGTGCCCGCAGGGGGAGCACGGGGAGCGCGGCCGTGGCGCACAAGTGCGTGCTCACCGACGACGGAGACGGCGCGGGAGTGAGCTCCGGGCGGCCAAACGGAGCGGCGCAAGCTCCTACGAAACCAGCGCGAGGCGCCGCATCGATCCACGCCGTGGGTGTGAGCTGAGGCAAACCAAAACGACGACTACGACGAGTTGACGCGGTGGCCGCATCGGATCTCGTGGAAGGGCGGCAAGAGAACGAGAATGACGCCTAGAGGAAAGGGGGATCGAGGCGGAGCTCACTATGATGCTCGGGGAAGGCTCGGGGGGTGCCGAGGACAGTCGGAGATGAGTAGATCGACGCGGTGGCGCGCCGGCGATGCAGAGGAGGGGATCGGCTCGATCCCGACGATGTTGCGCCGTGTTGCTCGAATCCGTGCCCGTGGCTGATGAAGACGAAGCCGACGAGTCTCCTGGACACAGTGGCGCAGCTCGAGGTGGCCGGTGGATGTGGTGGTTCACGACGACGAGCTCCGGTGCACCGTGGCAATCTCGAACCAGAGCGGGGAGAGGGTGGGGGAGTGAAAGAGGGTCGAGCTAGGGTTCAGGGGAGTGGTGCCGCTACTAAGTAGGGCGAGGGGGGGCCGTGGATGCGCGCCACGGCGCCATGGCGTCCGTGGATGTGCTCCACGATGCCTCCCTGCTACAGGTTGAAGAAAATCAGTGTGGGCTGGGCCTTCGTACACTGTAGCACTTAGGACCAGTGGCGCAGTAGCGGCTAGGCTTTTTCTTTCTCCTTTTTTTTATTTCTTATGCCTCTGTTTTGCACTTAATTGGAGCACCAAATGACTTCTGTAAAATGTGCCACTAGCCACATTAAATACTTTGCAATATTTAGCACCGCCATAAAAAGGTTTGGCGAGCATTTGAATTCATTTGGATTTTGCATAAATGCAAATGAATTAAAAGGTTGTTTTGGGCACTGCTTTAAATAGGTTAGGGNGATGAAGACGAAGCCGACGAGTCTCCTGGACACAGTGGCGCAGCTCGAGGTGGCCGGTGGATGTGGTGGTTCACGACGACGAGCTCCGGTGCGCCGTGGCAATCTCGAACCAGAGCGGGGAGAGGGTGGGGGAGTGAAAGAGGGTCGAGCTAGGGTTCAGGGGAGTGGTGCCGCTGCTAAGTAGGGCGAGGGGGGGCCGTGGATGCGCGCCACGGCGCCATGGCGTCCGTGGATGTGCTCCACGATGCCTCCCTGCTACAGGTTGAAGAAAATCAGTGTGGGCTGGGCCTTCGTACACTGTAGCACTTAGGTCCAGTGGCGCAGTAGCGGCTAGGCTTTTTCTTTCTCCTTTTTTTTATTTCTTATGCCTCTGTTTTGCACTTAATTGGAGCACCAAATGACTTCTGTAAAATGTGCCACTAGCCACATTAAATACTTTGCAATATTTAGCACCGCCATAAAAAGGTTTGGCGAGCATTTGAATTCATTTGGATTTTGCATAAATGCAAATGAATTAAAAGGTTGTTTTGGGCACTGCTTTAAATAGGTTAGGGGCATTTTGAAATTTCAAATAATATTGGTTCATTCAAGACAATTAGCTAGCGAATTTTTGCAACCGAGCAAACATTTTTGTTTTACCGTTTGAAGAAACAATTATGTGACTTGAAATTTAAATTTGAATTAGACTCTGTTTTTTTAACAAGTGGCAATTTGGCTTAATCAAACTTGATGACATGGCTCCATTAGGGGAGATTACTGTAGCATGATTCTCGGGGTGTTACACACTTGTTCCTGTCACCCTGTCCTAGTCTGATATAAATGAATTCCATCCAAAACAAAAATAATGGTCCAATAGTTATGCATGTTCTGGATTTCCTAAAGAATGATTTAGATGACAAGCAAAGTAAACATTGAATCAGTCAAATAAGTAACTCGAGTTTATCTATCAAGTGCCATGGATTTTATGATGGTGAAACTAATCAAGGCTGGGATGCGTCGTAAGGTGGCACACTTTCTTCAACTCGAATTCCAACTCGTTCCTTGGTGACATGCACCAGTTTGATTCGATCACATCCTCAGTGATTGGCTTGCGGCTCACTCGGAACGGATCATTCTAACCCTAATATGTATACATGCATCTTTCCCTGTCTTGGAGTGGCCTGGATGTGACGCCTAATACAAGCCGACAAGAGATAGTTTCCTTCTAAGCCTTTCTTTTTGGGACCCATGATGTACTCGCAAAGAGAGACACAGCTAGAGAGATATGTGATGGCGTTTGGGGGCAAATGGTGAAGTTGAGCCACATAGAATCTATGAAAATACTTGGGAAAATGGAGCGGTAGTAAAGAAGATCCTCTTTTCAATATGAGAAAAGAGAAGTACCAGCTCATCTTGATTGGGAACCGGATCTAATTCGCTGGCCACTGACAACATCCGTCGTTGTTTCGACACGAGCCCTTCAGCTAGAAATTGGCGTATTGTCCCTTTGGTCACCATGGACGGCAGCCAGTCAGCTCGAATCCAACCTGGTGGAGGTGTGAACTAAAATAAAGCCATCCTCATCTTCTTCAACTCCAGTTCGCGGGTGTTTTCCCCGACCATGGAGGTGGCGAAGGATGAGATGTGCGGTCACGGGTGGACGATATGGGTGTGGCGGCGGTTTTGTTGTGGAGATTTGGAAATGGAATAAGTATTTTTTTCATTCAAACCTTTTGCCTTTTATTTATAGAAGGGAGGGCATAAGCAACGTGAGACCCCGTCTGTTCACCGTTCAGATCTACAATGCTCAGTTATGCATTAGTTTTGGCAAGTGAACCTAGTGGGAGCCCTAATTACACCCGCTACAATGCACGAGCTTTGATCACGAGAATCAAAAAGCCTTCTTCACGATCGTCGTGGTATCTAATTAGCATTTTCTCTGACTTCATATCTACTTGTTATGAATCTTCAAACAACTTTGACCATTACATTGAAAATTATAACAAGTTGATATCCAAATGATTGGAAAACATCACCTATATTCGCATGCAATTTTTATTCATGAAAAAGTATTGTTTATACCTTTTTATGTTTAGTAATGTTAATTACATTAATAACCTCGGGTTGTTTAAACTACACTTCTTTTCCTAAAGGGAAATGACATGTACATAAGGCTAATAATTTGCTGAATATTTTATTATCTTACTTGCATTTTTGTGAGTTCATATATTTTTTTATATCAGTTTTCAAAGTATAGGTTAGACGGTCAAAGGGCACTTGCACGATCTCAAACACAAACCTAAGGGAAGAACTGAGTAGAGCCAAAAATTAAAGACAAAACCCACGGCTGGCACAAGTAATGTCAAAAGTGTAATTGTCACTTCTGTTGCTATGGAAAAAGTTAGAGCATCTCTAGCCGATCCCTAAGAAACATAAGAGTAACTCACTGAGTAAACCATTGTGAAGTATTTGGAATCCACTAAGTTTTGCAAAATACATTTCATTTTCGGCCACCAAAATAAACTTCAGTCCTTTTCTATTTTATTGAACGGCATTTTGATACATTAGAATAAAACTAAGAGAACCGATCCAAATAAAACTACAAGAACAATTAGGCACTTTATCATAAATTCAAGTGCCATAACTACACCTACTAATTCTTTTTGTACTTTCTCTATGTCTTCGTTGCCCACATTGTTGTGGTTCTTGAGCATGCATACTCCATTGTTGTCCGCCTCCATAGAATTAAACAATGCATCATCTCTAGTCTCAACTCTAGCAAGTAGTGCATGAACATTTAGCAAATTTCTTGCTATAAATATATTGATGTATCTTGTTCCTTATATCACAATTGCATCCATTCTAGACACAATTTTTTCCAAACAATAAGCTACGAATTACAACGAATCCGAAGAACAACGGGACAAGCAAGCACTCACCCCATCCTTTTGCACTGAAAGAACTCCCATCCGGAATGTTGTGGTGTGATCGAAACTCAACGCACCCCATGCTGTGAGTAGTGGTCACACCTGATGACCGACAATGGGGAGCCGACAAGCTACTAGGCAAGTGTTGAGCCTAGCTGAGTGCCATCGTTCATGACTTTGCTGATAGCCAGATGACGACTAAGATCCGAGCTCCTAGGTAAGGAGGCCATACCAAGAATCATTAGTTTTATTAGTAGCTGAAATTTTGGTTTAAAAAAATGGAGAACGTGCATTCGTGATTGAGATGTATTAGTAGTAGTATTACCGTGGATAAGGATGTGCCTTAAACAGTTGTTCCTATCAACTTGTCCTAGTCCGATATGGATGGATTCCATGCAAAACGAAAATAATGGTACAATGTTATGCAAGTTCTGGATTTCCTAAAGAAGCATTTAGATGACAAGCAAAGTAAACTTTGAACCAGTCGAATAAGAAAATCGAGTTATCTATCAAGTAGAATTGATTTTTATGATGGTGAAACTAATCAGGGTTCGGACACGTCGTAAGGTGGCACACTTCCTTCAGCTCGAGTTCCAGCTTGTTCCTTGGTGACATGCACTAGCTTTGATTCGATCACATCCTTAGTGATTGGCCCTCGGCTCAATCGAATCAGGTCATTCTAACACTGATATGTACCCATGCATCTTGATATGTATCCATGCATCTTTCCTTGTCTTCGAGTGGTTCGATGTGATGACTAATACTAGTCGATAAGAGATCAATACCTTATAAGCCTCTGCTTTGGGATCCCATGATGTTCTTGCAAATAGAGACAAAGCTAGAGAGATATGTGATTGCATTTGGGGGCAAATGGTGAAGTTGAGCCCCATAGAATCTATGAAAATACTTGAGAAAAAGGCGTGGCCGTAAAGAAAATCCTCTTTCAATATGAGAAACGAGAAGTACCCGCTCATCTTTATTGGGAACCGGGTCTTGTTCGCTGCCGCTGACAACCTCCATCCTTGTTTCGACACAAGCCCTTCAGCTACAAACTGGCGCACTGTCTATTCAGTCACCATGGAAGGCAGCCAGTGACCATGGATCCAGCTAGGCGGAGGCGTGAATGACAATAAACCCCTCCTCATGTTCTTCATATTATTCAACTCTAGTTTGGGAGTCTTTTCCCTGACCATGGAGGTGGCAGAGGATGAGATGTGCAGTTATGGGTGGACGATATGGGTGTGGCAGCGATTTTATTGTGGAGAATTGGGAATGGCATGAGAATTTTTTGATTCACCCCTTTTGCCTTTTATTTATAGAACAGATGCCACAAGCTACGCGAGACCCCGCCTGTTCATCATTCAGATAAACGACGCTCAGTGCTGCAGTAGTTTTGGAAACTGCATTTACTGGGAGCCCTAATCGAGGCGCCATCAGCACCCCTCATTACACCCGCTATAGTGCACGAGATTTGATCACGGGAATCAGAAAGTCTTCTTCATAATTGTCCTAGTGTCTAAGTTGCATTTTTCTGACTTCATATGTACTTGTTATGAATTTTGAAACAACTTTGACCATTACATTGAAAATTATAACAAGTTGATATGAACTCGGAAAATGCAAATAAGATATCAAAATAATTGGAAAACATCACCAATATTTGCATCCAATTTTAATTCATGAAAAAGTATCGTTTATACCTTTGCATGTTTAATAATGTGAACAACATTAATAACCTCGAGTTGTTTAAACAATACCTTTTTCCTAAAGCCAAATACATGCACATAAAGGTAACATTTTGTTGAACATGTTATTATGTTAGTTGCATTTTTGTGAGTTCATATAATTTTTTTCTGAATTTAAAAGTATAGGTCAAATGGTCAAAGTGCACTCAGACGACCTCAAAAACAAATCTAAGGGCAACACTGAGCAGAGCCAAAAAGTAAGGGCAAAACACACGGCTGGCACAAGTAAGGTCAAAAGTGTAATTGACTCTTCTATTGCTATGGAACAAGTTACAGCATCTCTAGCCGATCCCTAAGAAATACAGAAGTAAATCGCTGAGTAAACCTTCGTGAAGTATTTTTAATTCACTAAGTGTTGGTTGGTTCTAGTCGAACCCCTAAACTTAGCGGAGTAAAATTTTGTTTTTTGCAGAATTCATTTCATTTTCGGCCATCAGAATAAACTTTACTCCTTTTCTATTGTATTGGCCAACATTTTGATACACCAGAATACATATTTCACCAATTTTTCAGTAAGTGAACTGATCCAAATAATACTACAAGAACAATTATGCACATTAACAGTAATTCAGGTGGCATAACTACCCCTACTAGTTCTTTTAGTACTTTCTCTATGTCTTTGTTTCCCAAATTGTTACGGTTCTCCATTGGCTTCTTGAGCATGCACATTCCATTGTTGTTCGCCTTACAATTGAACATTGCATTGTCCCTAGTCCCAACTCTGGCAAGCAGTGCATGAACATCTTGCAAATTTCTTGCTATCATTATATCAATATATCCTCTTCCTAATACCACAACTTGCATCCATCCTACACACAATTTTAAGCAAACAATAAGCTATGAATTTCGACGAATCCGAAGAGCAACAGGACAAACATTCACTCACCCCATCACTAAAATAACTCCCATCCATAATGTTGTGGCGTGATCGAAAATCGGCGCACCACATGCAGCGGGTAGTGTTCACAATTTATGACGACAACGGGGAGCAGACAAGCTGTTGGGCAAGTGTTGAGCCCGGTCGAGTGCCACCATTCATGGCTTTGCTAATGGCTGGACAAAGATGAAGATCTGAGCTCCTAGGGAAGGAGGCCATACCAAGAATCATCAGTTTTATTAGAAGCTGAGATTTTGGTTTAGAATAATGGAAGACGTGCATTAGTGATCGAGATGTGTTACTAGTAGTATTACCGTGGAACGAGATGTGTATTAAACACTTATTCTTATCACCCTGTCCTTGTCGATATGGATGGATTGCATGCAAAACGAAAATAATGGTCCAATAGTTATGCACGTTCTGGATTTCCTAAAGAAGCATTTAGATGACAAGCAAAGTAAACTTTGAATCGGTAGGATAAGCAAGTCGAGTTTATCTATCATGAAGAATTTATTTTTATGATGGTGAAACTAATCAAGGCTGGCACGCGTGGTAAGGTGCACACTTCCTTCAGCTCGAATTCCAGCTCTTTCCTTGGTGACATGCACCAGCTTTGATTCGATCACATCCTCAGTGATTTGCTTGCGGCTCACTCGGATCTGGTCATTCTAACCCTGATATGTATACATGCATCTTTCACTGTCTTTGAGTGGCTGGATGTGATGACTAATACAAGTCGATAAGACATCAATTGCTTCTAAGCCTTTCCTTTTTTGGCCCATGAATTTCTTGAAAAGAGAGACAATGTTAGAGACATATATGATGGCATTTGGGGGAAAATGGTGAAGTTGAGCCCCAAGGAATCTATGAAAATACTTGAGAAAATGGCGCTACGGTAATGAAAATCCTCTTTCAATATGTGAAATGAGAAGTGCCCGCTCATCTTGATTGGGAACCGGGTCTAGATCGCTGGCCGCCGACAACCCCCATCCTTGTTTCAACACAAGCCCTTCATCTAAAAATTTGCGCATTGTCTCTTCGGTCACCATGGACAGCAGCCAGTGACCATGGATCCAGCCAGGCGGAGGCATGAACAACAACAAACCCCTCCTCGTGCTCTTCATCATCTTCAACTCCAGTTCGCGGCCCTTTTCCCGGCCCAAGGAAGCGGCAGAGGATGAGATGTGCGGTTATATGTGGACGAAATGGGTGCGGCGGCGGTTTTGTTGTGGACATTTGGGAACGGAATGAGAATTTTCTGATTCACCCCTTTTGCCTTTTATTTATAGAAGGGACGCCACAAGTGACGTGAGACCTTGTCCGTTCATCATTCAGATATACGACGCTCAGTGCTGCGGTTGTTTTGGCAAGTGAAGTTAGTGGGAGCCCTAATCGAGTCAAAAAGTCTTCTTCATAATTGTCCTGGTGTCTTATTTGCATTTTTTCTGACTTCTTATCTACTTGTTATGAATTTTCAAACAACTTTGACCATTACGTTGAAAATTATAACAAGTTGATATGAACTCAGAAAATGCAAATAAGATATCTAAATAATTGGAAAACATCACCGATATTTGCATGCAATTTTTATTCATGAAAAAGTATTGTTTATACCTTTTTATGTTTAATCATGTTTATACATTAATAACCTCGGGTTGTTTGAACAATACTTTTTTTCCTAAAGGAAAATGACATGCACATAAAGGTAATATTTTGTTCAACATTTTATTATGTTAGTTGCAATTTTGTGAGTTCATATAATTTTATATGTATTTTCAAAGTATATTTCAAACGGTCAAAGGTTGCTCGGACGACCTCAAACACAAATCTAAGGGCAAAACTAAACAAAGCCGAAAATTAAGGGCAGAAAACACGGCTGGCACAAGTAAGGTCAAAAGTATAATTATCCCTTCTGTTGCTATGGAACAATTTAGAGCATCTCTAGCCGACCCCTAAGAAATAGATGAGTAAATCGCCGAGTAAACCTTTGTGAAGTATGTTTAATTCACCAAGTTTTGGCCGGTTCTAGCCGAACCCCTAAACTTAGCTGGGTAAAATTTTGTTTTTGCAAAATTCATTTCATTTTCGGCCACCGAAATAAACTTCACTCCTTTTCTATTTTATTGGCAGACATTTTGATACACCAGAATACATACTTCACCAAATCTTCACTATGAAAACTAATCCAAATAGAAATCCAAGAACAATTAGGCACGTTAACCGAAATTCAAGTGTCATAACTACACCTACTAGTTCTTTTAGTACTTTCTCTATGGATTCGCTTCCCACATTGTTGTGGTTCTCTATCCTCTTCTTGAGCATGCACACTCCATTGTTGTCCGCCTCCATACAATTGAACATTATTGCATCGTCTCTAGTCCGAACTCTAGCAAGTAGGGCATGAACATCTAGAAAATTGATTGCTATCAATATATCGATATATCTTCTTCCTAATACCACAACATGCATCCATTCTACACACAATTTTTTGCAAACAATAAGTTACAAATTATGACGAATCCGAAGAGCAACAGGACAAACAAGCACTCACCCCATCCTTTTGCACTGAAAGAACTCCCATCCGGAATGTTGTGGCGTGATTGAACCTCAGAGCACCACATGACGCGGGTAGTGGTCACACTTGATGACCGACAATGAGGAGCCGATGAGCTGCTGGGAAAGTGCTGAGCCCGACTGAGTGCCACCATTCATAGTTTGCTAATGCCCGGACGATGAGTAAGATCCGAACTCCTAGGGAAGAAGGCCATACCAAGAATCATAAGTTTTATTAGAAGCTGAGATTTTTGTTTATGATGGTGAAACTAATCATGGCTGGGACGCGTCGTAAGGTGGCACACTTCATTCAGCTCAAATTCCAGCTCGTTCTTTTGTGACATGCACCAGCTTTGGTTCGATCACATCCTCATTTATTGGCTTGCGGCTCATTCGGATCGGGTCATTCTAACCCTGATATGTATACATGCATCTTTCCATGCCTTGGAGTGGCTGGATGTGACGCCTAATACAAGCCGATAAGAGATCAATTACTTCTTAGCCTTTCCTTTCAGGGCCCATGAAGTTCTCGCAAAGAGACACAAAGCTAGAGATATATGCGATGGCGTTTGGGTGCAAATGGTGAACCTGCGCCCCGTAGAATCTATGAAAATACTTGAGAAAAGGGCGCGGCGGTAAAGAAAATCCTCTTTCAATATGAGAAATGAAATATACTGGCTCATCTTGATTGGGAATCAGGTCTAGTTCGCCTGCTGCTGACAACATACATCCTCGTTTCGACATGAGCCCTTCAGCTACAAATTAGCGCATTGTCTCTTCGGTCGCCATGGACGACAACCAGTCACCTTGGATCCAGATAGGCGGGGCGTGAACGACAACAAACCCCTCCTCATCTTCTTCATCTTCTTCAACTCTAGTTCGCGATTCTTTTCCCCAACCATGGAGGCGGCGGAGGATGAGATGTGTGCTCATGGGTGGACGAGATGGGTGCGGCGGCGATTTTGTTGTGGAGATTTGGGGAATGGAATGAGAATTTTTCGATTCACCCCTTTTTTTCTTTTGTTTATAGAAGGGAGCCCACAAGCGATGCGAGACCCCGTCGTTCATCGTTCAGATCTACGAAGCTTAGTGTTGTAGTAATTTTGGCAAGTGAAGCTAGTGGGAGCCCTAATCGAGGCGCCACCAGCACCTCCCTTTATGCCTGCTACAGTGCGCGAGGTTTGATCACGGGAATCGGAAAGTCTTCTTCATAATCGTCTTGGTATCTAATTTGCCTTTTCTCTCACTTTATATCTACATTTTATGAATTTTCAAACAACTTTGACCATTACGTTCAAAATTATAACAAGCTGATCTGAACTCGTAAAATGCAAATAAGATATTAAAATGATTGGAAAACATCACCTACATTAGCATGCAATCTTTATTCACAAAAAAGTAATTTTTATACCTATTTATGTTTAGTAATGTTAATAACATTAATAACCTCGGGTTGTTTAAACAATACTTTTTCCCTAAAGTCAAATGACATGCACATAAAGGTAATATTTTGTTGAACATTTTACTATCTTAGTTGCATTTTTGTGAGTTCATATAAATTTTAATATGAATTTTCAAAGTATATATTAGATGGTCAAAGGGCACTCTGACGACCTAAAACACAAATCTAAGGGCAAAACTGAGCAGAGCCAAAAAGTAAGGACAAAACCCACGGCTTCGACAAGTAAGGT
This sequence comes from Aegilops sharonensis, assembly GCA_904067115.1. Taxonomy (NCBI): domain Eukaryota; kingdom Viridiplantae; phylum Streptophyta; class Magnoliopsida; order Poales; family Poaceae; genus Aegilops; species Aegilops sharonensis. Next base: position 17,021,676 of record LR880966.1, read on the forward strand.
CAAAAGTGTAATTGTCACTTCTGTTGCTATGGAACAAGTTAGAGAATATCTAGCCGATCCCTGGGAAATAGAGGAGTAAATTGCCGAGTAATTGTTTGGGAAGTATTATAATCCACTAAGTTTTGTTCGGTTCTAGACAAACCCCTAAACTTAGCGGAGTAGTATTTTGTTTTTGCAAAATTCATTTTATTTTCCGCCACCGAAATAAACTTCACTCCTTATCCATTTTATTGTCCGACATTTCGGTACACCAGAATACATACTTCAAAAATTCCTCACTGAGAGAACCGGTCCAAATAAAACTACATGAACATTTAGGCACTTTAAAAGAAATTCAAGTGCCATAACTACCCCTACTAGTTCTTTTAGTACTTTCTCTGTCTTCATTGCCCACATGTTGCGCTTCTATATCGGCTTCCTGAGCATGCACACTCCATTGTTGTCCGCCTCCATACAATTGAACGTTGCATCGTCTCTAGTCTCAAGTCTAGCAAGTAGTGCATGTACATCTAGAAAATTTCTTGCTATCAATATATCGATGTATCTTCTTCCTGATACCACAATTGCATCTATCCTACACACAAAAGTTTTCCAACAATAAGCTACAAATTATGACAAATCTGAAGAACAACAGGACAAACAATCACCCACCCCATCCTTTCCACTGAAAGAACTCCCATCCAGAAATTTGAGGCGTGATCAAAACTCAACGCACCACATGCCGCGGGTAGTGTCCACACTTGGTGACCGACAATGGGGAGCCGACAAGCTGCTGGGCAAGTGCTGAGACCGACCGAGTGTCATCATTCATGGCTTTGCTGATGACCAGATGATGATTAAGATCCGATGTCCTAGGGGAGGAGGCCATGCCACGAATCATCAGTTCTATTAGAAGCTGAAATTTCGGTTTATAATAATGGAGAATGTGCATTAGTGATCGAGATATGTTAGTAGTAGTATTATTGTGGATCGAGGTGTGCATTAAACACTTAATCATGTCACCCTGCCCTAGTCCGATATGGATGAATTCCATCCAAAACGAAAATAATGGTCCAATAGTTATGCATGTTCTGGATTGCCTAAAGAAGGATTTAGATGACAAGCAAAGTAAATATTGAATCAGTCGGATAAGTAACTCGCGTTTATCTATCAAGTGCAATGGATTTTATGATGGTGAAACTAATCAAGGCTAGGATGCATGATAACCCACAAGTGTAGGGGATCGCAACAGCTTTCGTTGGTAAAGTATTCAACCCAAATTTATTGATTCGACACAAGGGGAGCCAAAGAATATTCTTGAGTATTAGCAGCTGAGTTGTCAATATAACCACACCTGGATAACTTAGTATCTGCAGCAAAGTATTTAATAGCAAAAGTGGTATGATAATAAAGGTAACGGTGGCAAAAGTAAAGATAATAGTTTTTGGGTTTTTGTAGTAGTTGTAACAGTAGCAACGGAAAAGTAAATAAGCGAAGAACAATATGTGAAAAGCTCGTAGGCAATGGATCAGTGATGGATAATTATGCCGGATGCGATTACTCATGTAATAACTATAACATAGGGTGACACATAACTAGCTCCAGTTCATCAATGTAATGTAGGCATGTATTCCGTAAATAGTCATATGTGCTTATGGAAAAGAACTTGCATGACATCTTTTGTCCTACCCTCCCGTGGCAGCGGGGTCCTAGCAGAAACTAAGGGATATTAAGGCCTCCTTTTAATAGAGAAACGGAACAAAGCATTAGCACATAGTGAATACATGAACTCCTCAAACTACGGTCATCACCGAGAAGTATCCCGATTATTGTCACTTCGGGGTTGTCGGATCATAACACATAATAGGTGACTATAGACTTGCAAGATAGGATCAAGAACACACATATATTCATGAAAAC
>LR880966.1:17035313-17059642 GCA_904067115.1 Aegilops sharonensis
GAAAAGTGTCACTTTATGGTTAACGAAGGCATTGTCTTGGGGCACAAGATCTCCGAGAGAGGTATTGAAGTTGATAAAGCCAAAGTTGATGCTATTGAAAAGATGCCATGTCCCAAGGACATAAAAGGTATAAGAAGTTTCCTTGGTCATGCCGGTTTTTATAGGAGGTTCATTAAGGACTTTTCTAAAATCTCTAGGCCTTTGACTAATTTATTGCAAAAAGATATTCCTTTTGTCTTTGATGATGATTGTGTAGAAGCATTTGAAACACTTAAGAAAGCTTTGATCACTGCACCTATTGTTCAGCCACCTGATTGGAATTTACCTTTTGAAATTATGTGCGATGCTAGTGATTATGCTGTAGGTGTTGTTTTAGGGCAAAGAGTCGATAAGAAATTGAATGTTATCTAGTATGCTAGTAAGACTCTTGATGCTGCCCAGAGAAATTATGCTACTACTGAAAAAGAATTCTTAGCAGTTGTGTTTGCATGTGATAAGTTTAGACCTTATATTGTTGATTCCAAAGTCACTATTCACACTGATCATGCTGCTATTAAATATCTTATGGAAAAGAAAGATGCTAAGCCTAGACTCATTAGATGGGTTCTCTTGCTCCAAGAATTTTATTTTCATATTATTGATAGAAAAGGAGCTGAGAACCCTGTTGCAGACAACTTGTCTAGGTTAGAGAATGTTCTTGATGACCCACTGCCTATTAATGATAGTTTCCGTGATGAACAATTAGCGGTTGTCAATGCTTCTCGTACTGCTCCTTGGTATGCTGATTATGCTAATTACATTGTTGCTAAATACATACCGCCTAGTTTCACATACCAGCAAAAGAAAAAGTCCTTTTATGATTTAAGACATTACTTCTGGGATGATCCACATCTTCATAAAGAAGGAGTAGATGGTATTATTAGACGTTGTGTGCCTGAGCATGAACAGGGACAAATCCTACGCCAGTGTCACTCTGAATCCTATGGAGGACACCACGCTGGAGATAGAACTGCACACAAGGTACTTCAATCTGGTTTTTATTGGCCTACTCTTTTCAAAGATGCTCGTAAGTTTGTCTTATCTTGTGATGGATGTCAAAGAATAGGTAACATCAGTAGACATCAAGAAATGCCTATGAATTATTCCCTTGTTATTGAACCATTTGATGTTTGGGGCTTTGATTATATGGGACCTTTTCCTGCCTCCAATGGTTATACACATATTTTAGTTGCTGTTGATTACGTTAATAAGTGGGTAGAAGCTATTCCAACTAGTAGTGTTGATCATAACACTTCTATTAAAATGCTTAAGGAAGTTATTTTTCCGAGGTTTGGAGTCCCTAGATATCTTATGACTGATGGCGGTTCACACTTTATTCATGGTGCTTTCCGTAAGATGCTTGCTAAGTATGATGTCAATCATAGAATTGCATCTCCTTATCACCCGCAGTCTAGTGGTCAAGTAGAGTTGAGCAATAGAGAGCTCAAATTAATTTTGCAAAAGACTGTCAATAGGTCTAGAAAGAATTGGTCCAAGAAACTTGATGACGCATTATGGGCTTATAGAACGGCATACAAAAATCCTATGGGTATGTCTCCATATAAAATGGTTTATGGAAACACATGTCATTTACCTATCGAACTTGAACATAAGGCATACTGGGCTTTTAAAGAGCTCAACTATGATTTCAAACTTGCCGGTGAGAAGAGGTTGTTTGATATTACCTCTCTTGATGAATGGAGAACCCAGGCATATGAGAATGCCAAGCTTTTCAAAGAAAAAGTCAAACACTGGCATGATAAGAGGATACAAAAGCGTGAGTTTAACGTAGGAGATTATGTGTTATTATTCAACTCTCGTTTAAAATTTTTTGCAGGAAAACTTCTCCCAAAATGGGAAGGTCCCTACGTTATCGAAGAGGTCTATCGTTCTGGCGCTATAAAAATCAATAACTTCGAAGGCACAAATCCGAGGGTGGTAAACGGTCAAAGAATTAAACATTATATTTCAGGTAATCCTATTAATGTGGAAACTAATATTATCGAGACCATAACCCCTGAAGAATACATAAGAGACACTTTCCAGAACTTTCCAGACTCCGAAAAGGCATAGGTACGTGGTACGGTAAGTAAATCGACTCCAAAACAACTCTAATGGCAATTTTTATCAGTTTTGGATTATTTAAGAAATTTTAGGAAGAAAGAAGTAGTCCGAAAGGGACACGAGGCTCCCACGAGAGAGGAGAGCGCCCCCCCCCCCTGTAGGGCGCGCCCCCTGTCTCGTGGGCACCTCGTGTGCCTCCCGGACTCCGTTTTCTTGTATGTTACGTATTTTGGTCGGCAAAAATTCATTATATATACTCCCAAAGGTTTTGACCACCGTATCACGCAAATATCCCCTGTTTTTGTTTTGAGCCGTTGCTGCTGCAGATTAGAGCAAGATGTCTTCTCAAGAGTCAGTCGGGGAGAGCCGGGTATCTAATCCGGCACCGAAACCAAGGGCAAACAGCGATGCTAGCCACTTTGGGCCAGCAACGGAGGAAGAGATGGAGGCCGACTTGATGAGGGTAGATGCCATGGAGGATCAGGAAGTCACCTCTCGTGTCTGAGCTGGATTTACGATGGGGGAACTACAGAGCTCAGCTATTCCAAACTCGGTTATCCCTTCCAATGTTAGATTTCTTTCTTATGAAAATATGAGGAGGAGTGTCTCTTGTTCTCCCGCAGCTATGCAACACCCTTGGGTGCAAGGAGCTTTAGCTGTTACAGGAAAGCTTCGCAAGGAAATAATGGACCTCAAGCAGCAAGTCAATAAGCTCGAGGAGGAGAACCGTATCTTGAGGGGAATCATCGCCAAGAATATTACACCAACCCCGAAGAAGGAGACATAATCACATGGCTATGGGCACTCCCCTTGGCAACTGCCAAGCTTGGGGGAGGTGCCCCGGTATCATATCACCATCACACTCCTATCTTTACCGCTTTATTTAGTTTGATCCTTTTAGTAGTATCTTGATCTAGTAGATTGAAGTTTTGATATCAAGTATTTTTGAGCTTTGCTTTGCGATATTTTTATGCAAGCGAGTCTGTGTGCTATCTATAATAAAGATTAGTGTTGAGTCAAGGGCTTTGCTATGATCTTGAGAAAGTAGAAAGAATAAAAGAGTTCATATTGATCTTATGGATAGTGATAACTTCACATATAGAAAGTATGAGGCATAAAAATTGTTGAGAGTTGATGAACGTAGCCTTGGTCGTCGTTGCAATTAATAGGAAGTGATAAGGAAAGAGGGGTTCACATATAAATATATTATCTTGGACATCTTTTATGATTGTGAAGCACTCATAAAGTATGACATGCTAAAAGAGTCGATGTTGGATAAGGAAGACAACGTAATGGTTTATGTTTCCTGACATCTCAGTTAAAATATATTTTCATTGACCTTCCAAACATGTTGAGCTTTCCTTTCCCCCTCATGCTAGCCAAATTCCTTGCACTAAGTAGAGATACTACTTGTGTTTCCACATATCCCTAAACCCAGTTTTTCCATGAGAGTCCACCATACCTACCTATGGATTGAATAAGATCCTTCAAGTAAGTTGCCATCGGTGCAAGCAATAAAAATTGCTCTCTAAATATGTATGACTTATTAGTGCAGAGAAAATAAGATTTGTACGAACTTGTTGTGGAAGTAATAAAAGCGACGGACTGCATAATAAAGGTCCACATACAAGGGGCAATATAAACTGACGTTCTTTTGCACTAAGATTTTATGCATCAACCCTAAACGCGCATGACAACCTCTGCTTCCCTCTGCGAAGGGACTATCTTTTACTTTACGTTTTACTTTATGCTTGAGTCAAGGTGATGCTCACCTTTCCCTTTTTATTTTTATCCTTTGGCAAGCTCCTCGTGTTTGAAAGATCAAGATACATATATCCAATTGGATGTAAGCTGGCATAGGCTATTATTGTTGACCTCACCTAAAGGTGAATATGTTGGGAGGCAACACAATAAGCCCCTATCTTTCTCAGTGTCCGGCTGAAACCCTATAACCACAAGTATTGCGTGAGTGTTAATAATCATAGGGGACTACGAGATAGTTGAGTATGTGAGCTTGCTGAAAAGCTCTATTATTGACTCTTTCCGATGTTACGATAAATTGCAATTGCTTCAATGACTAAGATTATAGTTTGTTAGTTCCCAATGAAGTTTCTGAACCATACTTGATATTGTGAATTGCTTATTACTTGAGCATAGGAAATCATATGACAAAATCCATATATGTTGTTGTTATTAGAATGATCATGATGCCCTCATGTCCGTATTTTATTATTATCGACACCTCTATCTCTAAACATGTGGACATATTTTTCCATTTCGGCTTCCGCTTGAGGACAAGCGAGGTCTAAGCTTGGGGGAGTTGATACGTCCATTTTGCATCATGCTTTTATATCAATATTTATTGCATTAGGGGCTGTTATTACACATTATATCTCAATAATTATGGCTATTCTCCCTTATTTTACAAGGTTTACCATGAAGAGGAGGGATGCCGGTAGCAGGAATTCTGGCTGAAAAAGGAGCAAACGTTGGAAACCTATTCTGCACATCTCCAAAAGTCCTGAAACTCCACGAGACAAATTTTTGGAATTTATAAGAAATTATGAGCAAAAGAAATAGGCCAGGGGGCCCACACCCTGTCCAGGTCACAGGGGGCGCCCCCCCCCCCCCTCTACAGGGCGCGCCCCCCGATCTCCTGGGCCCCCTGGTGGGCCTCCGGCGACCATCTTCTGCTATATCATCACGTTTATCCTGGAAAAAATCGGGGGCAAGCTTACGGGACGAAACTCCGCCGCCACGAGGCGGAACCTTGGCGGAATCAATCTACGGCTCTGGCGGAGCTGTTCTGCCGGGGACACTTCCCTCCGGGAGGGGGAAATCATCGTCATCGTCATGACCAACGCTCCTCTCATCGGGAGAGGGAAATCTCCATCAACATCTTCACCAGCACCATCTCATCTCCAAACCCTAGTTCATCTCTTGTATCCAATTCTTGTCTCCAACTCCGGGATTGGTGCTAGTAGGTTGCTAGTAGTGTTGATTACTCCTTGTAGTTGATGCTAGTTGGTTTATTTGGTGGAAGATCATATGTTCAGATCCTTTATGCATATTATTACCCCTCTGATTATGAACATGAATATGCTTTGTGAGTAGTTACGTTTGTTCCTGAGGACAAGGGAGAAGTCTTGCTATTAGTAGTCATGTGAATTTGGTATTCATTCGATATTTTGATGAGATGTATGTTGTCTAGCCTCTAGTGGTGTTATGTGAACGTCAAATACATAAAACTTCACCATTATTTGGGCCTAGAGGAAGGCATTGGGAAGTAATAAGTAGATGATGGGTTCCTAGAGTGACAGAAGCTTAAACCCTAGTTTATGCTTTGCTTCGTAAGGGGCTGATTTGGATCCATATGTTTCATGCTATGGTTAGGTTTACCTTAATACTTTTGTTGTAGTTGAGGATGCTTGCAATAGAGGTTAATTATAAGTGGGATGTTTGTTCAAGTAAGAACAGCACCCAAGCACCGGTCCACACACATATCAAATTATCAAAGTACCGAACGCGAATCATATGAACGTGATGAAAACTAGCTTGATGATATTCCCATGTGTCCTCGGGAGCGTTTTTCCTATTATAAGAATTTGTCCAGGCTTGTCCTTTGCTACAAAAAGGATTGGGCCACCTTGCTGCATGCTATTTACTTTATTTACTTTTTGCTCGTTACTATTTGTCTTATCACAAAACTATTTGTCACCTACTATTTCAGTGCTTGCAGAGAAAACCCTACTGAAAACCGCTTATCATTTCCTTCTGCTCCTCGTTGGGTTCGACACTCTTACTTATCGAAAGGACTACGATAGATCCCCTATACTTGTGGGTCATCAATAAGCAAGTCGAGTTTATCTATCATGAAGAATTGATTTTTATGATGGTGAAACTAATCAAGACTGGGACGCGGCGTAAGGTCGCACACTTCCTTCAGCTCGAATTCCAGCTCGTTCCTTGGTGACATGCACCAGCTTTGATTCGATCACATCCTCAGTGATTGGCTTGCGGCTCACTCAGCTCGGGTCATTCTAACCCTGATATGTATACATGCATCTTTCACTATCTTCAAGTGGCTGGATGTGATGACTAATACAAGTCGATAAGACATCAATTGCTTCTAAGCCTTTCCTTTTTTGGCCCATGAAGGTATCGCAAAGAGAGACAAAGTTGGAGACATATATGATGGCGTTTGGGGGAAATGGTGAAGTTGAGCCCCAAGGAATCTATGAAAATACTTGAGAAAAGGGTGCGACGATAAAGAAAATCCTCTTTCAATATGAGGAACGAGAAGTGCCCGCTCATCTTGATTGGAAACAGGGTCTAGATTGCTGGCCGCCGACAACCCCCATCCTTGTTTCGACACAAGCCCTTCATCTAAAAATTGGCGCATTGTCTCTTCGGTCACCATGGACAGCAGCCAGTGACCATGGATCCAGCCAGGCGGAGGCATGAACGACAACAAACCCCTCCTCGTGTTCTTCATCTTCTTCAACTCCAGTTCGTGGCCCTTTTCCCAGGCCAAGGAGGCGGCGGAGGATGAGATGTGCGGTTATATGTGGACGAGATGGGTGCGGCGGTGGTTTTGTTTTGGACATTTGGGAACGGAATGAGAATTTTCCGATTCACCCCTTTTGCCTTTTATTTATAGAAGGGATGCCACAAGTGACGTGAGACCCCGTCCGTTCATCATTCTGATCTACGACGCTCAGTGTTGCGGTTGTTTTGGCAAGTGAAGTTAGTGGGAGCCCTAATCGAGGCGCCATCGGCACCCCTCATTACGACCGCTATAGTCCGTGAGATTTGATCAAGGGAATCAAAAAGTCTTCTTCATAATCGTCCTGGTGTCTTATTTGCATTTTTTCTGACTTCATATCTACTTGTTATGAATTTTCAAACAACTTTGACCATTACGTAAACTATAACAAGTTGATATGAACTCGGAAAATGCAAATAAGATATCTAAATAATTGGAAAACATCACCGATATTTGCATGCTATTTTTATTCATTTTCGGCCACCGAAATAAACTTCACTCCTTTTCTATTTTATTGACCGACATTTTGATACACCAGAATACATACTTCACCAATTCTTCACTATAAAAACTAATCCAAATAAAACTTCAAGAACAATTAGGCACGTTAACCGATATTCAAGTGCCATAACTACACCTACTAGTTCTTTTAGTACTTTCTCCATGTATTCGTTTCCCACATTGTTGTGGTTCTCTATCGGCTTCTTGAGCACGCACACTCCATTGTTGTTCGCCTCCATACAATTGAACATTGCATCGTCTCTAGTTTGAACTCTAGCAAGTAGGGCATGAACATCTAGAAAATTTCTTGCTATCAATATATCGATATATCTTCTTCCAAATACCACAACTTGCATCCATTCTACACACAATTTTTTGCAAACAATAAGTTACAAATTATGACGAATCCTAAGAGCAACAGGACAAACAAGCACTCACCCCATCCTTTTGCACTGAAAGAACTCCCATCCGGAATGTTGTGGCGTGATCGCAACTCGGCGCACCACATGCCGCGGGTAGTGGTCACACTTGATGACCGACAACGGGGAGCCGACGAGCTGCTGGGCTAGTGCAGAGCCCGGCCCAGTGCCACCGTTCCTGGCTTTGCTGAATGCCGGATGAATCGAGATGTGTATTACCATGGATCGAGATGTGTATTAAACACTTGTTCCTGTCACCCTGTCCTAGTTCGATATGGATATGGATTCCATGCAAAACAAAAATAATGGTCCAATAGTTATGCATGTTTTGGATTTCCTAAAGAAGCATTTAGAGAAAAGTAAACTTTGAATCAGTCGAATAAACAAGTCGAGTTTATCTATCAAGTACAATCGTTTTTTTATGATGGTGAAACTAATCAAGGCTGGGACGCGTCGTAAGGTGGCACACTTCCTTCAGCTAGAATACCAGCTCGTTCCTTGGTGACATGCACCTGCTTTGATTCGATCACATCCTCAGTGATTGGCTTGCGGGTGTGTTGTAGTGGAGATTTGGCAATAGAATGAGAATTTTCGGATTCACCCCTTTTGCCTTTTATATTTTACAGAAGGGAGGCCACAAGCAACGGTAGACCCCACCCGTTCATCATTCAGATCTACGATGCTCAGTTTTGGAGTAGTTTTGGCAAGTGAAGTTAGTGGGAGCCCTAATCGAGGCGCCATCAGCACCCATCATTACGCCCACTACAGTGTGTGAGATTTGAGCACGGGAATCAAAAGTCTTCTTCATAATCTTCCTGGTATCTAATTTGCATTTTTTTTTACTTCATATCTACTTGTTATGAAATTTCAAAGAACTTTCGCCATTACATGAAAATTATATCAAGTTGATATGAACTCCAAAAATGCAAATAAGATATCAAAATGGTTGGTAAACATCGACTATATTTGCATGCAATTTTATTCATGAAAAGTATTGTTTATACCTTTTTAAGTTTACTAATGTTAATAACATTAGTAACCTCGGATTGTTTAAACAATACTTTTTTCTAAATGCAAATGACATGCACATATAGGTAATGTTTTGCTGAACATTTTGTTAACTTAGTTGCAGTTTTGTGAGTTCATATAATTTTTTTATGAATTTTCAAAGTATAGGTCAGAGGGTCAAGGGGCACTCGAACGACCTCAAACACAACTCTAAGGGCAAAACTGACCAGAGCCGAAAAGTAAGGGAAAGCCCCACGGCTGGAAAAAGTAAGGTCAAAAGTGTAATTGTCACTTCTGTTGCTACGGGACAAGTTAGAACATCTCTAGTCGATCCCTAAGAAATAAGGAGTAAATCGCCGAGTAAACCTTTGTGAAGTATTTTTAATCCACTAAGTTTTGGTTGGTTCTAGCCGAACCCCTAAACTTAGCAGAGTAAAATTTTGTTTTGCAAAATTCCTTTAATTTTTGGCCACCGAAATAAACTTCACTCCTTTTCTATTTTATTCATCGACATTTTGATACACCAGAAATACATACTTCACCAATTATTCACTAAGAGAACCGGTCCAAATAAAACTACAAGAACAATTAGGCACTTTAACAGAAATTCAAGTGCCATAACTACACCTACTAGTTATTTGTGTACTTTTTCCATGTCTTCGTTGCCCACATTGTTGCGGTTCTCTATTGGCTTCTTAAGCATTGTGACGCCCCCGATTCAATCGTACACTAATCATGCACGCAAATGTGTACGATCAAGATCAGGGACTCACGGGAAGATATCACAACACAACTCTAAAACATAAATAAGTCATACAAGCATCATAATACAAGCCAGGGGCCTCGAGGGGCTCGAATACAAGTGCTCGATCATAGACGAGTCAGCGGAAGCAACAATATCTGAGTACAGACATAAGTTAAACAAGTTTGCCTTAAGAAGGCTAGCACAAACTGGGATACAGATCGAAAGAGGCGCAGGCCTCCTGCCTGGGATCCTCCTAAACTACTCCAGGTCGTCGTCAGCGGGCTGCACGTAGTAGTAGGCACCTCCGGGGTAGTAGTCGTCATCGACGGTGGCGTCTGGCTCCTGGGCTCCATCGTCTGGTCGCAGCAACAGAGTAGAGATAGGGGGAAAAGGGGGAACAAGGCAACCGTGAGTACTCATCCAAAGTACTCGCAAGCAAGGAGCTACACTATATATGCATGGATATATGTGTAAAGGGCCATATCAGTGGACTGAACTGCAGAATGCCAGAATAAGAGGGGGATATCTAATCCTGTCGAAGACTACGCTTCTGGCAACCTCCGTCTTGCAACATGTAGAAGGGAGTAGACTGAAGTCCTCCAAGTAGCATCACATAGCAATAATCCTACCCGGCGATCCCCTCCTCGTAACCCTGAGAGAGAGCGACCACCGGGTTGTATCTGGCACTTGGAAGGGTGTGTTTTATTAAGTATCCGGTTCTAGTTGTCATAAGGTCAAGGTACAACTCCAAGTCGTCCTGTTATCGAAGATCACGGCTATTCGAATAGATTAACTTCCCTGCAGGGGTGCACCACATAACCCAACACGCTTGATCCCATTTGGCCGGACACACTTTTCTAGGTCATGCCCGGCCGCGGAAGATCAACACGTCGTAGCCCCACCTAGGCACAACAGAGAGGTCAGCACGCCGGTCTAAACCTAAGCGCACAGGGGTCTGGGCCCATCGCCCATAGCACACCTGCACGTTGCGAGGGCGGCCGGAAGCAGACCTAGCCTAGCAGGCGTTCCAGTCCAATCCGGCGCGCGCCGCTCCGTCGCTGGCGTCACGAAGTGCTTCGGCTGATACCACGACGTCGGGATACCCATAACTACTCCCACATAGATGGTTAGTGCGTATAGACCAAATGGCCAGACTCAGATCAAATACCCAGATCTCGTTAAACATGTTAAGTATCCGCGAACGCCGACCAGGGCTAGGCCCACCTCTATCCTAGGTGGTCTCAACCTGCCCTGTCGCTCCACCACAAAGTAACAGTCGGGGGCCGTCGGGAACCCAGGCCCACCTCTACCGGGATGGAGCCACCTGTCCTTTCAGCCCCCATCTCCGAACAGTATCAGAGGTAATGTAACAGTGTAAAGTATATAGTATATGCCCGTGATCACCTCCCGAAGTGATCACATCTCAGTAGTATAGCATGGCAGACGGACAAGAGTGTAGGGCCACTGATGGAACACTAGCATCCTATACTAAGCAATAGGATAGCAGGTAAAGGTAACAACAATAGTAACAAGGACAGGTTATGCAGCAGTATAGGACTAACTGAAAGCAGTAACATGCTACACTACTTTAATGCAAGCAGTATAGAGAAGAATAGGCGATATCTGGTGATCAAAGGGGGGGCTTGCCTGGTTGCTCTGGCAAGAGAAGGGGTCGTCAACTCCGTAGTCGAACTGGGCAGCAGCAGCGTCGGTCTCGTAGTCTTCCGGAGAGAAGAGGGGGAAGAAACAATGAATACCATGTAAACAGATGCATAGCGATGCATGACATGACAAGTAACGATGCTAGGCGTGCCCTAACGTGGTATGAGGTGATACCGGTTAAGGGGGGAAACATCCGGGAAAATATCCCCGGTGTTTCGTGTTTTCGGGCAGAGGAATCGGAGGGGGAAAGTTGCGAGTTCGATAGGTTAGGGGTGTGTGGCGGACGAACGGACTGCGTATCCGGATTCGTCTCGTCGTTCTAAGCAACTTTCATGTTGAAAATATTTTAATCCGAGTTACGGATTAAAAGATATGATTTTCTAAAGGTTTTATTAATTTCTGGAATTTAATTAATTATTTAATTTAATCCGAAAATGGAATTATGACATCAGCATGATGTCATGCTGACATCAGCAGTCAACAGGGGTTGACTGGGTCAATCTGATGGTGGGACCCAGTCGTCATTGTCTAAGACTAACTAATCAGGTTTAGTTAGTCTAACTAAAAACGATTAGGTTTATTAACTAGGATTAATTAGGTTAACTAATCAGGATTAGTTAAGTTAATTAATTCTTTAATTAATTAATTAATGTTTTATTTATTTTAATTAATTAATTATTTATTTATTTATTTAAATCTTTTTTTAATCCTTTTTTTATTAAAGCGTCCTGGGGGCGGGCCCCCTAGTCAGTGGCCCGGGGGCCTTAGCGGGCACAGGGCGGTGCGGGTGCGGGCAGGAGCCCGACTGGGCACTGGGCGCCCGTGCCCGAGGCCACCGCAGCGAGGGCGCGAGGCCCAGCTGCGTCGGCGGCCTCGCTCGACAGCGGCAGGAGGCGGGGAGCAGGGGAGGCCCCGGACGGCGACGGCCCTGGCGGGCGCGGCCAGGAGCCGCGGGAAGGAGGCGGTGGTGGTGCAGGCGGTGTCGGGGCGCCAGGACGGTGCGTCGGGGCGGACGAGGCGAGGCCGGGGCGAGGTCGTGGGGGTTCAGGGGAGGAGGAGCAGCGAGGGAGGCCGGTGGCCACGGCGAACTAGGCAGGGCGCGGGGGTCTCCGAGCGGCGCAGTGGGGCGAGGCCACCGTGGCGACGGAGCGCGCGCAGCCCGACTGGTCCCTGGCGTCGGCGGACGAGCGCGGGCGCGATGAGGAAGGGGGGGGGGGACGGGTTCGGCCGGTTGGTGCCGCGCGTGCCCAGGGCGCGGCCCACCCGCGGTGAGCGCGGGGCCGGAGCACGCGAGGCGCGGCGACGGTCGCGGGGCGAGGGAGTGCAAGGAGAGGGGGCGAGGGCCCGGGGCCTCACCGGGGTTCGCAGGGTCCGTGGCAGCGGGGGTCGAGGGGGGGGACGGGGACGACGGGCAACGTGGGAGCAGGCCGGTGAGGTGGAGTCGGCGAGGCGCGACGAGGCGGAGGAGCTCCGGTCGTGGAGGAGGACGAAGACGGGCGGCGAGGCGCGGGGAGGTCCGGCGAGGGAGAGGTGCTGGGTCGGGGCGCGTCGTGCGGGAGGAGACGGAGAGGCGGGCGCCGATGAGGTGGCGAGGGGCGATGGCGAGGTGGTCGGGGCTCGCTGCCCCGATCTCGATCCAGACGGGATCGGGTGAGGGAGGGGGAGTGGGGAACGAGGAGGAGTGGGGATCGGGTGAGGGTTAGGGTTCGGGGGAGGTGGCCTCGTAGGCCAGAGGCGAAGTGGCCGGCTGGGCCGGCCGGCTGGCTAGCTGGGCCGGTTGGCCCAGCGCGGGGGGTGCTTCTTTTGTTTTGTTTTGTTTTGTTTTGTTTTTATTTTTATTTTATATTTTCTGTTTTAATTTTATTACCCTAATTGTTTTAGTTTTGTAAAACATATAGTTAGCACCTAAATCACTAATAGTATTTATACCACTGCCACAATTATTCTTGTAGTTATAAGAAGTGGTTTTTAATAATTTAATTATTTAAGAGACGTTTAAATTATTGTTTCAGCGACTGTTCCTATTATCTAATGCACTTAAACATTGTATGTTAATTTGGATCCACCATCATAATCATCTATGATTTATTTGCTACACCTTGAACATTTTAGATTTGACTTTCTCAAAACTTTTACCGTTTGACTAGATTTTGAATTTGAATTTGAAACGGTTTCGAACTAACACGAGATTAACAACGGTAATCGTGGTGACATGGCATCATTACCAGAGGGTTACTGTAGCTTGATTACCCGGGCGTCACAAGCATGCACACTCCATTGTTGTCCGCCTCCATACAATTGAACATTGCACCGTCTCTAGTCTCAACTCTAGCAAGTAGTGCATGGACATCTAGCAAATTTGTTGCTATCAATGCATCGATGTACTCTTCTTCCTAATATCACAACTTGCATTCATCCTACACACAATTTTTTGCAAACAATAAGCTACGAATTATGATGAATCCAAAGAACAACAAGACAAACAAGATGGGTAGACGAGATGTTGCGGTGAAAGAACTCCCATCCGGAATGTTGCACTGAAAGAACTCCATCCTTTTGTACTGAAAGAACTCCCATCCGGAATGTTGCAGTGTGATCGAAAATCGGCGCACCACGCCATGGGTAGTGGTCACACTTAATAACCGACAACGGGGAGCCCACAAGTTACTGGGCAAGTGCTGAGCCTGGCCGAGGGCTACCATTCATCGCTTTGCTGATGGCGGGACAATGATTAAGATCCAAGCTCCTAGGGAAGGAGGCCATGGCCAGAATCATTAGTTTTATTAGAAGCTGAGATTTTGGTTTAGAATAATGGAGAACATGCATTAATGATCGAGATGTGTTAGTAGTAGTATTACCGTGGATCGAGATGTGCTTTAAACATTTGTTCCTGTCACCCTGTCCTAGCCCGGTATGGATGGAATCCATGCAAAACGAAAATAATGGTCCAATAGTTATGCATGTTCTGGATTTCCTAAAGAAGCATCTAGATGACAAGCAAACTAAACTTTGAATTAGTCAAATAAGCAAGTCGAGTTTACCTATCAAGTATAATAGTTTTTTTATGATGGTGAAAATAATCAAGTATGGGACGCGTCGTACGGTGGCACACTTCCTTCAGCTCGAATTCCAGCTTGTTCCTTGGTGACATGCACCAGCTTTGATTCGATCACATCCTCATTGATTGGCTTGCGGCTCACTCGAATCGGGTCATTCTAACCCTGATATGTATACATGCATCTTTCTCTGTCTTGGAGTGGTTGGATATGATCACTGATACAAGCCGATAAGAGATCAACTCCTTCTAGGCCTTCCCTTTAAGGCCCATGAAGTTCTCGCAAAGAGAGACAAAGCTAGAGAAATATGTGACGGTGTTTGGGAGCAGATGGTGAAGTTGAGCCCCATAGAATCTATGAAAATACTTGAGAAAAGGACGTGGCAGTAAAGAAAATCCTCTTTCAATATGTGAAACGAGAAGTGCCTGCTCATCTTGATTGGGAACCGGGTCTTGTTCGCTGGCCACCGACAACCCTGATCCTTGTTTCGACATGAGTCCTTCAGCTACAAATTGGGGCATTATCTCTTCGGTCACCATGGACGGTAGCCATTCACCTTGGATCCAACTAAGAGGAGGCGTGAATGACAACAAACCCCTCCTCATCTTCTTCATCTTCTTCAACTCCAGTTCAAGCTCCTAGGCAATTGCCGAGCCTAGCCGAGGGCTGCAGTTCGTGGCTGTGCCGATGGCCGAGCGATGAGTAAGATCCGAGCAAAATGATGAGCGGACGAGTTGCTGGACGAATTTCTTTGACTTAGAAGAGCATCGATGCAACCTTATTATGCAGTGCTATTCTTGTGTTACGGCTAGCATGAAATGATGAGGGCATTGTGTCTGCGGGTGTGTGCAGAACACGCGCGTGAAACCATGTAATGTAGACATCCCACTGTTGGTTCATAGATGGGGCATGAAGGTGAGGATCTACACTAATTAAATGCACAATATGGCACGATGATTTACCCAGATTCGGGACGCACGGTTGCGTAATACCCTACTCCTACTCTTTATGTGTGGTTATATTTTGTGGATGGCGAGCTAGAAGTCCTTCCCAGGAACGGGAAGCGTTGAGTGCTCCTACCGGTGTTCTATCAATGTCCAACCTTTTGAACCAAATCCAGATCAGATTGTCTGATCCCTCCCCTTTTTGTATAACCAAATCCAAATCCAAATCAAAACAACCATGCCATGCATGCGTGAGGTGATAGCTTGCTGTCGAAGGCTTGCTGAGTGCGGGCCAGTTAAGGATTTCTGTTGTCGGGCGAGGTCATTCCCGAGTCTTGGGCCAGCGAGTGTTGTTGCCGGGTCTTGCTTCAATCTTGGCGGCAGGCTCGCCTTGATGGCCATGAACATCTTATGAAAAAGATATGCATGCTACCACGGAGCCTATCCTTCTGCTTGGTGTAGTTCTTGACCAAGATCTGCATACCACTGCTGGTTCAGGAGAGGAAACTATGACGAGCAGTTCTTCCTCCTTCTTGAGTCTGGTCCAAGGGCGATCGTGGCGCGTGCGTGGTTGGGTCTGTGAACCCAGCCGTCACGGTACCGACAGTAGCCCCCGAGCCTGGGCCGAACGCATGCCACACATGTCGTCAGGGTCAGGTCCTTTCAACGCATGGGGCCCACACGTCGCTAGCCCCCATGCTCGGTCAGATCAAAAATGCATAGGATGGTGCATGAGGCATCAGTGACTAGGAAACCCTGGGGAGATGGTCTGCCCCAAGTGATTCCCTTTGGCTTTACGTCTTGTCCGCACAGCTATATGATTTGATAGGGGTGCCCTCCTGCCACATGGCATCACATATCCTCTGACCGAAGGGGACGACACTTTGCATGCCAGCCTGGAGTGGGGACCGATGTACACAGGCAGAAGACCGATCGTCGAGTCCCCTTGATTCTTACATTATAGGAGGGGTAATGTTGATGCTTTCCTTTAATGGATGTGGCGCGCCATCTTGAGTTCATCTTGGGAACCCAACAGCATATTGGGAAGGCCAGGGAACGGCATGATCGAGGGGTTGATCTACCTCATCTCCCATGCTATAATGACAGGGGAGAGACGAGTCGTTCCCCGTTCTGCCTGCTCCTCATCTTCTCCCTCCCCTCTTCTCTCCCAAATGGCGACTCAGTCGGTGGCGGAGTTTGAGGTGAGGCAGCTTGCTGAGGAAGTCAAGGCCTAGAGGAAAAAGCTCCAAGGCAAAGAGGAAGAGCTTGAGTCTCTCAAGGAGAAGACGCGGGCCAAACTACCGACCCTCAAGCAGAAGACGAGTGAGGAGCTTCGCGGCCCCCGGGAGGAGAACGCGGAGCTCACGTTCACCGCCAAGAAGTATCACCAATCACAGGTCACCATGGAGGAAGCAGTGGATCGCCTCCACCGGGAGGACGCCTCCTTGATGGGGTGCATCGACCCTGGGAGCATGCCTGCCGCGATGATATAGAGGACCTCCTAGGCAAGGTATTACTGGATGTGGGTGCGTAGGTCGAGCGGCTGCGCCGCACCAACTTGAGCATATCCTGGGCATGAATCCCTTTGACCATCGCGCCAACTTCAGCGATCGGCGCCTATCAGACCTGGAATCCTTCTTCTTCTTCCTTGCTAATGACCTCGTGTGCCTTCGTGCCTTCACGAAGAAGGCATTGAACAGGGAGGGGATCCGGGCTGCCATCACCATGGCATCCTGCATCCTCTCCAATCTTCATCATCGAGATCCCTTCCTTCCAACGACCACCATCTGGGATGACCTGGCCCCGTGGTGCAAGCGAGGGAACTGAGGGCGGTGTCCCCCATGGTCGTCGCCGTAGTGCGCTTGGATAAGAAGAGGGACTTTAGTCCTGTCTTGGCGTGTCCTGTTAGTAGTTGTCCCTTTTGTCCCGTTGGAACAAAGAGAAAGAGCGGGAACTACAAGCCCGTAAGCGAGGTTAGAGTGGAAAAAATGTATATGTAATTTCCGTCCATTTTGACTAATGTAAATGGTAACCCATATTGTCTTATTCCTTGTGAACCCTTTTTTCTCCACTTGTTGGCTTTTCGACGTTGGTTGCTTAAGGTGTATTCCGTTGTTCGGTTTCCTCGCTACTGCAGGAATGCCTAGCAGTGGCGGGCACAAAAAAGCCATAAGTGGCGGGCTGGGGCCAGGCAAGCCCACCACTGACCTCCCGCCACTGCTAAAAGGCCACTAGTGACGGGCGAAGGCCCACCACTACTAACTGGTTAGCAGTGGCAGGCATTAAGTAGCACCCACCACTACTATAGGGTGCACCAGACAAGTTTGCACCATAACATATCGATAGTGCTATCGATTTCAATTCTGTCTCCTTAAACACTCGGGCATATCGACAGTGTTCTCATAACTTATTTTGTTAAGAAAATATATCAGAATAAATGGCACTAATCAGTGACCAGATTTATAAGGGTCGATTTTCATCTCTTCACGAGAGGGGTAGGTGTCGTTCAGCTAGAATCATAAATTTCATAGCAAAAGGGCCCGTGCATTCCAACGGGAAAAAAAGTCATAATCTCCAATGGCTATGACTATATTTTATTGCATTACCGAGATACACTATCACTCTCTTTCTAATTGCGTGTGCCGACCCAGGTGGGGGCGGGGGAGGGTTCCTAAACATTTTTTTTCCAGGCGCTACCTTGTGGGCCGGCCCATGTTGGGGGGATTCCACCATCTAAAACGGAATTTCCCAGCCCCTACAGTGCCGGGCTTTCCTATTTGGCATGTAGCAACCTAGTATGTACCCCCCCCCCCCTCCTGACTTCGATCTTCTTTTAGGCCAGCGCATTTTTGGATTTCTTCCTCACCGGTTTTGGGAATTTTTTCTTTTTTATTCTTTTTTTGTTTTTCCTTTATTTTTTTCGTCATTCTTTTATGCTTTTTGCTTTTTTATTTATTCTTCTATTGAGCGAGTATTTTCATGTAATCATGAACAAATTTTTAAAATTATGAACATGCTTAGATTCGTAAACATATTTGAAATTGTGAACATTGTAAAATTCATAAATTTTTTAACAAATTTTTGAATTTTTTTTTAAATAATGAACATTTTTGAATTCATGAAAGTTTTATATTATTTGCAAATATGTTTAGAAAACTATGAACATTTTT
The DNA here is from genome assembly GCA_904067115.1 of Aegilops sharonensis. NCBI lineage: Eukaryota > Viridiplantae > Streptophyta > Magnoliopsida > Poales > Poaceae > Aegilops > Aegilops sharonensis. Next base: position 17,053,468 of record LR880966.1, read on the forward strand.
TTACTCGGCGAACATTGTTTTGGAAATTGGTGGAAAAAATTCAAATTCAAAAACTTTTTGTTAATTATAGCTGGCCCGCACGCGCGGGCCGACTGCACTGTGCGTTACATTTTTTTGTTAATTATAGGTGGCATCGGAGGGTAATATTCTATATCTTGGGGGTAATTTCGTGACGAACGGTTTATTAGTAACTAGCAAAAGGGGCCATGCGTTGCAACAGGAGAAAAAAATCATAATCTTCAATGGCCATGACCACATTTTGATGCATCACCGAGATACCCTATCACTCTCAATTTCGTGAAACCATGAGCAATTTTGAAATCATGTACTTTTTTGAAACTCGTGAGCATATTCGAATTCATGAACATTCTCAAATTCATGAACACTTTTACAAATTTTTGAACATTTTCTATATTCAAGAACATTTTTTGACTTGATGAACATTTTATACTATTTGCAAAAAATTGAAAAATTGATTACTATTTTCATATAATTTTCTTGAATCGGCGAACATTTGTAGAATAGACGAACATTTTGTAAGATATTGGTTGAACAATATTGAAATTCACGAAGAGTTTTCATTTGAGGAACATTTTTTTAAAAATACATGATCATTTTTTGAATCAGGGAACATTTTAAGAATGATAAATAATTTTGGAAGTCACAAACAATTTTTGAACTTTTAGGATATCTTTCCATTCGTGAACATTTTTTGAATTGGCAAAAAAATCAATTTCATTAACATTTTTGAATATGGGGACTTTTCAGAAAATCATGAATATTCTTTATTTCCTAAACACTTTTTTGCAAAATGTCGAACATTTTCAATAAGAAATTTTTTTTTACAAAATAGTGAACATTTTTTGAATCCGCAAACATTATGTAATTTATTAAACATTCTATTTTGAAATTTTAGGAACTTTTTGGAAGTCCCAAATTATATAAAGTAGAAAAAGGAAAATCAAAGAGAGACAAAGGCTGCCTGGACATGGGCCGGCCCAAATGGATGTGCCGCATCTTCTCCCAGCATGCACAGCGCAGTATAGGAGGTCCCTAATGCTTGGGCCGGCGCAGGCGGGGAATTCCCCAGTGTGAATTAATAAACTATTTATAGGTTGCATGAATGAATAAACTATTTTGCAAGTCACAAACGGTTTTGAATTTTTAGATACCTTTCCATTCATGAAAATTTTTTGAACTGGTGAAATTTTGTTCAATTTCATTAACATTTTCTAATACACGGACTTTATAAAAAACCATGAACATTTTTAGTTTCCTGAATATTTGTGTGCAAATTTTCTAAGATTTTTAATAAGGTAACATTCTTTAACAAAATCATGATTTGTTTAATGCACAAACATTGTACAATCTATTAAATATTTTATTTAAAAATTCTCATTTTATATTTTGGAACTTTTTTGAGGTCTCAAATTATTTAAAGTAGGAAATATGAAAACAGAAAAGGAAAGAAAAAATAAAAAATGAATTTAGAAAAACAGGACACTCGGACATTGACCTGCCCAAACAGGTGTGTTGCATCTTCTCGCAGCGTGCACAGCGCAGTATAGGAGGTCTCTACTGCTTGGGCCGGTCCAGGCGGGGGATTCCCTTATGTGAGTCATTTTTCATCATTTATAGGTGGCATTAGTGGGTAATGTTTTGCAACTTTGGGGTGCGCAAAAATAATAGCCCGTTTATTATTACTAGCAAATATGCTCATGCGTTGCAACGGAAGAAAAAAAATCATTGTTCATGGACACATTAGACGACATCAGCAAATCCCTTCAAATATTTCACGATGTCATATGAGAAATAACATGATAAGTGGTGTTACGCAAAGACATAAATTTGGAACAATTTTTTAAGTGTACTGAAGGTGTGTCCAATTTATTAGACAACAGAAATACCTACCTAGATTTCGGTATCAATTCATGCCTTTGCTGGTGTTCCTCCTCAGTGATTCCCATGAAATAGTTCATTAGGCTAAAAGTTGCCAAGTACATTTTAGTGCTCAATTATAGCATGCGCATAACTGCACATATTAGACATCTCCATCGAAAACAATTAATCCGTAAGGACATGCATAACGAATGTTCAGGGTTGCATGTCTACATTGATATTATTAAAAACATCTTTATAGACACCATTTCTAGAAATCAGCATTAAGCCATTGGTTTACATAACGTTCATATGAGTAATTAAGTGTACATCATCTATATGGATTGGTTATTGTGCACTAGCTGAAATAGAGAGGATGCTTATGTGCATGTGGTAATCTTTAGCATATACATCCCCTATGGTGCCAATGGTAGATTTTTTAGAGCATCAAACTATCCTATGTAGGCAATTTAAATGGGTAGAAAACATATATAACAGGCATTTTCGAAACACATCATATAAAGAAAATGATTATTTAAGCGTACATCCTGAAGAAAAAAAATATAAATGATTAACATGCATAATAATAGCATATTTGAAATTTACACATTTTTATAAGCGATTTTCATATATAACATCTACAATTCCAAGCTACGGTTTAAAAGATATGAATATCTCGAGAAGTACTTAAATCTGCAATGGCAGTAGATGGACCGAAATTGCACACTGTGCAGCCCATCTACTATACGACCCTCGGGCGATGTAACTCTATTCTACGCCAGCAAAATTTAGAGAGAAAAGAGACAAAAGGGGGAGTAGCAGGACTCAAACTGGAAAGTGCATAGATGAACCTGAGTACATATGAACCCACTTCGGAAAACACGTTTCTAAATGCTAAAAAAATCTGAAAAAAGTGTTGCACAGATACGTTTCCATGTTCTATGTGCGTGCATAAAGTTTCACGAAAAAATAACTTTTTTTGTGGTTTGTGCAAAAAAGACAAAAAAATGTGTCGTGGAACATTATTTAGAAGCACTGAAATTTGTCTCAAACTCAGGTCTCCAAGATGGCTTCTAGCGCTCTAGCCACTCAGGCACCCATGTGCATGCATTACTCAAGGGGTAGCTTTATATGAACCAAAGACGACGGCTGATGTATTAAACCGAATCGTTTTTCACTTATAGGTGGCATTGGGTGTAATATTTTACAATTTTGAGATCAATTTTGATGATGTACCACAAAAAGCAAGTCCTTTTATTTATTATATTAGGTAGAGATTAGGTATAAGAAAATAAAAGGCATCAGGCAATGTAGACAATCAGACAATGGCATCAATTTTACTCAATCTTACTGGCGCGTTGACGGACAAGACGGCATTGCGGGCACAAGCGGGAGCTGAGGGGAACCGCGTACGGCGGCGCGGTTCCGGAGGAGAGCGCCACATTCGGCAGACGGCAAGCGTCGTGGAGCTGGAGGTCGGGCACACGGCAGGGCGCTGTCGAAGAACCAGAATCAAAATGAATTTCACACGCCAACATGCATCTATCAGACGTGAGCCAAATTTGACACTTGCGTGAGCTGGTTTGTCCGCAGGCAGGGCCGGGCCGGCAAATTCTGGGGCCATGTGCGAAATTAAAAAATGGGGCCCTATGTCACTAGATATTTTTTCATTCAAAAAACATCTCACTAGAAAAAATGAACTAGCTAGCGAGAAATTATAGTGTATATGACATGGTGTCTTACTCTGTTAGAGACTATGCCTCAATATTTGGCAATTAGACGAACCATCTAACTCACCTACTCCCGTGTCCTGTCTGGTTGAACTACTATAGTGTGATATTTAAGCGAGGAGGCAAGAACTGATCTCTAACGCTTCTTGCCAAAAATTAATTAGAAATTAGGAGTAGGAGTAGGAGCTGAAGTTAATCAGGAAGGAGGATTTTACAAACTGTAACTGTGAATTTTTGCCTTAACCTTCCTACTGAAGTCATAATCTTCTAGATCATCTACGTTTTGAAACCTATACAAAGTCTTGGATCATCAGAACTGAGCAAACTCATCTGGGTAGCTACAGTACAGCCGTACATGTCTTCCATTGTATGGTCGTCGATTTATTGATTATTCACAAGTAATGGTCTAACTAACATGCATGATAACTCAAACGGCTGATGCTATGGACAAAAAGTCGGACGAATCATCAGGTTCTAGCACTAACCTGCGCTCAGCGGCAGGCTACCTGTTTTGGCTGAGAGGAACTGTCTCGTGTCGCCCGTCGCTGGCGCTCTGGAGTCTGGATGCCGATTTTGTTTCGACGAGAGGAGAGGAACTGTCGCCGACTCGTCGTGCCGCCCGTCGCGGACTGCCAATCCCGTTTCTGATCCGACGATCCCGTTTCATGTTGGCTGTAGCGAAGCGAAGGGGCCTGAGCATGTATGCACGTTGGATTCAGACCTTTGGAGATCGATCTCGTTTCCTTTTTTCTTTTTCTTTTTTTTTTTGCGAAAATTTTCTTTTTTCTTTTTGACATAATCGATCCCATTTCCGATCGAGCCTTGACTCACCTGGACGCGGCAGCGGCCCAACACCATGCGGGCTAGCGCCCAGGATTCTTTTTTTAGCGACATCGCCAAGGAGTCATAGGCCTGTATACAAATTTGGGGCCCTTCAATTTTTTTGGGCCGTGTGCGGGCTGCACAGTTTGCACAACTATAGGCCCGGCCCTGTCCGCAGGAGCCTGTCATTGGTGGAGATGAGCAGGTCGAGCTTCTTGTCCTGGTACAGCATGCAGTGTCCTCCGGGAGCGGGGCGTGCCGCTTCTTGTACGCCGCGGCGGCAATCTTCTCCGGGGAGGTGAACGGGCTGCCCCTGCCTGTCAGCTTGAGCCGGACGTAGAGCGGGTACCTGACAAAAAGACAAGCATGCTATAGTTAGATTTTGAAGCTCAAAAAGGGGCGCCTATGATCTGATTCCTAGCAACATCGGTGGTGGAGTCCCGTGGCTCAGTTAACGGCGGCTGCAGAAAGGAGGATGGGACGTAGGCGTCCTTGGTTTAGTCCCACCTCACCTAGCTTACGGAGAGAGGGCAGGGAGCTCGGCTACATAAGAGCATGGGGTGCAAGCAGTGAAAAGATCGCAGCTGTGTGGTGAGCACAAAGCGAACTATTCTTTCGCTTTTTACTAAAGAATACCGTGTGCACGCCACACTAAGCAGCATACCTTAATTTTTAAAGGGTCTCTTCTCTATGTGAGAAGGCCCCATCGATCCTGAATTTAAAATTTTGTAGAGTAGTATGTTTGCACAAAATGCCCCCTAATTTTGAAGGGTAGCTTCTCTGTGAGAAGGACCCGCCAAATCTGAATCACAGATTTCAAATATCTGAGGGATGGCAAACAAACTACCTAAAAGATTACTGGTAAGCCATCTGGGCCAGGAGCTGTATTGGTTTTCATCTCTTTAACTACTAACTCCATTTCCTCCATAGTGAAAGGCTTAGTCGCAGGGACACCTGGAGCGCTACTGCCGAATGACCCGAACATGGATGTCTTTTTCACACACGAACGTGCATGAGCTGAGCCGAGCCAAGTGGACTTCATGTGAGAAAATTGCTTTTTTTTTCTTTACAAATTAGGCATCATGTTGGAGCTCTTACCGGAGACCTCTTATATAATATGAGGGTACACACATAATGTAACTTATGCCAACATAATAACACACACTGTAACTTATGCCAGCATAATAACACATGCATGCAGAGGGAGCCGGACATGCGGAGTACGCGAGATATTTGTTTAAGAAAAAAAAATGGAAGTCTTGAGTGCCTGGCATCACATGCAAACAAAACGTGCTTGGAGACCGTACCACGCTCGAGGGCTATGCTACACTCGGGGGCTACACCATCCGCCGGTTACACCACACTCGGATACTACGCTCGCTCGAGGATTCACATCTTGATTCGATTGCAATTCACTTAGTTTTAACATAACTCAAAACCTGTGGGTGTGTCCTCTTTGGCTACAGCCCAGTGGGTGCAAATTCCTTGTTTGTTCTTCTTTCTTTCTTACCAAGAAAGTTCGAGTAAGCCGATTGGACATGCAGCGCGAACTTTGTATCGTCAACTTAGTCGCAGCCCGTCTACTCAGTTGGCTAAAAGAAATTCACCAAAGAAATCCAATCGGCCCAAGAACCAATTGTGTAAGAATCAAAGAAAACGAAGTTAAAATAACAACTTAAAACTTGATCCGATTGTAAGTACTTAAGCAAAATAATTAAAAAGTTCATGAGCCTCGCTGCTCAGTC
>LR880966.1:17063706-17086943 GCA_904067115.1 Aegilops sharonensis
TCCATGCCGTCTTCATCAGCTCCATCATCTGATTCTTCATCTTCTCCAACAGTGCGCTGACTCGGGATGGAGGTTGTTGGCGGTCGGGAACCTCCATCCCTGTCTCGACATAACCTCAGCACCGTCTCTTCGGTCGCCGTGGACGGCGGCCAGTCACCTTGGATCCCGCCGGGCGGAGGCATGAACGACGACGAACCCCTCCTCATCTTCATCTTCTTCAACTCCAGTCCGCGAGTCTTCTCCCCGACCATGGCGTCGGCGAAGGATGAGCAGTGCGGTTATGGGTGGAGGAGATGGGTGCGGCGGCGGTTTTGGTGAGGAGATTTGGGAATGGAATGAAAAAGTTTCTGATGCCGCTTTTATTTATAGCAGGGATGCCCCAAGCGGCGCGAGATCCCATCCGTTCATCATTCAAATCTACGGCGCTCAGGGCTGCAGTAGTTTTGGCAAGTGAAGTTAGTGGGAACCCTAATCGAGGCTGCCATCAACACCCCTCCTTGTGCCTGCTACAGTGCATGCTATTTGAGCACGGGATTCAAAAAAATTGTGATGAAATGGCGTTCATTAAAGACTGGGCAAAAACAAATCGATGCTCCAAAATGCTTCCAACAATAGTCTTTCCAAAGCATCGATTTTTGTCTTTTTGCCCAGACCTACACAAATGTGATTTCACGTCACAAATTTTTACTTGCAACTCAAACATTCATCAATGTTTATCACAAAAAAAATTATTTTTAATACTTTACTATTTTCTTTGATGTTATTGTACATTTGAGACCATGTGAGCTGGAGTTCAAATACACTGAGCTAGCAGTCATGCATGAATCTTGATCTTGCATCTCTGGAGTTGTAGAATTATTGTGTGCTGAGCTAGTAGATCTTAGAAACATTGTGGACTGAGCTAGATCTATAGTAGTAGTAGTAGTATTTTTGCACGTTCATATTTGCCCACTACTATATACTCCCTCCGTTCCTAAATAATTGTCTTTCTAGCCATCTCAAATAGACTACAACATACAGATGTATGTAGACATGTTTTAGAGTGTAGATTCACTCATTTTGCTCTGTATGTAGTCACTTGTTGAAATCTCTAGAAAGACAATTATTTAGGAACGGAGGGAGTACTAAGTGACTATATACGAAGCAAAATGAGTGAATCTACACTCTAAAATATGTCTATATACGTCCGTACATAGTAGTTCATTTGAAATCTCTAAAAAGACAAATATTTAGGAACGGATGAAACTGGTAACAAACTTCTCCAATTCACAATACTATACGGTTGCCAACGCCAAACCAATCCTCACTGCAATGTGCATCTCTGGATCGTATTCGATCGGTTCAAATACTAGTGGAAAAACAGGTGTGCTGGTGCGCTGTGTGCATTGCAAGTTTGCAGGTGCAGCCAACATCCCCAGTCGTGTGACATCTCATCAAGCAGAATTCCATTCCCCCCCTCTCTGTCTCTCTCTGTACACACTAACATCCTAAAGAACCAATAGCACTCCTCCCATGGCTGGCCAGCCAGCCAGGTGCTACCTTTCGGGTATGGAGTCCGGCACGGAGAGCCTGTCGGAGCCGTCGTACTTGCTCTGCACGGGCGTGGTCCTCCTCGACTGCCGCTTGGTCGCCACGATCACCTCCTCCGCGCCGGGGTCGTCCGCGACGTAGAACTTGTCGACGTCGTCGCTCTTGAACACCGGGTGCAGGTACGAGTCCGCCAGGTACGACTTGAGGTCGAAGTTGGGCTCCCTCGCGTGCTCCAGCGTGTCCTTCCTCATCGCCTCCTGCGCAGACCACGACACATCTTCAGGCTCTCGGCGCCGAAGAGGACAAGGAGGAATCAATCCGATGGCGAAGAGAGATTAGGGTGTAAACTTTACCTGCAGCGGGTTCCTCACAAACGCGGGTTTGTACCGGTGCGTGCAGTACTTGTGGAACCAAAAGGTTAATATGGGAAGAACGAGGAGAACTGGCGTCGCCTCCTCCAAACCTTTTGTGCTCAAGAGCCCAAGGAGAAGCAGCTGCGATGCGATCAAGGCTACGATTATGCGCAGATGCACGTTGGGCCAGAACTGCGCACCGCTCTCGTACCGCTGATGGTAGACATTTATGATCTGAAACAATGTACGTAGGATCAAGTAAGGAAACCAAACATTCAGAGAGTTCATTCAGAGGTTCATCATATGCGACCATCATCGAAACACCGAAAATCTCGGAAGTAGTAGCAAGAGCTCTTTACCTGGTGGCGGTAGACAACGTATCCCAGCGCAAAGAATACCAGTATAAAAGGTAGCAAGAGCGGTGTCACTGCAGCATACACAAGACCAAGCAAGAAATATAGCTGTATTCGAGGCTCAGACCAGTAGAAACAGATACTGCCCGGATCCATTGCCTCTTCTCTGTCCTTCTCTGTCTTGACCAAGAAAAAGTTTTTCAGGTGGTACAGCACAAATGCCCTTATTCTCAATATTTCAAGAGATACACCAGCCCAGCCATCAACCATTACGTATGTTATGAAAAATGTTGCCTTCATTGGTATGGCTACACCAATGATCCTTGGTATGCTGCAAAAGAGGCAATTTAGATTCACTGGAGATAGCAATCACCATTCAATTTAAGAATGTGAAGAACAGATTTTCAGATTTTCAGATTTATAAATGATGTGCTATTTATACACCTTTTACTCTAAGTGCATAATTGGTAAATGAGTCTGTACGGGACATACTCATTGGCTGACGCATGAAGGTAGGTATCAAGCTGCTCCAAAGCAGATCCTGTAACGATGCTCCCCAAAAATACATTGAAGAACAAGAATATAAAATACTTGGATGCAGTTCTCCGCTCTAGTGATGACTGTGATATCAATCCTTCAAACTGTGACATGTACATCAGTATAGTTGGAAGCACTATGAGGAAGATCTTCAGAGCTAGTCCAGGAAGAAACCCTTGGATGAATGATTTAATGGGAGGTCTGGAAAATAGTTGGCAAGCAGAAATCAGGAGGACATCAATATATATGACATCTCAACAATAAACTTTCACACTGATTCTACAGCAATGACGGAAAATCTATGGAGACGCCACGAAACTGGGGAGTAATAAACATTGTGAAAGTAGACTTACGATTCAATTAAAGGTTTTAGAAATGGTAGTGCCTTCTCTATGCCTTCAAGATTTGCAAGAGTCTGTACGAATGCTATTGGAATGACATAGAAGAAGTTGAGGAAGAAAAAGGCCACGCCAATTATCAACCTCCTGACTGTGAGGGAAACAAAGGGAATAGATAGATTACTCCAGTACACATCACGAGGTTCTGGAGCCCATTCAGTCAGTCAGCCAAAGGGTTGGGTTGCTGGTTTGTTGTGTCTGTGCACAAACAGCTGCACCCCCACCGTGAACGGAAAGAAACAAAGGATGCTGGCATAATTGACTTGGGATCCTTCATGACCTTTTGACGCTCTTCAGCTTCCTGTGTATTGTCACGCATTAGACTATGTATTCTGACAGTTAGCTGTAAATAATAGATAACCTAACACTTAAAAAGAACAAAGAAATATTAATAATCTAGTCAGAACGACAACATGCATAGACGAATAGTACAAAGGTTACATGAATACATATTTTGTAACTTACTTCCTTTCCTATCTTCTCAATCTCTGATTTGCAGTGATCAATAGCATCCACTTCAGAACCAAAACATCCAAGAAAGCCAGTCTGTAATTTAGGTCCAAAGATAGGCAAAGGAATTACAAAACAGACCCCGAATACAATAAAAAAGCAATGAATGGGTAACTATATTTGCAGACCAACCTTAGTTGTTGGCCTTTTGGATTTTCGCTCAAGCTTGTTTTGGTAGTAATCAAGCCAATTCCGCATTTTCTTCTTCTTTTCAACCAGATCAGCAAGTTTATTTGCATTCTAAACTGTCTATTGAGCAACAAGACATAAAAGATTAGTCCCCTACATAAATCATCTGAAGAGGTATTCAGCAAGAAAGAAATGCAATATATAAGGCTTAAACGCAATAATTAGTTTAAGGAAAATCATAGTTATTATTTTTAACTAAGTAGCTAAACAACAAATTGTAAACCCAAATATCATCATATGATTCATGTCGTGCTATAGCATATCAGTACCCTGATAATTTCTTTGCACTTCACATTTCCTTACATTTGGACTTGCAGATGATTCTTCAAATGGGAGATGTTCCAAAATTTAGTGATTACCCGATGTTTCAGATAATGATCAGGATGATTGACAAGGAAGAAATATTCCACAAGCTCGCTAACTGATTCATCGGGGTCTGGTGGTATGTTCCGTACAAGAACCTACAATAAATATACATTGATGACTCAGAATCAAAAGAATAATCAGAGAACCATTAATCTAGATAAGATCATTCTACCGAGAGCATTTTCTTCTAGAAAAGGGATCTAAACGGAGCTCATGTAGTGGCTGCAGTCAAAAAGGTGCTTTATATCAACAATTTGCAAGAAAAAACTGCTGCAGAATTTGTTTTTGAATTTTAAAATATTAGGAATATTTAAATATTTATCAAGTTAACACTAGCAAAAAAATCCAGTGTGTAAGCCTTATCGTCCCAGAATTAATTTGCTAGTTTGCCAGTGCCTTTCGACTTATCCATGCTTACATACAACACCCTAAACATCCCAATCTACTAAAGAGGAAGAGTATAGGCAACGAGTATGATCATACATATGTATGAACTGATCTGGTCGGCGTTTCTCTGAAGCAAGAAAGTTCATAGTTGCGACTATTTCATACTCCTTAATTAAGTTCATAGCAGGTCCAAAACATAAATACGTAGGCCATAAACAAGTGAGCTATAAACATGCACAAGAGGTAGAAGTATCAGCATAATCAATCATGAACACACAAGAATGTGCCAATCTTGAACAAATATGAGTGGAAGATTTATGTTGCGTGGCTGATATGCAAGAGCATGCTTTTGACCAAAACATCTGCCATAGACCAAATTTGACGGACAATTGCTAAATGCTAAGCCTATGTAGAGTGCTTGCACCTTATTAAAATGGCACACAAGAATGGTGTATTGCTCTATCACCCAAATAAACACGAACGATCCTGGACCTATAAGAAATTCATGTACCTACTGGTCCTACTACACAAGCAGTATGCAGATCACTAAAACAGTTGAACTTCAGAAGAGTCATCATCCATAGTTTCTAAAAGAAATGTAGTGAAAAGATATAACAACAACTGAATGCATACATATACAAATATTAGTTGTGGCAAACCATAGGTGCCATTGAATATCTACCACTTCTATGAAACTAATCAGCAAAGCGTCCATAATCAACGTAAAAAAAATTGTTAAATTAATAAACTGTTTCAGGTATATATCCTATTGCTCACCTCTTAGATGTATAAGGTAAGTTGGATATTGGAAGTTTGTGAATATAACTGTGGTCTGCCTTCAAATTTGCCTGCCTATCATTGGTCCAGTTCACAGGGACAAAAACAAGAATTGTAACTGGAACAAATATCTTGAGCCTGCAATGATTAGTTAAAAGTTCATCAACATACATGCATCGTAAGATTGGGCTAATTGACATGAAGAATATTATGGGCAAACAGATAAAAAAAGTGGTCCCACACATGCCATTGTCATCGCATTAAGGTGTCATATTTTTTTAAGGGGAAAGACATGCATCAGTAGTTTAGGAACCATCGTTAGTTTTTACGGTCTCTCGCCCTGTTTTACGGAAAAAATGCCACTCTCACAAGCCATGAAGGAGAATGGTAAAGAAGCAAGAACGCTATTGTTCTAAACATAAAAGCTTGTAAAATTTGGAATGGTCAAAAGCTACCAACATCGCACAATGGAGAGTTGATTGCGCTGGATGTGCTGTCGCATCTTCCACTATTTGCACAATATATCGTTTTGAGATTTCTTGAAATTTTATTGGAAAGTAAAAAAATAGAGAGGAAAAAAGTTCACCTCTCTAGGTCCACCAGGTTGTTGCCTTAGTCTTAAATATACCATGCGGCTGTAACCGTGCCAATTGTAGTACGTGCTGCGATATATATAGAGCAAAAGCTAGAAAAACCTGTACAAGGAATTAGTAGTTCTGGTTAGAAAAATGTATTCTACACAAGAGTTATAGGCTGTCTGTCTATGTAAAAAGAAAAACATAAGAATCAGTTGAGTCACTAAAGGGTTTTACATGTACTAACCCGTTGATTGACGTGCAGGAGCTGCAACTGCAAACGAACGAATAGCTGTGCCGGAAGCTTAGCCTGTCAGAATTCAAAAGCTGGGATAAATTACATACAGAAAATGCCGCTCTCATAACCATAAGTATTAGCACCCATAAATGATAGAAGCCAGAAGTGATAATTACCTGCTCTAGGATGGATCATCTGCCTATGTGTACCCATAAACCTGGGTTTCTTGCTGTCAATTTCTCGATCTGCTCTTTCATCTCGGTGCAGCTCGGCGCGGGACTTATAGTGATTGTGTGCAGAGACGTCGGGTAGCCGTCCGCGGGCATCCATTGCAGATTATGGCAACAATTGACCATTAACTTATTGAGAGAAGAAAGGCCATCAAACCTTAAGGGGAGGGCCTTCAGATTCCTGCAATGGTAGAACTGTAGATGCTGGAGGGAGGTGAGCAGCTGAAGCGCTTTCTCTTGCTTTCGGGTGAATCTTTCTTCTCGGAATTCATTCGAGAATTCCAATGTGTGGAGGGTAGAGGCGAGGAGACTGCACAAGGGAGAAACAAGCACCGCAGAGATGCTATCCACCTTGAGTTTTTCCAGTTGGAACAAACCTTGATGACTTGGCTGTTTGGAGTTGAAGGCCACCACCGAGTGCAGCAGAGGCGATGCTATAGAGGTGGGACTCAGTCTTCCCCATGAGTGCAGTCTGTTGTTGTAGACTACCAATTCCCTGAGGTTGACAGTGATGAGAGGATTGAACCCGTCCATTGTCAATTCGTCGCAATCTACTAGCTTCAGATACGTGAGAGATGTGAGGTTCGAGAGCAGAGCCATTGACCGCATGCTCCATTCTTCATAAACATCAAGTTTCTCAATGGAAGCCGGGAAGAAAGGCGTTGCTTCTGGACCTATGAGGCACCTAGAGAATAACTTGCCACACCTGGATATTACCAATGACTCGATTGATGATCCCTTCATGTCCTCCGCCTCCACCTCATCCGCAGGCAGGAGAACTAGCCCCCCGCAGTCGGACAAGACAAGTGTCCGAAGAGAGCTTCCTCCCATGGGTGATAGGAACTGTGTTGCTCGTTCCTCATAGTGCTCATTGGAACAACTTATTATCTGTAAAACTGAAAGAGCTGGGAAACAGTTGAACATCCTTGACAACAATTCCCTGGTCATTTGGGATCCAGTTAAATAGAGACTCTCAACTGAAGGAAGAATATAGGCGACACCGCGATGCAGCTCTGTCAACAACATGCTGATGTCTCCTTCCACATGCAGTGCCCTCAGGGATATAAGCTTCACGAGAACTTCCAGCGAAACAGATTGTGTGTCTGCAATTGTAACATCCTCTACTCTATCCAGATTGTGCAATGCCAAGGCAACGTTGTGCCCCTGCCCCCTAACAACCAATGTCTTCCCATAGTAGTATGTATGTGAACCATATTTTGTAACAGCAAATTCTGTAACTGTGCCACTGTGAGGCATGGGGGCCAGACACAACTCGGGGCAATTATAAATATGGACACTAGACAAACTGGAAGAGGAGCACTCGGTGAATGGCATCACGACGAGGCTGGGGCAATCTCTGCATTCGATGCTTTCAAGCCTTGGAAAGAAAATGCAGTTAGGTTCCATAACCCACTCCACAAGCTCTGGAAGGCCATCCAACACAAGTGTCTTCAACTGCAATAAACTTCTGTCCGTAATGCTTCCAATCCGAGACATGCCAGAGATCCTCCTCAGAATGAGTTCCTTCAGATGTGACAGCTGCCCAAAAGGTGGAAGAAGAGTGCTCCACGACACGCCTTCCAGATGGAGAGTCTCTAAACTTGTCACCTCTATGTTAACACACAACCAAGTCGGACCAGTTGTACCACCATGATTCATGATCGCCAGTCCTCTAAGATCCGAGTGTGGCTGAAGAGCATCAAGGACATCAGCATCTATAGCGTGTTGCTCTGCACCCCAAACTAATCTCAACTCTCTCAGATTCTCCTTTGACATCAATTTGGCACCACTAGCCTCTGTCTTGGTTGTCACATTTTCAAGACTGCATATGCTGAGCTCCCCTCCGAGCTCTCTCAGTTCTCCCAACTCTCTCAGTTCAAATCCAACATGCTCCTTCTTAACACGGAATTCTTACATAGTAAGAATGACCGATAACATTAACTCTTTTTATGAGAAAACCATCACCCACTAGTTCTTCCAAGTACTTCTTAATTCCCGTCGTCGAGAGACTAAAAGAACTATAGCATGCCAGAAACGGGGAGTTGAGGTGGTTAGACCTATACCCCGAAATGCTCCCAGCATAGGAGCCTATGGATTATAGCCCTTCCTTGGGGATTTACTATCCAAAGTAAATCTTTCCAGTTTCAAATGCTACTATTTCTTCGTGGGCAGAAAGTCCAAAATCTTCTTTTTCTATCATCAAGGTCGCTGGAGTCTATGATGCCTATTGCAACCCAAAAACGATTAATTTCTACGGCATTGAATCTATGATCTTCAAGGAAAAGCACAAAACATGAAAAACATTTTTTCAGATGGAAAGGTAGGTAATCATAGCTAATTTTCAAAGATGGCAGAATATCATCGTTACTTTGCTGATTTAGCCACTCATGCTTTTTAAGAACTCCATTCCAATGTTCCTGTGAAATGTTTTTCTGCAACAATCGACCAACTGTTTGGGCTGCTAGCGGGGAGCCCTTCAACTTATTTGCAATTTTACTCGCAATACCAGATAACTCAGCATCATAATACTCAGGTTTTTGTTCCCCAAATATACATGCTTCTAAGAATTGAAGGAAGTCAATAGACTCCAAACCTTGCAACTCTATTGTATCAGTTTCTCTTCTTTCCAAATCAATTCTTTTCACCATATTTGCTACTTTTGGGAATCGAGTTGTTACAAGTACGACACTGCCTTTCTTTTTGCCTGATCTGAATGGGGCTAAAAGGATTTCCCACTCCTTGTTACTATCACATTTCCACATATCATCCAAGACAATTAAGAACCTTTTGGACTCCAGTCTCTGAGCTATGCATTTTTGAAGCTGGTCTAAGTTGGTTGTCTCATATGCATTGGTGCTTCCTTCTTTATCAGTTGTAGGTATGCAACTAAGGATCTGGTGGGTGATCTTAAGCACATCAAAATCAGTCGNGCTTCTAAGAATTGAAGGAAGTCAATAGACTCCAAACCTTGCAACTCTATTGTATCAGTTTCTCTTCTTTCCAAATCAATTCTTTTCACCATATTTGCTACTTTTGGGAATCGAGTTGTTACAAGTACGACACTGCCTTTCTTTTTGCCTGATCTGAATGGGGCTAAAAGGATTTCCCACTCCTTGTTACTATCACATTTCCACATATCATCCAAGACAATTAAGAACCTTTTGGACTCCAGTCTCTGAGCTATGCATTTTTGAAGCTGGTCTAAGTTGGTTGTCTCATATGCATTGGTGCTTCCTTCTTTATCAGTTGTAGGTATGCAACTAAGGATCTGGTGGGTGATCTTAAGCACATCAAAATCAGTCGACACACATACCCAGACCATGACACTGAAGTGCAGTTTAGTCCTTGTGTCGCTACACAGGTGCTGGGAAAAAGTTGTTTTTCCAATACCCCCCGGGCCAACTATAGGAAGGACAGAGAGAGTTTCACTGCGATGCATACAACTAGTTGTGATATCATGGATGGTCTTCTCAAAAGTGTCTTCCCTCCCATACAACTTATCCTGGACGATTGATCCTATGTGAGGCCGCTTTATAGTGGCTATTGAACTATTGCTTGGAATNAGACCATGACACTGAAGTGCAGTTTAGTCCTTGTGTCGCTACACAGGTGCTGGGAAAAAGTTGTTTTTCCAATACCCCCCGGGCCAACTATAGGAAGGACAGAGAGAGTTTCACTGCGATGCATACAACTAGTTGTGATATCATGGATGGTCTTCTCAAAAGTGTCTTCCCTCCCATACAACTTATCCTGGACGATTGATCCTATGTGAGGCCGCTTTATAGTGGCTATTGAACTATTGCTTGGAATTTTGTCGAGCAACTTGGAGACAGGTTCACATAGGGAGTGTATATCCTTTAGCAACGACTCTAGTTTGTTGGACATGGCCACTCTATCGAACTTATCAATAATAGGGGCACCACCATCAGAGTTGGCTAAATTGTGTGGGTTACTAGCAACAACACAATCATCAGCATCTGGTTTACGGAAGCAAGAGAACCAGTTACCAAAGGTGTGGCGAGCGGCGTAAAGACCATGCCGAGCATGAACCCGGATGGTGCCACCTTCGAGATCCAGCGCTGCCTCCTGAGTGTCATGGATCTGGTCCTGGATGATGAAGTAGTGGAGCTCGTCCAGGGCATCCTCCGCATAATCGGCCTTCCGAGCGAGCTGCTGCAGCAACTCCTGTAGGCCAGAGTTGTGGCTCAGGTCCCTATCCTGGCCTGCCTGCAGTAGCCCTTGTGTGTAGTGCATGTCACGTTGCATCTCTTGGAACTTGTCGCCGAGCCCGAGGCTGGCCACATAGGCGGCCAGTAGGTCCTCGGAAAGCTTCTTGAGGACCTTGCCAAGGAGCCAGCCGGCCGCCCCAAGAGCAGTCTCCATGGATCTCCCCTCCCACGTTGCTAGGTCCAGAAAAATGTGAAGCAAGACCCAGTTGTGATGTGTGTGTGAGAAATAGAGCGTGGCTAGTAGGAGGGCCTGATGGATCCTCTTATAGGGACGAGGGAATCATAGCTAAGCAACCTACTCCCTACCTTTTTTTTCCCCGTAAACCTACTCCCTACCTTTGAAGAAGCCAGCAGCATGCATGATGAACCTCGCATGCGCGCAGCAAATAAAAAAGGGAAAAGCTAGCGGCGCGGCCGCAAGAAAAGCAACAAGCACACTCAAAAGATGCGTTCTTTTTCTTTTCATTAATATATATAAGTACACACGCAGGAAAAAAGGAAGAATGAAAAAACAGCCGTATGTATACATATATATGAAAAGCAACAAGCGCAATGAAAAGATGACCGACTAATGTTAAAGCTGACACATCTTGCAATTTTTTTGTTAAAGCTGACACAGAGCGTGTTATTTATTTCGTACCATCATCATAGATTACAGCACCCGCAAAAAAATAAAAACATAGATTACAGACATATGGAGTACACTACTGTACTAGGGGTATTTAATCAATCAATGAAGGCATTGCCTAATCAGTTCCTCTCTTCATGAGACTAATCGAACTGATAGCGTTCTGTACAACCCCTAAAATGGGATACCCTAAAATCATTTTAGGGCCAATAACTATTGATCTTTGGGGATTCCAGGGTGCTCCACTATACTAGACTCTTATCCATTAGTGTTATATTGATACCAAGAAATGGATTTACATCTCTCAATTCTAAGGATATATGTTCAATGTGGTGGAAATTGTTGAAGGCAATGCAATTCTCGATATATTGATCGGGTGCACGGTTCACGTATATATATATATGGGTACAAGGGCAGCCCTTAGCCTCATCTATACAAGGAAACTAGAGGCGGGGCTGGTAGGAGATTATCCTAACAGATACATGCACAAATATGTTCAACGCCCCCCGCGGTCGATACGTCACCAGTGACGCATAGACTAGACCGGAACTCCTCAAATGTAGGCGTTGGTAACCCCTTCGTCATGACATTGGCAAACTGCTGAGCAGTTGGAACATGAAGAACGTGGAACGCGCCCAAGAGCCACCTGCTCTCGCACGAAGTGAATGTCGAGCTCAATGTGCTTCGTGCGACAATGATGAACGGGGTTGGCGGAGAGGTAGACCGCAGAGACATTGTTACAGTAGACAATGGTGGCCTTCTGGACNTGTTCAACGCCCCCCGCGGTCGATACGTCACCAGTGACGCATAGACTAGACCGGAACTCCTCAAATGTAGGCGTTGGTAACCCCTTCGTCATGACATTGGCAAACTGCTGAGCAGTTGGAACATGAAGAACGTGGAACGCGCCCAAGAGCCACCTGCTCTCGCACGAAGTGAATGTCGAGCTCAATGTGCTTCGTGCGACAATGATGAACGGGGTTGGCGGAGAGGTAGACCGCAGAGACATTGTTACAGTAGACAATGGTGGCCTTCTGGACATCAAGAAGCAACTCCTGGAGAAGCTGGCGAAGCCACGAGCACTCGGCGACGGCATTGGTCACAACACGATACTCGGCCTCGGCACTGGAGAGGGATACCGTAGGTTGTCGTTTAGACAACCACGATTTGAGCGAGGGCCCCAGGTAGACGCAGTAGCTTGAAGTCGAGCGTCGCGTGTTCGGGCAGCCAGCCCAATTGGCGTCACTGTAGGCGACCATGTCAGTCGAGGGCGAGGTCGTCAATGTAAGACCCAGAGCCGTGGTGCCACGGACGTACCGAAGAATCCTCTTCACCAGGTTCCAGTGAGTGTCGCGAGGGGCGTGCATGTGGAGACACACCTGCTGAACGGCGTACTGCAGGTCAGGCCGAGTGAGTGTCAAGTACTGGAGAGCACCGATGATNTGTTCAACGCCCCCCGCGGTCGATACGTCACCAGTGACGCATAGACTAGACCGGAACTCCTCAAATGTAGGCGTTGGTAACCCCTTCGTCATGACATTGGCAAACTGCTGAGCAGTTGGAACATGAAGAACGTGGAACGCGCCCAAGAGCCACCTGCTCTCGCACGAAGTGAATGTCGAGCTCAATGTGCTTCGTGCGACAATGATGAACGGGGTTGGCGGAGAGGTAGACCGCAGAGACATTGTTACAGTAGACAATGGTGGCCTTCTGGACATCAAGAAGCAACTCCTGGAGAAGCTGGCGAAGCCACGAGCACTCGGCGACGGCATTGGTCACAACACGATACTCGGCCTCGGCACTGGAGAGGGATACCGTAGGTTGTCGTTTAGACAACCACGATATGAGCGAGGGCCCCAGGTAGACGCAGTAGCTTGAAGTCGAGCGTCGCGTGTTCGGGCAGCCAGCCCAATTGGCGTCACTGTAGGCGACCATGTCAGTCGAGGGCGAGGTCGTCAATGTAAGACCCAGAGCCGTGGTGCCACGGACGTACCGAAGAATCCTCTTCACCAGGTTCCAGTGAGTGTCGCGAGGGGCGTGCATGTGGAGACACACCTGCTGAACGGCGTACTGCAGGTCAGGCCGAGTGAGTGTCAAGTACTGGAGAGCACCGATGATGGAGCGGTAAAATGTTGCATCTGGCGCGAGGGATCTGTCGAGTGCAGAGACCTTGGCCTTCGTGTCGATAGGCGTGGGGACAGGCTTGCAGTTAAGCATGCCTGCCTGCTCAAGAAGGTCCCATGCATACTGCTGCTGATGAAAGAAGAACCCATCGGCGCGTCGTACTACCTCAATGCCGAGGAAGTAGTGCAACGGGCCGAGGTCCTTAATGGCGAACTCAGCGCTGAGGCGAGCAGTATGCTGGCGAAGGAGCTCGGGCGAGGAAGCCATCAGGATGATGTCGTCGACGTAGAGGAGTAGGTAGGCGGTTGCCGGAGCCTGGTGAAAGACAAACAGCGAGGCGTCGGAGCGAGTAGCCCGGAAACCAAGCTGCTGCAGAAAACCGGCGATCCGCTGGTACCAAGCGCGAGGGGCCTGCTTCAACCCGTACATAGAGCGGGAGAGCAGGCACACATGGTCAGGCTGAGCCGCGTCGACGAAGCCGGTTGGCTGCTGACAGAACACCTGCTCCGAAAGATGGCCATGCAAGAATGCATTCGACACATCCATCTGATGCACCGGCCAGGCACGAGAGACCGCGAGCTGAAGGACCGCGCGAAGCATGCCCGGTTTGACAACCGAGGCGAACATGTCGATGAAGTCGACTCCAGCGTGTTGCCGAAACCCGTGAACCACCCACCGAGCCTTATAGCGCTCGAGAGACCCGTCAGGACGAGTGTTATGCTGGAAGACCCACTTGCCAGAGATGACGTTGGCATGGGGTGGCCGCGGGACAAGCTGCCAAGTGCGGTTGTGCACCAGCGCGTCGAACTCCTCCTGCATCGCCGCGAGCCAATGCGGATCGCGAAGGGCGGCTCGAGCGGACGACGGGAGAGGTGACGGCGTAGACGTCGAGGCAGTGAGGAGGTACTCATCCGCAGGATAACGCGTGCTGGGCCGGTGAATACCGGCGCGAGCACGGGTGACCATGCGGGTGTCCGGGGCGGCCGGCGGGGCAAGCGGGGTCGACAGGGCTGGCAACGAGGCCGGCGAAGAGGCCGTCGAGGAGTCGGGGCAGGCGCTGGGGAAGCGGTCGCTGCCCGGGCTACGGACTCAACGGGAGTCGGGGGCGCCATGGCCGCCGGCGAGGATGCAGCCAGGCCTGCGGGGGCCGTCGAGGAGCCCGGGTCAGGCGCATGAAATGCGCTCGCTGACCGGGCTGCGGACTCAACGGGAGTCGGAGGCGCCGTGTCCGCCGACGAGAAGGCCTACGAGCCGGCAGGCGAGAGGTCCGGGTCCGATGCCGTGGACCCAGAGCGGGGCCCAGGCGCAGCCGGGGCGCCGAAGCCAAGGGGAGGCCCACGCGCTGCAGGGGGCCCGAAGCCGGGAGGGGGGCCGAGCGCGAGTGAGCGGCCGCCCCGAGAGGCGCCAGGAGGCGCGGATGACGATGGCGAGTCGGTCGGCGGCGGTACCTGGTGAAAAGGAAAAGACCTCTCGTCAAAGTAAACATGCCGTGAAGTGAAGACTCGGTGGGAAACCGGATAATAGCAGCGGTAGCCTTTGGTGTTTGGTGGGTATCCGAGAAGAATGCATGCCACGGAGCAAGGTGCAAGTTTGTGAGGAGTGGTGGAAGCGACACTAGGATAACAAAGACACCCAAAGACACGAAGATCATCATATGAAGGTGGGCTACCGAAGAGGAGATGATGTGGTGCAAAGTTTCCACGAGCACGAGTTGGACGGACGTTAATGAGGAGAGAGGCAGTGGAGAGAGCATCCGGCCAAAACTTGTTGGAGATATGCCCTAGAGGCAATCATGTGATGATGATATTTCCATATGTATTCATGAGTCCTTTGTATTGTCCTTGAACATCATCAATGATATGTATCAATAAGTATGTGACTTGTTTCTGGAACTATGTATTGTATGATGATTGTTCTAATGGTCCCTAGTTGATAAGGTTATGCGGACACATATNTGAGCGAGGGCCCCAGGTAGACGCAGTAGCTTGAAGTCGAGCGTCGCGTGTTCGGGCAGCCAGCCCAATTGGCGTCACTGTAGGCGACCATGTCAGTCGAGGGCGAGGTCGTCAATGTAAGACCCAGAGCCGTGGTGCCACGGACGTACCGAAGAATCCTCTTCACCAGGTTCCAGTGAGTGTCGCGAGGGGCGTGCATGTGGAGACACACCTGCTGAACGGCGTACTGCAGGTCAGGCCGAGTGAGTGTCAAGTACTGGAGAGCACCGATGATGGAGCGGTAAAATGTTGCATCTGGCGCGAGGGATCTGTCGAGTGCAGAGACCTTGGCCTTCGTGTCGATAGGCGTGGGGACAGGCTTGCAGTTAAGCATGCCTGCCTGCTCAAGAAGGTCCCATGCATACTGCTGCTGATGAAAGAAGAACCCATCGGCGCGTCGTACTACCTCAATGCCGAGGAAGTAGTGCAACGGGCCGAGGTCCTTAATGGCGAACTCAGCGCTGAGGCGAGCAGTATGCTGGCGAAGGAGCTCGGGCGAGGAAGCCATCAGGATGATGTCGTCGACGTAGAGGAGTAGGTAGGCGGTTGCCGGAGCCTGGTGAAAGACAAACAGCGAGGCGTCGGAGCGAGTAGCCCGGAAACCAAGCTGCTGCAGAAAACCGGCGATCCGCTGGTACCAAGCGCGAGGGGCCTGCTTCAACCCGTACNAACCCATCGGCGCGTCGTACTACCTCAATGCCGAGGAAGTAGTGCAACGGGCCGAGGTCCTTAATGGCGAACTCAGCGCTGAGGCGAGCAGTATGCTGGCGAAGGAGCTCGGGCGAGGAAGCCATCAGGATGATGTCGTCGACGTAGAGGAGTAGGTAGGCGGTTGCCGGAGCCTGGTGAAAGACAAACAGCGAGGCGTCGGAGCGAGTAGCCCGGAAACCAAGCTGCTGCAGAAAACCGGCGATCCGCTGGTACCAAGCGCGAGGGGCCTGCTTCAACCCGTACATAGAGCGGGAGAGCAGGCACACATGGTCAGGCTGAGCCGCGTCGACGAAGCCGGTTGGCTGCTGACAGAACACCTGCTCCGAAAGATGGCCATGCAAGAATGCATTCGACACATCCATCTGATGCACCGGCCAGGCACGAGAGACCGCGAGCTGAAGGACCGCGCGAAGCATGCCCGGTTTGACAACCGAGGCGAACATGTCGATGAAGTCGACTCCAGCGTGTTGCCGAAACCCGTGAACCACCCACCGAGCCTTATAGCGCTCGAGAGACCCGTCAGGACGAGTGTTATGCTGGAAGACCCACTTGCCAGAGATGACGTTGGCATGGGGTGGCCGCGGGACAAGCTGCCAAGTGCGGTTGTGCACCAGCGCGTCGAACTCCTCCTGCATCGCCGCGANCGACACATCCATCTGATGCACCGGCCAGGCACGAGAGACCGCGAGCTGAAGGACCGCGCGAAGCATGCCCGGTTTGACAACCGAGGCGAACATGTCGATGAAGTCGACTCCAGCGTGTTGCCGAAACCCGTGAACCACCCACCGAGCCTTATAGCGCTCGAGAGACCCGTCAGGACGAGTGTTATGCTGGAAGACCCACTTGCCAGAGATGACGTTGGCATGGGGTGGCCGCGGGACAAGCTGCCAAGTGCGGTTGTGCACCAGCGCGTCGAACTCCTCCTGCATCGCCGCGAGCCAATGCGGATCGCGAAGGGCGGCTCGAGCGGACGACGGGAGAGGTGACGGCGTAGACGTCGAGGCAGTGAGGAGGTACTCATCCGCAGGATAACGCGTGCTGGGCCGGTGAATACCGGCGCGAGCACGGGTGACCATGCGGGTGTCCGGGGCGGCCGGCGGGGCAAGCGGGGTCGACAGGGCTGGCAACGAGGCCGGCGAAGAGGCCGTCGAGGAGTCGGGGCAGGCGCTGGGGAAGCGGTCGCTGCCCGGGCTACGGACTCAACGGGAGTCGGGGGCGCCATGGCCGCCGGCGAGGATGCAGCCAGGCCTGCGGGGGCCGTCGAGGAGCCCGGGTCAGGCGCATGAAATGCGCTCGCTGACCGGGCTGCGGACTCAACGGGAGTCGGAGGCGCCGTGTCCGCCGACGAGAAGGCCTACGAGCCGGCAGGCGAGAGGTCCGGGTCCGATGCCGTGGACCCAGAGCGGGGCCCAGGCGCAGCCGGGGCGCCGAAGCCAAGGGGAGGCCCACGCGCTGCAGGGGGCCCGAAGCCGGGAGGGGGGCCGAGCGCGAGTGAGCGGCCGCCCCGAGAGGCGCCAGGAGGCGCGGATGACGATGGCGAGTCGGTCGGCGGCGGTACCTGGTGAAAAGGAAAAGACCTCTCGTCAAAGTAAACATGCCGTGAAGTGAAGACTCGGTGGGAAACCGGATAATAGCAGCGGTAGCCTTTGGTGTTTGGTGGGTATCCGAGAAGAATGCATGCCACGGAGCAAGGTGCAAGTTTGTGAGGAGTGGTGGAAGCGACNCCGAAGCCAAGGGGAGGCCCACGCGCTGCAGGGGGCCCGAAGCCGGGAGGGGGGCCGAGCGCGAGTGAGCGGCCGCCCCGAGAGGCGCCAGGAGGCGCGGATGACGATGGCGAGTCGGTCGGCGGCGGTACCTGGTGAAAAGGAAAAGACCTCTCGTCAAAGTAAACATGCCGTGAAGTGAAGACTCGGTGGGAAACCGGATAATAGCAGCGGTAGCCTTTGGTGTTTGGTGGGTATCCGAGAAGAATGCATGCCACGGAGCAAGGTGCAAGTTTGTGAGGAGTGGTGGAAGCGACACTAGGATAACAAAGACACCCAAAGACACGAAGATCATCATATGAAGGTGGGCTACCGAAGAGGAGATGATGTGGTGCAAAGTTTCCACGAGCACGAGTTGGACGGACGTTAATGAGGAAAGAGGCAGTGGAGAGAGCATCCGGCCAAAACTTGTTGGAGATATGCCCTAGAGGCAATCATGTGATGATGATATTTCCATATGTATTCATGAGTCCTTTGTATTGTCCTTGAACATCATCAATGATATGTATCAATAAGTATGTGACTTGTTTCTGGAACTATGTATTGTATGATGATTGTTCTAATGGTCCCTAGTTGATAAGGTTATGCGGACACATATCCTCGACTAGTATACGACTCGGTTGATGACTATGTTTCACAAGTCATGTGCATGGAGATGCTAAACCGATAGTATGGACTCGGGGATGGAGATCACCGAGTCGGACAGACCCACTTTGAGACGCAGCGAGATATACTCATCTGTTAGTCTCAAGAACAATGTTTATGACATGTCCTAGACCTGAGGTCCTCGCATGTTCTCGGGATGAGGATCGACTCACTTAGGGTCTATCAAACGCTACTCCGTAACTGGGTAGTTATAAAGTGTAACGCCCCGGATTCGATGCGCCAGGTGTTTGTCAGTTATTCGTCGTCGTTGTCATGTCATGTGCTTGCGTGTTGCACTTTGCCATGTCATCATCTGCATTTCATATCATGTCATCATGTGCATCTCATTTTGCATACATGTTCGTCTCATGCATCCGAGCATTTTCCCCATTGTCCGTTTTGCGATCCGGCACTCATACGTCTCCCGGCGCCCCCTTTTACCTCTTTTGGTGTGCGGGTGTTAAACGTTCTCGGAATGGACCGAGGTTTGCCAAGCGGCCTTGGTATAGCACTGGTAGACCGCCTGTCAAGTTTCGTGCCATTTGGAGGTCGTT
Source organism: Aegilops sharonensis (assembly GCA_904067115.1). Classification (NCBI taxonomy): domain Eukaryota; kingdom Viridiplantae; phylum Streptophyta; class Magnoliopsida; order Poales; family Poaceae; genus Aegilops; species Aegilops sharonensis. The sequence goes on from LR880966.1 coordinate 17,082,798, forward strand.
TGGTACTCCAACGGTTAACCGGGTAACCGTGAAGCCTCCTTCTCTTTGCATCCCAACACCCCTTCCAAAGTGGCCCAAAACCCAGCAAACTCCCCTCCATGCTCTCGGTCGTTCGATCACGATCGCGTGGCCGCAAACCGCACCTCATTTGGACTCTCCTAACTCCCTCTACCTATATATATGTGTGCCTCCCCCGAAATTCTCGCAGTCCAAACCCTAGCCTTCTTCCCTCCGCGCCGCCGGACAAACCTCCCCACCGCGCCGGACATGTCNTTATGCCAACATAATAACACACACTGTAACTTATGCCAGCATAATAACACATGCATGCAGAGGGAGCCGGACATGCAGAGTACGCGAGATATTTGTTTAAGGAAAAAAAATGGAAGTCTTGAGTGCCTGGCATCACATGCAAACAAAACGTGCTTGGAGACCGTACCACGCTCGAGGGCTATGCTACACTCGGGGGCTACACCGTCCGCCGGTTACACCACACTCGGATACTACGCTCGCTCGAGGATTCACATCTTGATTCGATTGCAATTCACTTAGTTTTAACATAACTCAAAACCTGTGGGTGTGTCCTCTTTGGCTACAGCCCAGTGGGTGCAAATTCCTTGTTTGTTCTTCTTTCTTTCTTACCAAGAGGTTTGCCAAGCGGCCTTGGTATAGCACTGGTAGACCGCCTGTCAAGTTTCGTGCCATTTGGAGGTCGTTTGGTACTCCAACGGTTAACCGGGTAACCGTGAAGCCTCCTTCTCTTTGCATCCCAACACCCCTTCCAAAGTGGCCCAAAACCCAGCAAACTCCCCTCCATGCTCTCGGTCGTTCGATCACGATCGCGTGGCCGCAAACCGCACCTCATTTGGACTCTCCTAACTCCCTCTACCTATATATATGTGTGCCTCCCCCGAAATTCTCGCAGTCCAAACCCTAGCCTTCTTCCCTCCGCGCCGCCGGACAAACCTCCCCACCGCGCCGGACATGTCCGCCGCCGCCATCCGGCCAATCCCCGCATGCCACGTCAGCCCCGCCACCCTCTCTCTCCTCAGCCCCGCCGTCGGCCCGCCCGGGCCCGGGGCAGGCCCGCCCGAGCCCATCGGGGCCCGAGGCGCCCGAGCGCGCCTCCCGGCTCCCCTGCGCCGCCGACCGTCCCCGCCGCCGCCGCGCGTCCCTCCGCCTCGCTGCCCGTCGCCGTGGCGCCCTACCGGAGCCCCGTCGCCGCCGGCCTCCGCCCGCGGCCGCGCCGCCCCGATCCCGGGCCGGATCCCTCCTCCCCGCCGCCACCGCGCCCGGATCCGGCGAGATCCGGGCGGGATCAAGCCGCCGCCGCCGCTATGGTTCGCCTCGACCTCGGCGAGGTCGGGGACGAGCCCCGTCGCCCGCGTGCCTCTGACGGGTGGGCCCGGGCGCCCACACCGACGGACACGTCCGCCCCGAGCCCGGACAATGTCCACCCCCCTTCTACGAGGTTGATTTCCACCAAGTCCCCATAGTTTTCTGCATTAGGTTGCTCTGTTCATCGTGCCATAACTCTGCGTCCGTAGCTCCGTTTCGTGCGTGTGATATGTCTAATTGTTCGTCTCGACGATTTCATCATTTCATATCATTGCACCATTTTCATTTGAGCTCATCTTGATGCCCGAAATGCTGTTGGAAGAGGGCTATGTGATGTTAGTTTCAGATTCTTATCAGAACATGCACTTTTGTCATTTTTGCCATGATTGATGTGTGCACCCTATGAACTTGAGTCCTACATGTGTTTTGTAATATGCCATGCCATCTTTACAGGGGTGTATGCCATGTATTTTTGTGATCTCTGTGGTGACTAGCACAAGCATGCAAACTAGGCTTCATGATGTTGCTGATTTCAGCCCCTGTTCTGCTGATATTTTTATGCCATGTAAACTTGATGCTACCGAGAGATCCATGCTTATTTTGAGATACTTCAGTAAGGATGTTTTGAACATATGGTTATGATCTATCCATCCATGCCCTTGTTTGCAATTATGGAGTGCCATAGCTTGAGTCATTCGAGCTCTACTTTTGCTATAAAATGTTTCCTGGCAGGTTGTTTACATGTTATTCAATTTTGCCAAGGTTGTTGTAGTTGATTCGTGTATGCTATAATGTTGTTCTTGTCATGTATAGCTTCTATGCCACGTATTCTTACTGTGAGTTGCCTTGCCATGCCATGTATTGCTCTGTGTTGAGTGGTTCAAGCTCACCAACATGCCTATTTGTTATCTGTTTATGCCATGCTCCAGTTTTGCACTAAGTCTGAATTTGTTTATGTTTTTGCTATATTCATATGCTTGCAACTGTATTTTCTGATCCCTTTTGGCTTATGGTCACTAAGGGACTTTTGTTATATGCTTTGAGTAAATTCATGCCATGCTCTAGTTTGATTTGATAGCTTGCTGTAACATGTTGTTCCGTAGCTCTAAACATGTTAACCTGATGTTATTTCTGCCATGTCCTGAAATTCTGCTAAGTCTGTGAACCTGTTATTATTTGCAATCTTGCCATGTGTGTTTGAGCATGTTCTAGTGATTTCTGGAGATATCTCAGTGTTCATGTTTTGTCATGCTTTACCTTTACTTCATGCCCATGCCTTTTGTTATTACGTTGAGGTCCTGTAGCATGTTGTTTCGATGCTTGCAATATGCCTAGTTGCTGTTGTGGACAGATTGTTGCTATAACTTGTATTGTGTGTATGTGTTGAACCGTTGCTCTGTTTTGAGTGTGCTCTACATGAAACTTGCTTGATTTTGCATGTAGTTTCATATTATCATGTTGCATCCTTGTTTTGAGGTGTTTGCTTGATGTTTGTATGCATTTTGCATCAATGCCATGTTTAACTTGTTTTGCTCATATCTTCTAGGCCGTAGCTCCGAATCTAATGAACTTTATATGTAACTTGACTAGAATTTCGTGTAGATCATCTTGATGCATCTTAACTTGCTGTTTAACAACTTGAACTTAAGGTTTATTCAGATCTGGACCAATTTCGAAATATGCATATGAGGACTTACCGGAATTGTTCTATGTTGTTTCCGGCCTCATTTAAACTTGCTTTGATGTGTTGGTCTTGTATGCATCATCTTTTGTCATGAGTAGCTTCATGTAGCCTTGTCATGCATCATACTTGGTTGAGCATCATGCCTTGTTCATGTGTGGTGTGTTTACTATGTTGTGTGCTTTTTCTTGTTAGTTCATGTTTCGTTGTGATTGTGAGGATTCGTTCGTCTACGCTCGGTTCGGCTTCATCCGTTCGTCTTCTTCATGGATTCGTTCTTCTTCCTTGCGGGATTTCAGGCAAGAAGACCGCTACCCTGGATCTCACTACTATCATTGCTATGCTAGTTGCTTCGTTCTATCGCTATGCTGCCTTACCTACCACTTGCTGCTCAAGCCTCCCAAATTGCCATGTCAGCCTCTAACCTTTTGCACCTTTCCTAGCAAACCGTTGTTTGGCTATGTTACCGCTTTGCTCAGCCCCTCTTATAGCGTTGTTAGTTGCAGGTGAAGTTGAAGATTGCTCCATGGTGGACAGGATTTTGTTGGGATATCACAATATCTCCTATATTATTAATGCATCTATATACTTGGTAAAGGGTGGAAGGCTCGGCCTTATACCTGGTGTTTTGTTCCACTCTTGCCGCCCTAGTTTCCGTCATATCGGTATTATGTTCCCGGATTTTGCGTCCCTAACGCGGTCGGGTGATTTATGGGACCCCCTCGACAGTTCGCTTTGAATAAGACTCCTCCAGCAAGGCCCAACATTGGTTTTACCATTTGCCTCACCACCACCTACTTTTCCCTTGGGAGTCGCTCTCTCGAGGGTCATCTTTATTTAGCCCCCCCCCCCCAGGCCAGTGCTTCTCTAAGTGCTGGTTCGAACCGAGCTGCCTGTGGGGCCACCTTGAGGCAACCTGAGGGTTGGTTTTACTCGTAGCTAGTCTCATCCGGTGTTGCCCTGAGAACGAGATATGTGCAGCTCCTATCGGGATTGTCGGCGCATCGGGCGGTCTTGCTGGTCTTGTTTTATTGCTGTCGAAATGTCTTGTAGCCGGGATTCCGAGACTGATCGGGTCTTCCCGGGGAGAAGGAATATCCTTCGTTGATCGCGAGAGCTTATCATGG
>LR880966.1:17095693-17140534 GCA_904067115.1 Aegilops sharonensis
TGATCGGGTCTTCCCGGGGAGAAGGAATATCCTTCGTTGATCGCGAGAGCTTATCATGGGCTAAGTTGGGACACCCCTGCAGGGTTTGAACTTTCGAAAGCCGTGCCCGCGGTTATGTGGCAGATGGGAATTTGTTAATATCCGGTTGTAGTAAACTTGAAGCAAACTCTTCTAAAATACACCAACCGTGTGCGTAACCGTGAGTGTCTCTTTTCGGGGTTGATCGAGAGGAGAACACGGTTTCTGGGTTATGTCTGACGTAAGTAGGAGTTCAGGATCACTTCTTGATCATTACTATTTGTCGACCGTTCCTTTGTTTCTCTTCTCGCTCTCATTTGCGTATGCTAGCCACCATATATGCTTAGTCGCTGCTGCAACCTCACCACTTTACCCCCTTCCTTTCCCTTTAAGCTTTGCTAGTCTTGATACCCATGGTAATGGGATTGCTGAGTCCTCGTGGCTCACAGATTACTACACCACCAGTTGCAGGTACAGGTTTCGCGATGATCTTGACGCGAGAGCGATGTTTGCTTGTTTTGGAGTTCTTCTTCTGCTTCTTCTTCGATCAGGGATAGGTTCCAGGTCGGCAGCCTGGGCTAGCAGGGTGGATATTGCTTGAGTTTCTGTTTATGTTCCATCCGTAGTCGGATGTTGATCTCTTGTATATGATGTTGATGTATTCTTTTGGCATTTGTGCCTTATGTATGTATCCCCATCTATTATGTAATGTTGATGTAATGATATCCACCTTGCAAAAGCGTCTTCAAGATGCGCTTCTATCCTTGGTGGGACCTTCGAGTTCCTTTTGGATAGGGTCGCATCTTGGGCGTGACATAAAGGTAGCTTTCGGGTGAGTCGTGAGACATGCCGCGAGACATGGTTGACCAAGATGGGATTTTCCACTCCTATATGGAGAGATATTCTCTGGGCCTTCTCGAGTGATCAGATTCGGAAAGCATGGCCATGCGACTTGGGTTAAGTGTTAACCCAGTTTGAGAATCTGTATCACAGTTTCGAGAAGAGAGGTCGAGCTACCACAAGGGTGACAAGAACTCGCCTTGGGCTCGACAACAAATATCACGAGGCAAAAGGAATGTTGCATATGACACATTGTCAAGGTTCGTCAAAACGACTTTATGCACATATGGGAGTTGGCACGTTCTGCTAGGAGCCGCTACCAACTATCGACTCTGGTCGTGTCCATGTGTACGTGAACCTATAGGGTCGCACACTTAAGGGGATGCAGCCCATTCGGATTAGATCCGAGTGGAAAATGGATGTGGACTCCAAGTGGGCTCAAGTGTTGAGCCCACCTCGGAGGTCTATATAAAGGGGAGTGGGCGCACCACTTAGGGTTGATCCTTTTCCACCCTCGAGAGCCGCCGCCACTCCCCACGCCCATGCCGCGCGACCGGACCTAGCAGTCCACCGCTCGAGGCCGCTCCCTGTTCGTGTGGATACCTTGGAGGCNACGTTCTGCTAGGAGCCGCTACCAACTATCGACTCTGGTCGTGTCCATGTGTACGTGAACCTATAGGGTCGCACACTTAAGGGGATGCAGCCCATTCGGATTAGATCCGAGTGGAAAATGGATGTGGACTCCAAGTGGGCTCAAGTGTTGAGCCCACCTCGGAGGTCTATATAAAGGGGAGTGGGCGCACCACTTAGGGTTGATCCTTTTCCACCCTCGAGAGCCGCCGCCACTCCCCACGCCCATGCCGCGCGACCGGACCTAGCAGTCCACCGCTCGAGGCCGCTCCCTGTTCGTGTGGATACCTTGGAGGCATCGCATCTGCGGTGCTTGGACGAACCGTTCGAGGGAACCGCGAGGAGCCGTTCGCGGGAGATCACCATTCGCGGATCCTCGCTGTTCGTGGGAGATCGGCATCAAGAGGGGAGACGAGCCGTGAGATCGACTACACGCATCACCAACTCTACTTCCGCTGCGGTGACTGCGCGTCTAGTGGTAAACCCGATCTCGTAATCTATTTCCAGCAGCATGATCTTGGGTGCGCGGTAGAAAATTTTTTTTGGCGCTAGTGTAGCGTGCCTCGTGTTCCAACAATGGTATCAGAGCCTCCGCTGTGTGGTGATAGATTCGATGATATGCATATGAGATATGTAGATCGGTTCAAGTGCGGGTCGATGAGATCGGTCACGCACGTCAGTGATGAAGTTTGGTTTCGTGATCTTGTTTCTGTGATCGTGACGGGGAGGTCGTGACACGACTTACCCCTACCGGTCGGTTTCCGCCATCGGGGTAGACAGTGGAACGTAAACCCGGATGCAGCACGCGAAGATCAATGAGATTGATCGAATCGGGACATAGATCAACACCTTGGAAATGTGATTTCCGCGATGCTGAAATCTGTTGGAGCGGTCTTGGTAAAACGGCTGTAACTTTTGCATACGAACTCCGATTTTGCTCCACGACCTGTCAAACTGAAGCTAACGAAAAGTTGGATTAGCGGCGAAATTTCGGAACTAGATTTCGGCGCTTCTGGCTAGGCCAAAATCCGCTTGGAAGATAGAGTTTCAGGAGGTTTTATCTTCGGCGGTAGAACGTCTGACTCGTTTTTGCAGGGAATGTATGTTGCTTGTATATTATTATTTCATGACCTGCATGTCACGAATGATAAATAATTTTGTAAGTCACGAACAGTTTTTCAATTTTTAGGCTTTTAGGATATCTTTCCATTCATGAACATTTCTTAAATTGGCAAAATAAAATCAATTTCGTTACCATTTTTAAATACTGGAAATTTTAAAAAATCATGAATAATCTTGATTTCCCGAACATTTGTTTGCAAAATGTCGAACATTTCCAATAACAAATCATTTTTTTACAAAATTGCGAATATTTTGTGAAACCACAAACATTTTATTTAAAATTTTAGGAACTTTTTTTAAGTCCCAAGTTATATAAAGTAGAAAAAGGAAAATAGATAAGAATAAGGAAAATAATAATAATAAGCCCGCATGGACATGGGCCGGCCCAAATGGATGCACCGCATCTTCTCCCATCGTGCACAGCGCAGTATAGGAGGAGGTCCCTAATACTTGGGCCAGCGCAGGCGGGCCTTGTGAATGAATAAACAATTTATAGGTGGCATGAATAAATAAACTATTTGGTAAGTCACAAACAGTTTTGAATTTACATATATCTTTCCATTGATGAACATTTTTTAAACTGTTAAATTTTTTTCGAATTTCATTAACATTTTCTAATACATGGACTTTTATAAAAATCATGACATTTTTGGTTTCCTGAACATTTTGAATAAGCTAACATTCTTTAACACAACCACGAAAAAGAATTTAAATCCACAAAATTTTTACAATTTATTAAGTAATTTATTTAAAAATTCTCATTTTAAATTTTCCGAACTTTTTTGAAGTCTCAAGCTATTTAAATTAGGAAATATGAAAACATAAAAGAAAAGGAAAAATAGAAAATGAAATTCGAAAAACTTGCCGCTCGGACATGGGCCTGCCCAAGCAGGTGCGTTGCGTCTTCTCACAGCGTCCAGAGAGCAGGCAATTCTTATTTGGCGCTGCAGGCGCCGGTTTGTTCTGTTTTTCTGTAACCGGCGCCTGCAGCAGGTACTCCCATGTCTTAGTCGGGCCAGCCCATATTAGATTCTTTCCTGTTTGCTAAACTGCAAAAAAGGCGAGCGAGCTAGGAATCAAACCTGCTCGAGCACTTCACCAAGTGTGATTACAAACATATTTCCATCCATTTATTTATTACTCTTTTCCTCTTTTCCAAATTCATAATCATTTTCTTGAAATAGATGAACTTCTTCTCTAAATCCATGAACTAAAATTTTGGAAACTTGTGAACTTTTCCCAAATTGATGAACCTTTTTTTCAAAATAGATTAACTTATTTTTCAAATTTGATGAACTTTTTCCAATTTTCTGAACTTCTACTTAAAATTGATGAACTGTTTTTTCAAAATTCATGAACTTTTTCTCTAAACGATGAACTTTTTTTCAAAATCGATGAACCTATTTCATATTCAATGAACTTTTTTTCAAAATCGATGAACTTTTTGCAAATTCGATGAAATTTTTTCAAATTTTATAAACTTTTAATTAAATTGATGAACTTCTTTTTGAATTAATGAACTGTTTTTTGAATACATGAACTTTTTCGATTTTGTGAACTAAGTTTTGAATACGCGAACTTTTTTTGCATGCTTAGGAACTCCATCCGTAATATTTGAACATATTTTTAAATAATGAAAAAATATAAATACTACAGTATGTTGTGCAACAAATAGCACGTCTATTTTTCTGTTTATTTAAACTTTCGCAGTGTGAATATTCACTAGCATTTAGCTGGTGTAGTGGTTAGCCTCACCGTGTGGAAGCGGGAGGGCTCGAATTTTTGGTTGTCATTTTTTCGCGTTGCTTTGTTGCGTGATCGTGGGCCGGCCCGTCCAGCCACTGCCCTCGCTGAAGGCGCCTTATAGGAGGGAAATTCTTATTTGCCGCTCTTTGCGGCAAACTGTCGCAGGTTACTCATCCGCCGGCCCCATTACGAGATTACTCATGCGCTACTCTTTCCGGTTTTGGGAACCTCCTAGAAGTTTCCTGTACCGGCTTTCTGTGGTTTTGGAATATTTGTTTGTGGTTTTTCCTTTTTCTATTTCTTTTTTTCTTTTCTTCCTTGTTCGTTTTTTCGGTTTCATTTATTTCTTTTTTGTATTTCTCCTTCCTTTTTTTCTTTTTTATTGTTTGGAATTCTTTTTCTATTCGTTTCTTCTTTCTATTTTTATTTTCCAAAATTCTTAAATTTGTTCAAAATTTCAAAAAATGTTAAGAAGTTAAAAATTGTTCCTGCTTTTTAATTTTGTTCAGAAGTTCCCAAAAAACCATGGTTTTTACAAATTGTTCTCATATTTTGTAAAATTGTTCACCTTTCAAAAAATGTTCATAAATTAAAAAAACATTCGTGTTTCAAAATATGTTCTGAATATTTTTTTAAATGTTCGCCTTTCAAAATATGTTCATAACTCCAAAAAATGTTCCGCTTTTCAATTTTTGTTCACAAATTCCAATAATGATCGTAATGTTCCCTTTTTATAAAATTTTTTTAGAGTTTCATTTTTTGTTTACAGATGCAAAAGATGTGTCATTTTTGTCCGAAATGTTGTTTTAAAATTGTCCATTTTTTGGACATTTGTTTATAAATCCGAAAACGTTCTTCTTTTTAAATTTGTTTGCAAATTCAAAAAAAATTGGAATTGAAAAAATGTTCTCGGTTTTCAAAATTTGTTCACAAATTCAGACATTCTTTCCGTTTTGAAATTTGCTTACCAATCCAAAAATATGGCAACTTTTTCAATGCTTATTTCTGTATTTAGAAATTTCTTCTCAAGATTCAAAAAATGTTCGTGGTTTAAAATGATGGTGAAACTAATCAAGGCTGGCATGCGTCGTAGGGTGGCACAGTTCCTTCAGCTCGAATTCCAGCTCGTTCCTTGGTGACATGCACCAGCTTTTATTCGATCACATCCTCAGTGATTGGCTTGCAGTTCACTCGGATCGGGTCATTCTAACCCTAATATGTATAGAAGCATCTTTCCCTGTATTGTAGTGGCTGGATGTGACTCCTAGTACAAGCCGATAAGAGATCAATTCCTTCTAAGCCTTTCCTTTTCAGGACCATGAAGTTCTCGCAAAGAGAGACAAAACTAGAGAGATATGTGATGGCGTTTGGGGGCAAATGGTGAAGTTGCGCCCCGTAGAATCTATGAAAATACTTGAGAAAAGGGCGCAGAGGTAAAGAAAATCCTTTTTTAATATGAGAAATGAAAAGTACCCGCTCATCATTAATGTGAATCGGGTCTAGCTCGCTGGCCGCCGACAACATCCATCCTTGTTTAGACATGAGCCCTTCAGCTACAAATTAGCACATTGTCTCTTCGGTCACCATGGACGGCAGCCAGTCACCTTGGATCCAGCTAGGCGGAGGCGTGAACGACAACAAACCCCTCCTTATCTTCTTCATCTTTTTCAACTCCAGTTCGCGAGTCTTTTCCCCGACCATGGAGGTGGCGGAGGATGAGATGTGTGGTCATGGGTGGACGAGATGGGTGCGGTAGAGGTTTTGTTGTGGAGATTTGGGAATGGTATGAGAATTTTTTTTATTCACCCCTTTTGCCTTTTATTTATAGAAGGGAGGCCACAAGCGATGCGAGACCCCGTCCGTTCATCATTCAGATCTATGACACTCTGTGTTGCAGTGGTTTTGGCAAGTGAAGCTAGTGGGAGCCCTAATCAAGGTGCCATCAGCACCCCACATTACGCTCGCTACAGTGGGCGGAGTTTGATCACGAGAATCCAAAAGTCTTCTTCATAATCGTCCTGGTTTCTAATTTGCATTTTCTCCGACTTCATATATACTTGTTATAAATTTTCAAACAACTTTGACCTTTACAATGAAAATTATAACAAGTTGATATGAACTCGGAAAATGCAAATAAGATATCAAAATGATTGGAAAACATCGCCTACATTAGCATGCAATTTTTATTCATGAAAACATCACCTACATCACCTACATAAGAGCATGGGGCGCCACATTAAGCAGCATACCTAATTTTTAAGAGGTGTCTTCTTCTTATGAGAAGGCCCCATCAATTCTGAATTTAAAATTTTGTACAGTAGTATGTTTGGACAAGATTAGCTTCTCTATGAGAAGGACCTGCCAAATCTGAATTTCACAACGATGGGAAGCAAAACATCCTCCTTTGTAGGTCAAGACCTCATTCATTTCCTTAGAGCAATCTTCCCCAAGATCCCCAACTACAAATTTCCTAGGATGGCAAACAAACTACCACTAGTTTAATGTCATGCTGATTAGTTGAAAAGAAATATTTACTTGGTTCATCGTCTGGACAACTCTCTTTTGAGCGGGTCCTAGAGATAGCACGAACCACCCAAAAAGATGGAGCGCTACTGCTGAAGGATCCAAACATGCAAAGCTCGCTTGCGGATTCGTTACATGTGCGAAGCTTACTTGCGAATTCGTTACGTGTGCCATGAACGTCGGACTGCGAGTGAGTGCTTTCTAAATTACAAACTAGGACAGCTGTAGCCAAGTCTTTTTCACACACGAACATGCGTGAGCTGAGCTGAGCTGACCCAGGTGGACTTCATGTGATAAAAGAGCTTTCATTTTCTTTACAAATTAGGCATCATGTTGGAGCTCTGAATGTAACCAGAGTACGTGAGACAGATTTGTTTAAGGGAAAGAAAGGAAAGTCTTGAGTGTGTGGCATCACATGCAAACGAACGTGCTTGGAGATCGTACCACACTCAGGGCTATGCTACACTCGGGGGCTACATCGTCCGCCGGTTACGCCACACTCGGATGCTACGCTCGCTCAAGGATTCACATCTTGATCCGATTGCAATTCACTTAGTTTTAACATTACTCAAAAGCTGCGGGTGTGTCCACTTTGGCTACACCCAGTGTGGTGCAAATCCCTTGTTTGTTCTTCTTTCTTTCTTACCAAGAAAGTTCGTCTGCTCAGTTGGCTAAAAGAAAATCACCAAAGAAACCCAATCGACCCAAGAACCAATTGTGCAAGAATCAAAGAAAACGAAGTCAAAATAACAACTTAAAACTTGATCCGATTGTAAGTACTTAAGCAAAATAATTAAAAAGTTCATGAGCCTCGCTGCTCAGTCGGACTTAAAGGTTTTGCAATTTCACTCAGCATTCTGAGGTAAATTTAATACTTAAAACTTCTCACTTGATTTTCTCTTCTTCTTGTACGAGCTCGTCCTCCGAGATGTTTGCCACTCTAGTCGGCTCAACAGACAGGTCAAGGCCGATGAGAGAAGCAATCTGATTGGCGGTTCCGATGAAAGTTTTCATGTGGTCTTCAAAGTTATCACCCTCCGGATTCCCCACGCCAATGTTCTGCAACTTCGCTTCATTTATCTTGGGGAAGTGAACCCGAGTGAGAGCTAGAGCTGCATTAGCTCCACAGCGAGCAGCAGATTTCTTACACCTCGATACTCGTCCAGGCACTTGCTCAAGTTGTTGTAAACAAATGGATAGAGCTTCATCGACCTCTTCTCCAGGAGGCAGAGTTGCATTGATGCCCTTCATGGATTTTCTCACTTGGGCTATGACGCTTTTTGCTGCTTCTGCTCGTTCTTCTAGTCGGATTATAGCCTCAGCAACCCGAGTGGATGCCCAAGGGGTTTCTTTGATGTCGATACCATATGCTTCAAGCTCCTTCTTCACTTTATGATCCTCCATGATCTGATCAGGACAAAACACTGCATAACATAGAAAGAAAATAGTCAGAAAAGGAAAGATTAGTCCATGAATTTAGTATTGTGAATTCCATTCAATAAGAGAGTAAATGCTTACCCTCAAGCCTCTGCTTAACCTCATCTAGCTGGCCCACCAAGAAGTTTTCAGTGTCGGACATTCCTTGCTTGAGCTCGCCAAGATCCTTTTCATACTTCATTTTGGTCATTTCTGCAAGATCAGACCATTTCACATATTTGGTATGCCATTCAGACTCAGATGCTTTTAGAGCTTCAATTTGCTTCTTCATGTCCTCCGCCGCCTTCAGGTAGTTATCGTTCATCTCTCTGGCCTCTCGGAGCTCCTCCAACCTATCGTCGGCTTTCTTGGTCATAGCATCAGCTTCCTCCCTGGCTTTGGCAAGAGCAGTGTCTTTCTCTTCCAGGGTTTTCTTCACGAATTCTGCAAAAATAGTTCCACAATCGTTTGGTCAATAGGATATTTTGAGCATATGCATGTGATTAGGATCAAATTTGTTTCAAATCAGTTAATAGGCAAACCTCAAGATCATTTAGATTGTAAGATTACCTTCCATAACAGTTTTCTCCTTTTCAAGCCGAATGGTCTTGGCTTGTTCTTCGTCAAGCTCTTGGTGTACCTTCTCCAGCTCCTTCTGTAAACCTAAGTATTTGGCTCCAAGTTCACAAGTTTTCTGCACAAGATTAAACATATACAAGGTTTAACTTAGTCATCATAAGGTAGCAATTAAGCCACTTGGTTCGTCCATAGGCTGAGTGAAGCCATGGATCTAAGGTACAATGTAGGTCTATGAAGTGAAGACTTATTGGTCCTTGAGACTCCAACCGATTGTTATCAATTGATTAGGGTCTCGGGGGAGGCTACACCCATTGGGTGCACTGATCTGCCCCAATGGAAGAATATCAAAGTTAATCCACTCGGTTCGAGTCTTGGAGGCTACACCCAGCGTGTGCACTATTCATGCCCCACTAGAAGAAATTCAAAATCAATGGACTCGGACCGTCTACGGATTGAGTGAAGTCATGGATCTAATATATAATCTTGGTCTATGAAGTTATGAATGATCTCTACTTCACACTCCAACCGATTGCTAGCAATCAATTTAAGTCTCGGCGGCTATAACTAGTGTGTGCACTGATTGCACCCCCCCCCCCCCCCACTGGAAGAAAATTCCTGCAAATTCCATTAGATTTGAAAATCTAACCGAACGGAAGCCATCCTAATGGAAACAAATAACACTTACTCAAGTACTTACTCGGATGTTGGTCTTCAAGGTTTCGTTTGATATGAGCAACTCCTTCAACTTAGTCTCCATCTGCTCGGCCTGCAGCATGGCCTCCTTGCCTGCGCCCACTTCATCCTCTGGGGACCGTGCCAGGGAGAAAGACGTAGATGAAATGGATGGAGTTTTATTCTGACGAGGAGATGTCACTCCCAGTGTACTCGGGCTTATTGTCTCTGGTGCAGTCGGTGTCTGAATTGACTCACTGGAATGAATCTCCGGAGATTTATCAGGAGCGGTATCCATGGGGATTGAGTTTTGGCTCGGGCTTGGAGGGATTTCCTCTGAGTTGCGAGCTTGCTCATGGCCCGAGTCAAGCTTTATAGCAGGGTTCACTTCTTTAGCGGCTGAAAAGTTACATTCTCATTAGCATAAGGCGGTTCGCTTGTTTGCTCGAATGATATATTGACGAAGTGTTGTACCTTTCGAAGACACATCACCAGCGTCGAGCATCCCCTTGGATCTATCTGTAGTACTTGCAGTTGCTTGGCTAGTCAAGCTTGCAGAAGGGACAACACTGCAGACATAAATAAGAAGGTAATATTTTTCAATGCTTAAATTAACAATTATATTTCACATACTTAACTTTGCAACGACATACAATGGTTTCCTCATCCTTGGCAGAGCGGCAGCCTTGCGAGGTTTTTGTGTTATGACTTTAACTGATCTTTTCCCTTTGGATGGAGGAGGAGATGCTTGTTGCTCTCCTTCCACTCGGGCACGCTTGGTCGCCCGAGTGGTTGGTGTGACTCCAATTGGATCTTCGTTCCTCTTGGTCCGACCCTCCCGAATGGCGTCTGGGGAGGGAAAATATTCCACTTCATCTCCGCTTTCATCCATGCCGTCTTCATCAGTTCCATCATCTGATTCTTCATCTTCTCCAACAGTGCGCTGACTCGGGATGGAGGTTGTTGGCGGCCGAGAACCTCCATCCCTGTCTCGACATAACCTCTGCACCGTCTCTTCGGTCGCCGTGGACGGCGGCCAGTCACCTTGGATCCCGCCGGGCGGAGGCATGAACGACGACGAACCCCTCCTCATCTTCATCTTCTTCAACTCCAGTCCGCGAGTCTTCTCCCCGACCATGGCGTCGGCGAAGGATGAGCAGTGCGGTTATGGGTGGAGGAGATGGGTGCGGCGGCGGTTTTGGTGAGGAAATTTGGGAATGGAATGAAAAAGTTTCTGATGCCGCTTTTATTTATAGCAGGGATGCCCCAAGCGGCGCGAGATCCCATCCGTTCATCATTCAAATCTACGGCGCCTAGGGCTGCAGTAGTTTTGGCAAGTGAAGTAAGTGGGAACCCTAATCGAGGCGCCATCAGAAAAAAAAATTGTGATGAAATGGCATTCATTAAATACTAGGCAAAAACAAATCGATGCTCCAAAATGCATCCAACCATAGTCTTTCCAAAGCATCGATTTTTGTCTTTTTGCCCAGACCTACACAAATGTGATTTCACGTCACAAATTTTTAGAGTGTAGATTCACTCATTTTGCTCTGTATGTAGTCACTTGTTGAAATCTCTAGAAAGACAATTATTTAGGAACGGAGGGAGTACTAAGTGACTATATACGAAGCAAAATGAGTGAATCTACACTCTAAAATATGTCTATATACGTCCGTACATAGTAGTTCATTTGAAATCTCTAAAAAGACAAATATTTAGGAACGGATGAAACTGGTAACAAACTTCTCCAATTCACAATACTATACGGTTGCCAACGCCAAACCAATCCTCACTGCAATGTGCATCTCTGGATCGTATTCGATCGGTTCAAATACTAGTGGAAAAACAGGTGTGCTGGTGCGCTGTGTGCATTGCAAGTTTGCAGGTGCAGCCAACATCCCCAGTCGTGTGACATCTCATCAAGCAGAATTCCATTCCCCCCCTCTCTGTCTCTCTCTGTACACACTAACATCCTAAAGAACCAATAGCACTCCTCCCATGGCTGGCCAGCCAGCCAGGTGCTACCTTTCGGGTATGGAGTCCGGCACGGAGAGCCTGTCGGAGCCGTCGTACTTGCTCTGCACGGGCGTGGTCCTCCTCGACTGCCGCTTGGTCGCCACGATCACCTCCTCCGCGCCGGGGTCGTCCGCGACGTAGAACTTGTCGACGTCGTCGCTCTTGAACACCGGGTGCAGGTACGAGTCCGCCAGGTACGACTTGAGGTCGAAGTTGGGCTCCCTCGCGTGCTCCAGCGTGTCCTTCCTCATCGCCTCCTGCGCAGACCACGACACATCTTCAGGCTCTCGGCGCCGAAGAGGACAAGGAGGAATCAATCCGATGGCGAAGAGAGATTAGGGTGTAAACTTTACCTGCAGCGGGTTCCTCACAAACGCGGGTTTGTACCGGTGCGTGCAGTACTTGTGGAACCAAAAGGTTAATATGGGAAGAACGAGGAGAACTGGCGTCGCCTCCTCCAAACCTTTTGTGCTCAAGAGCCCAAGGAGAAGCAGCTGCGATGCGATCAAGGCTACGATTATGCGCAGATGCACGTTGGGCCAGAACTGCGCACCGCTCTCGTACCGCTGATGGTAGACATTTATGATCTGAAACAATGTACGTAGGATCAAGTAAGGAAACCAAACATTCAGAGAGTTCATTCAGAGGTTCATCATATGCGACCATCATCGAAACACCGAAAATCTCGGAAGTAGTAGCAAGAGCTCTTTACCTGGTGGCGGTAGACAACGTATCCCAGCGCAAAGAATACCAGTATAAAAGGTAGCAAGAGCGGTGTCACTGCAGCATACACAAGACCAAGCAAGAAATATAGCTGTATTCGAGGCTCAGACCAGTAGAAACAGATACTGCCCGGATCCATTGCCTCTTCTCTGTCCTTCTCTGTCTTGACCAAGAAAAAGTTTTTCAGGTGGTACAGCACAAATGCCCTTATTCTCAATATTTCAAGAGATACACCAGCCCAGCCATCAACCATTACGTATGTTATGAAAAATGTTGCCTTCATTGGTATGGCTACACCAATGATCCTTGGTATGCTGCAAAAGAGGCAATTTAGATTCACTGGAGATAGCAATCACCATTCAATTTAAGAATGTGAAGAACAGATTTTCAGATTTTCAGATTTATAAATGATGTGCTATTTATACACCTTTTACTCTAAGTGCATAATTGGTAAATGAGTCTGTACGGGACATACTCATTGGCTGACGCATGAAGGTAGGTATCAAGCTGCTCCAAAGCAGATCCTGTAACGATGCTCCCCAAAAATACATTGAAGAACAAGAATATAAAATACTTGGATGCAGTTCTCCGCTCTAGTGATGACTGTGATATCAATCCTTCAAACTGTGACATGTACATCAGTATAGTTGGAAGCACTATGAGGAAGATCTTCAGAGCTAGTCCAGGAAGAAACCCTTGGATGAATGATTTAATGGGAGGTCTGGAAAATAGTTGGCAAGCAGAAATCAGGAGGACATCAATATATATGACATCTCAACAATAAACTTTCACACTGATTCTACAGCAATGACGGAAAATCTATGGAGACGCCACGAAACTGGGGAGTAATAAACATTGTGAAAGTAGACTTACGATTCAATTAAAGGTTTTAGAAATGGTAGTGCCTTCTCTATGCCTTCAAGATTTGCAAGAGTCTGTACGAATGCTATTGGAATGACATAGAAGAAGTTGAGGAAGAAAAAGGCCACGCCAATTATCAACCTCCTGACTGTGAGGGAAACAAAGGGAATAGATAGATTACTCCAGTACACATCACGAGGTTCTGGAGCCCATTCAGTCAGCCAAAGGGTTGGGTTGCTGGTTTGCTGTGTCTGAGCACAAACAGCTGCACCCCACCGTGAACGGAAAGAAACAAAGGATGCTGGCATAATTGACTTGGGATCCTTCATGACCTTCTTACGCTCTTCAGCTTCCTGTGTATTGTCATGTATTAGACTCTGAGTTCTGACAGTTAGCTGTAAACAATAGATAACCTAACACTTAAAAAGAACAAAGAAAGATTAAAAATCTAGTCAAAAAGACAACAACATGCATAGACGAATAGTACAAAGGTTACATGAATACATATTTTGTAACTTACTTCATTTCCTATCTTCTCAATCTCTGATTTGCAGTGATCAATAGCATCCACTTCAGAACCAAAACATCCAAGAAAGCCAGTCTGTAATTTAGGTCCAAAGATAGGCAAAGGAATTACAAAACAGACCCCGAATACAACAAAAAAGCAATGGATGGGTAACTATATTTGCAGACCAACCTTAGTTGTTGGCCTTTTGGATTTTCGCTCAAGCTTGTTTTGGTAGTAATCAAGCCAATTCCGCATTTTCTTCTTCTTTTCAACCAGATCAGCAAGCTTATTTGCATTGTAAACTGTCTATAGAACGACAAGACATAAAGATTAGTCCCCTACATAAATCATCTGAAGAGGTATTCAGCAAGAAAGAAATGCAATATATAAGGCTTAAACACAATATAATTAGTTTAAGGAAAATCATAGTTATTATTTTTAACTGAGTAGCTAAACAACAAATTCTTGAACCCAAATATCATCATATGATTCATGTCGTGCTATAGCATATCAGTACCCTGATAATTGCTTTGCCCTGCACACTTCCTTACATTTGGATTTGCAGATGATTCTTCAAATTGGAGATGTTCCAAAATTTAGTGATTACCTGATGTTTCAGATAATGATCAGGATGATTGACAAGGAAGAAATGTTCCACAAGCTCGCTAACTGATTCATCGGGGTCTGGTGGTATGTTCCGTACAAGAACCTACAATAAAAATACATTGATGACTCAGAATCAAAAAAATAATCAGAGAACCATTAATCTAGATAAGATCATTCTACTGAGATTATTGCTGTATGCAGCATTCTTTTTTCTAGAAAAGGGATCTAAACTGAGCTCATGTATAAGTTGCAGTCACAAAGGTGCTTTATACCAACAATTTGCCAGAAAAATCTGCTCCAGAATTTGGTTTCGAGTTTTAAAATAATAGGAATATTTAAATAGTTATCAAGTTATACAATTCCAATTTTGAAATAATAGGAATATTTATATGTTTATCAAGTTACACAATAACAAAGAAGAAAAATCCAGTGTGTGATCCTTATAGTCCCACAATTTGCTAGTCTGCCAGCGCCTTTTGAGTTATCCAAACTTACATACAACACCCTAAACATCCCAATCTACTAAATAGGAAGAGTATAGGTAAATGGGTATACATACAGTGAACTGATCCGGACGGCGTTTCTCTGAAGCAAGAAAGCGCAACCTCATAGTCGCGACTCTTTCATACTCATTCTTAAGTACATAGCAGGTCCAAAACGTAAATACATAGGCCATAACCAAGTGAGCTATAAACCTGCACAAAAAATGGAAGCATGAGCATAATCATGAACATACAAGAATGAATGAACCTCTAACAATTATTGGTGGAAGATTTATGTTGCGTGGCTGATATGCAACAACATGCTTATGAGCAGAACAACTTCCTATAACTGGATTTTTTTTATTTTGTTTTGACGGGCAGTTGCTAAATGTTACAGAGTGCTTGCACCTTACTAAAATGACACAATAATGGTGCATTGCTCACCCAAATAAACACTAAGAATCCTGCAACTATAAGAAACTCATGTGCCTACGGTGCAAGCAGTATGCATATATAGATATTACTTGTGGCAAGCCAGCGCCACTATTGAATATCTACAGCCTCTATGAAACAAATCAGCAAAGCATTTTCATAATCAACAGAAATAAACTATTTCTGCTACATATCCCGTTGCTCACCTCTTTGATCCATAAGGTATGTTGGATATTGAAAGGTTGTCAATATCACTGTGGACTACCTTCAAATCATCTAGCGTATCATTGGTCCAGTTCACAGGGACCAGAACAGCAAAAGCAAGAATCGTAATCGGAACAAATATCTTCAGTCTGCAATGATTAGTTAAAAGTTTGTCAGCATATAGGCATCGAAAGATTGGGCACTTGACATGAAGGATGTTATGCGCAAAATGGATGAATAATATAATGTACACATGCCCATCTGATGTGAAGTTCCAAATACAGTGCTAAACCATTGTAATTAAAAATAATAATAAGGAAAAACGTGTTTGCATAGTAACAGAAATGGGCCTGCTTATTAAAACCCACATGATATGTGTGACCCCATTAATAGAGTTGAAGTGTAAGTAACAACACAGGCAGAGCAGTAAAATTTGGCAGCCTGTAGACATCATTCCCATGCAACATGCACGTAAAAAGCACTAAATTTGGTAGTTATGCTCCAGGTTTATGCCTCAAGAGACTGAGAATGATAAAAAAAATTGCTGGCACCAAAAAGAATCACATAATAACCAAGTAAGAATAAACAACAAAGACAAGCGGTTGCAGAGAGCCACCAAGAGCGCAAAGCTGCAGCAACGTACCCCGTGAGGTATATCCGTAGATAGACAACGGAATCGAGGCCCGCATGCTCGATCAACTCCTCCTCGGGCATCTTGAGAGCAGCCGGCATCCAGCTCAAGAACTTCAGGTAGGACCGCACGTTCAGGTTGACATACTTGGTCACGGCGGCGCCGGCGGAGGAGGGGCTGTCCCGCATTCCCTTGAGGTACCATTTCGGGAAGTAGATCCTGTCGTTGATGGGCTGTAGCCGCAGGAAAGCGAATACCAGCAGGAAGATGGTGGCGGTCACTATGTTGAACGCCGCCCCGACGCCAATGTCTTTGATCGTAGCCATGGCTGTCCTTGAGATGGCTCAGCTAGCTTGACAGAGAACGCGGCCTGCACATGCGGACCGTGTGATGTGAGAATGACTGAAACCAACCATATGATGATGCAATAATGTCGCACAAACGTGACGCCACTTGTGAATGAAGAGATAAAGCTGCGCCACAAACGTATGAAACCGATCGTGCACTGATTTAGTCGTACATCTACATCACCGTATACTAAGTTGCCAGCACAGCATGACTGCGAACGAATTCGGTGCCCGAATGGACGACAAATGCCGGCCACTAATTTGGACAGACAAACTAAAATGGATGGCAAGCTGAGCTGGTGCCGCTGGTGCACGGAAAGGAACCGGCAACGGAATCGAAAGCTGTGTCGATCAATCAAAGTATCAGCCGTCCCGCCGGCCACCCGGAATCGTCGGAGCGTGGTGTGGCTTTGACCCTGGAAAGCGAGAGGGTTTCGGGTTCAGGGGCCCGTTGCCGACTTGCATGACAGCAACGGCAGCGGAAAAGTTGGAGTATTATTATTATTATTTGCCACTATGTATATATATACTATTGGCAGCGTATCGCGGGGGAATAAAATACGTGGTGCTGGTGGTGTTGGAGCAACGACGGGGGGAAAAGAAAGGTCAAGTATTTGTCCTGTTTCTGTCTAGATTTTGTGGCGAGAATAATTGTGGAAGATGGTGGTGGTGGCGCGCGCACGGAGTAGGGGCAAATAATTCTGGCCAGCGGCGTTGCTTAGCAGCTAAGGTTTCGCGAACAAAAGTATAAAAAAAAACCGTATTTATTTTGGCTCCTGTTGTTTCAGCAAATGCGGAGAAGGATGAGGAAATCGATGATCCGCGGAGCTTGGAATCGTGCGGGGGGATGACGAAGCCTCCAAATTTGCTGCGCGGAAAGCTCCTAGATGAGGAACGACGGGCCGGGGGACAGGATCTGCGGCGGCGGATAGGGAGCAGATACCGGTGCGTGTCCCTTGTGGGCAACCGGACGAACAGTTGGGCGGCGGCGGCGGCGGCGCCGAAAGCGCTCCAGCCCTACTATCCCATCCAACCAACCGGAAGAGAGCGAGCGGGCGGGCGGAGGGCAGAACAAGCAAGAAAGCAGGCGGAAGAAGAAGGATGAGAAGCATACCTGGGCTCTCCGCCTCCGGTGGATCTCTGTCGCGGCCGGGGCCGGCGGCGGTGGCGGCGTGGGACTCCTTTTTCCCCCCAAAAGCAGCAGCAGCTGCTGGTATTTCCCTGGGCGTGCCTAGGGTAGGGATAATCCTCCCCCCTGCTCCTCTGCTTCCTTGCTTCCCCCGCAGCCTTCCCCTGGCCTGGCGGGGCAGATTGCTTGCCGGCGGGCGGGTTGCGTCCGCGAGCAGCCGCGCCCCTGATTCGATGCTCTGCTTCGGCTCGAACTCTGCTGCTGGTGCTACCACCACTAGTAGTATATCTATCTGGATGGAACTCTGCTTGCTTCCGTTCCGTTTAAAAGAGGTTTCCTGATGATGGGAAAGTGAAGCAGAAATCGGGATGGGTGGACGGATGGATTGCGGAGCGCAACGGTCACCTTGGCTGAGCCATGGCCAAGCTGTGCGTGCCCGGCCGAGAGGAGAAAATGAACCTCTAACCAGGCCCACCAGCCCACCACCCACCACGTGGAGCGGGCGGCGCCTACGTGCGAACGGTACCATCCACCCCATCGGATCGGCGCCTACACACGACACGAATGGACCGGCCGACTAGGCGCGCCGGGGTCCCGAACGCAACACGTCGCCGCCACGGTGATTCGGGCACCACAATATCTCTTTATCTCTGTTTGGATCGACACCGTTTGATGTCGGAGATTTTATTGGATCTACAATATCTCTTTCCGTCTTTTTATACATTATTACATATGTCATTCAACCTTCTTTCCTTTTTTTTCATGAGCCACCCATGACCATTGGCTGCCTGTCCCCGGCCGCCATGGCCAGCTCATGTGTGCCTCTGCCACTCCACCCTCCCCTCATCCTTGTGGTGTTGCCACCCCTAATCCATCCCTTTAAACCTCTTCAGACATCAATATTTTTTATCACGAGCAAGTGCAACCCTTCACATGCACAAATTAACCCTCTTTCATGGAGTAAATTGCACAAAACCACCACTTTGAAGGCAAGGTCTGCGAAAACCACTACAATACTTTTTTTGTAGAAAACACAATGTCTTCAGTAATCTTTTTGCAAAAACCACTGATCGACGGATTAGAGTCGTTTGAGCGCGTTTATGACAGATGGGTCCCTGTTTTTGCTTACGTGGCGTAACGGTTTGGGTTTAAAGCAAAAAAGTCCCTCAACTTTTTTCCCCCATGCAACCCAGACCCTCCCTACGGGCTCCGCAGCCGACTAGCATGCCCGCCGCTGCTCCCTCCACAGGCCACCGCCGCCCCTCCCTCCGCACGGCGCAGGACTCCGCCACTGCTCCCTCCACGGCCGCCGACGCTCCCTACGCAGGACGCGGGCCTCCGCCTCTACCTCCACGGCCGCAGCCGTCGCCTCCCTCCGCAGGACGCAAGCCGCCGCCGCCTCCGTCCGCAGGATGCAGGAGGCCGCCGCTCCCTCCCCAGGATGCAGGTCGCCGCCGTCGTAGCCCGTCACCGGATCCGGTCAAATCGGCCTCCAACGTCCCCAAACCAGCTCGCACCCGCATCCCGGCCCGCGAGCGTCGCCTCTGCTCCGCGCTGGCTCCGCGTCCCGCGCCGTCCGGCTTGCCGCTGCCGCCTCCTGCACGCCGGCTCCACCTGGGCCGAGCCCCTTGTCCGCGCCCTTCGCAGGCGTCTGCCTGCCCGCGTGGCCGGTTCCCCGGCCAGCCCGGCTCCGCCTCCGCGCGCCGCGCCCGCCGGGTGCGCCCGTGGCCGCCTGCTCCACCGCCGGCTGTCGGCTCCCTCCCGCGTCGCCCCGGCTCTGTCCGCGCGGCCGGCTTCGCCGGCGCCTGGCCGCCAGGTCGCCGCGCCCCTCTGCTTCGCCCTGGCCGCTTCCCGGCCCCGGGTGGTCGAAGCGGGGGCTAATTGCTTTTCCGTTTTTGATTTAGGGGTGTCTATGTAAAATTCTAGGGTCTAGTTTATAATTTTAGATTAAAGTCTACCTGGCACAAAAAGTCATGCCACGTAAGCAAAAAACGGGCCCCATCTGTCATAAACTCACTTAACTGAGCCCGATTCGCCGATCAGTGTCTTTTGCAAAAAGATTACCGAAGACATGGTGTTTTCTGCAAAAAAAAAATGTATTGTAGTGGTTTTCGCAAACCTTGCCTTCAAAGTGGTGGTTTTGTGCAATTTACTCCTCTTTCATGTTTCCAAATACAACGTCACAACTCGTTGTGGCTCACAACGTCGTTCCTGCAGGCTCTTGCATAGTCCTGGCTCGGTCTCGCCAGGGTTAACGCTCCTCGCTACCGCTCATCATGTTGTCTCCGTTTTCGGCCTCTGGGTAGGGAGGGAGGGAGGGAGCATCGGTTAGAGAGGAGTTTGTTTGAGACTTGCGCTAATTCAAATCTTTAAGCTTTGATCTCTGACGGCGAGACTTTGCTTCCAAGCATGTTTGTAATGCTGGGTGCAGAGAGAGCATCCCTTTCTGTCTGTGGTACCTGCAAAAAGTTCAGAGGAAACCTTATTGGTGCCTGTGAACCTCACTCAAAGCAAAAATCTTAGTGCATATTTCTGAAGTCTAAACTGAAGAAAGAAACTGTACATAGGCAACCTGATGGAAGGATGAACTATCAGTGTCAAGAGATTGCCATGAGTCATTTTCCAGGTTAATGCATCCTGTTCTCAGCTAGCTGAACATAGCAATGTAAAATGGTTTCTGTATCTGTTCAGAAAACAGTAGTGTGTTGAGTTCACTTTGAGAAAAAAAAAAGGGAGTACCTTTTTGAAAAGATGCAGGGGAATGTTACCTCCTGGTGGCCACACTTGCTACTTGGAGTAAAAGAGGGGCATCAACTTCATCATACTGTGTCATGTGCTCATTTCTCTTTTGCAGACCATACAAAAGTCAAAACAACCCAGATCCAAGCAAAATGGTAAAGGTAATTTTCTTGTTGGCAGCTTTTAGCTCTACAAGTCTACAGGGGCATATTTCTTGGGTGCAAGATGGAGTACATAAATTCAGAGAAATGCATAGCTGAACCAATCTGAGACTTGATTTTACGAATTGCAACACAAATATATCTTTCTTACTTCATGTAGTTGGTTTTTCATTACAGGGCTGATAATTTTGGAAAGCAATTTCAGTAAAGCTTCTACTTGGCTCTATCCAGAGCTCCAGTAATTAGCTTACCGAACATCTTGACAAGAGGTGGTACTTTATTCAGCACACGGTATCAATATCAACATCACCAGAAATATTATCAGCTAAAGGCTCACTCCGAGGATACATAAGACGCAGAACTCTGTGATACTACAGAACTGTCATTCCAGAACATCACGAGAGAGACATAATGTTCGGTCTCAGCATATAACCATTCTACATAGCGATAATCAACATAGGTATCTCTGGATGGAGTTTCTTGAAGCTGGCACCGCGGTAATGGATGGTGGTCCTTCACGTTGGCTTCTCGTAGCTGTTCTGGTCTCTGAACTCTGCCATCTTACTTTTGATGTAATCTCCCATATTAGGCTGGATAAACATGTGTGTGGGGTCAAGAATGTGCACGATGAACTTCTCCGATGCGGGCATTGAAGCATTCATATTAACAATGAACTGAGCCATCGGTATGTCACTGGGAAACAAAAAAGGTAAACCAGTGGATCAAGTAAAACTGCAGAGTGACGGTCAAATGAACAAAACGGCTGATCCTGTTAGGATTTATGAGCTTACCAGGAGATGAACAACCCCTTGATTGCATTAACCATCTTTCAATGTGCTCCGTACAGTAGAATATTACCTGTTTGGCAAACAGAACAACCAAGTCATTTCGAATAGTAATGTTACTGAAACATTGACAAACAATCTGACACATATCATGTAAACAATGGTGTTCTACAGTGGCACCGGGTGATACCATTTAGCCAGCAGCAGAGAGAAAATAGGGGAATAAGGGGGATTATGAGGCTTCATGATGCAAAAAAGGGTCAAAACTAAATAGACTAAGAAGAGCAAAATGCCCAAATCACAATGGTTAGTGGTCTGGCTTCTTCTCTTTATTTCTCTGAACATAAGTACCAACTGTCTACACCTTCAGTTTGGATTGGGACCATCAAAATGGAAAAGAGAATCCAGCATGTGCCAGAGTTTAGGGGATCATACACCCAACCGCACGGATAATGCAAATATGTTACATCACATGGCAGATCTGAGTGAATAATCTTTCAGAACAAACATACTGTTAATATTTCAGTGGCACTATTTGGAAAAGGCAGATAACTGAGTGAAAATTGGGGATAAACATGTAAAGGAACCGCACATGCATCAAAAGGTAAATTGCCCAAAGCAATATCTGGTCCATCAGGGTACACAGGATAAGCTGCAAAATCAGGCCATCCAGAGTAGATTTGTTGAATCGGGAAAAAATAAAAACATGAAAGGCAGCTTACAAGTATCAACCAAATTTACACCAGAAAAGATCAGTTGAAGAGTGAAGTGAACAAGATCGGTTGAACCAGAAAAAAATCGTATTTGTTTTGGCTCCTCTTGTTCCAGCAATGCGGAGAAGGAT
Source organism: Aegilops sharonensis (assembly GCA_904067115.1). Lineage (NCBI taxonomy): Eukaryota > Viridiplantae > Streptophyta > Magnoliopsida > Poales > Poaceae > Aegilops > Aegilops sharonensis. The sequence goes on from LR880966.1 coordinate 17,117,708, forward strand.
GACGAAATTGATGATGATGCGCGGAGCTTGGAATCTTGCGGAACTCGGGCCAGCAGCTCCTGGATGAGGAATGACGGGCCGGGGGACACGATCTGCGGCGGCTGATAGGGAGCAGACACGGGTGCGTGTCCCTCGTGGGCAATCTGTCGAACAGTTGGGACACGGCCTTCGTCCCAACTGTTTTGCTCTTCGCCTCGGCCGAGCTAAAGCAGACTGGCCAAAAGGGACACGGTTTTGCCACGGCGGTTCGTCCGTCGACATACACGTCGCACGAGTCTGACCAGAACTAGAAGGGGTCCACGGATGTCACTGTCACGGTCGGGGGTGCCAAACTGCCAATAATACTAGTGTTCAAGCCGATCTGTGTCTTGAAATAATGTACTGTGCTACAACCATATTCCTCGTCCCTTGCCACGCGTCTCCAGGGGCGGACCCGTAAGCCTCCCACAACCATCCGGATCGTGCTGTCCGGACCGCGCAAGTCATCCAACGCCGATCTGTATAGGTCCGCGGGCGATTTCTTTCGTAAATTGTTGTGTGCAAGGTTATGGGAGTCCAGACACCTGAAACGTAGGACTCCAACACCCCGTCTCATCCAATTCCCCCTCCCGGTCTCATTTTCTTTCGCTCCGCCCCTCCCGTCCCCTTACTTTGCATCCGCACCCTCCACCTCCGTCGCCGCTGTTGTTCGTCTCCGGCTGCCACAAAGGCATTGCCGAACGCCCGCAACCAGCACCCACGTGCCCCGCTCGCCGTTCAGACGAAGTTTTCAGCCCCGGAGCTGTTTGTATCCAGGTACACTCCGCCCCCTGTCGACGACCTCCATGGCGGACACCACGCCCGGCAGGTGTTCGGTCAAATGTCATTGAGCTTTTTTTTAATGATGTTTCTTTTTTAGAGTATGAATGGTGGTGAGCTACTCGACCATGGAGGATGAATTGTTGTGCGATGCGTGGCTGGCCGTATCCGCGTATTTCATAGGGAGGACCAGAGGGCCGCCCTTCTGGGAGCAAGTGCATGAAAAGTTTCATGCAGGAAACCACATTGCGCCCTATAACATGTACATCATGTGACCACGCAACGTGAGGGCGTTGTCGTGTCGCCGGCACGCTATCCAGGTCAGCGTGATCAAATACTGCAATTTGGTCAGTTATCTTGAGGCAAGAGGGTCATTGCACGCGGGCATGAAGAAGATGGGAAGTTTTACTTCCTCTTGCTAAACTTGTTGATTGATTCATTCAGTCAATGTTAGGTCTACACATTATATGTAGCCCGCATGCGCCGTCGTGTTGTACCACAGGATAGTGAGACGGTCATGTACGTGCACACACTGCTGGATGAAACTGAAAGGGAGGCATATATGCGGCTAACATTGGATGGCTGCCCCAACATCTGTGCCCACGGACTGGTCCTCCTCTGTCTGTGAACGGATGCGGGATACTTTTTGCGGGTTGCCGTTGAAGATGCCCTAAGGGCTCCTTTGTAGCAAGAGATCCTCGTTGTTTCCACGGACGCGATTCCCTCGCGCAACCTTTGCCGCGATTCCCTCGCGCAACCTTTGCCCTTGTTTTTGCGGCAACACATTTGGTGGCACCGGGGAAGAGGATTTTTTTGGCCCAATCCCGTCGAAATCCCCGGGCCGCTCACCCCCACCTCCCGACATCGGAAGAATTCTCCCCATTCAAAGCTCAATCTCCCCGTCTCGGGACTACCTCTGTCCGACAGCGCCCTGGCGTCTTCATCATCTACATGGCCAGAGCTACCAAGCCCGTACATGGTACCTCTCCTTGCAGACTCCTTTCTCCCCTTTCAGATTTGTTGAATACTGATGAACGTTGTTACCAAATGGCTAACAGAAATTAATATCCCGGTGACGAGAGATGGGATCCCACCTATGCAGGGAAATCTCCCCATCTGGGGTTTGCTGCCATGGTTTTGCTCCCCTTGCAACCAAATAAGGCCTAACAATTTGCAATACACTTGGATTTTTTATGATGCTATGGTTAAGGTAGGGAAATTAATTATAGTATTGCCACCGTCCCAAACTAGTTGTCTTAGATTTATCAAAAATTCTAAATACGGATGTATAAAATGTGTCTATCTATATCCGTATCAAGAGTTTTAGACAAATCTAAAACGGCTAATACGGGAATGGAGGGAGTACTACAATAGATACTCAGGAGGACTTGAGTCATTAACAAAAAAAAAATTTTGGTGAGAGCATAAAAATGCAACTCCAAAAAGCAGCGGTTTGCCTAAGACGCATGTGTAAAGTTTGTTGAAAAGAATTCAAAATTGATTGACTACAAAAAGGCGTAATTTGAACAAACATGGTATATACTACAGTACTTGCGCCATATGTACATGACACATTCTTTTTCAGATTTTTGTTAGTGAAACGAAATGAAATGAAAAATGCCGCCTAAATTCCATCCATCAACGTACTAGGACTATTCTTCTTTTTCTTGCGCGGAGTCCGTCCATGTCGTGGGACTGGGACAGCGGGACACGGATGAGTGGTTGATGCACGGCGACGGTGGACACTCCACAGGTCCACAACAATTATAACACTACCAACACATCTCCATCGCCAATGCACGTGCCACGTTATTCTAAACCGAAAACTCTCAGCACCTGATTTATTATTAGTAGATAAATAAACAGAATTGATGATTCTAGATGGACGACGCGTATTCCTTGCCTCCCATGACAAGTTGAAAACTGATCCACACAAAACTGTGTCACTGACCGGTATTAGTTCTATAGACACTGGCAGGAAGTAATCAAAGTACAGAGAAGGTCGATATGTCCGAGTGGTTAAGGAGACAGACTTGAAATCTGTTGGGCTACGCCCGCGCAGGTTCGATCCCTGCTGTCGACGCAAATTTTTGATTCTTTTTTACGTCTTCTTTCTTACCTACTACGGGGGGCAAGTTTCAGAATTCCCGGCTCCGGCTTGCGGCGAAGAAACCTTTCTCTCTCTAACGGTGAGCGACTCATTTCTGTACTCTTGAATTGGTACCGACGGTGAAGGAAAATCATCAACTCAACCGCTCAAGAATCATATTGGAGATATTGCTCTGCTCTTTTGAGTGATGGAGAATCGTACGAAATCAGATGAAGGGTGGGAGCAACGGACATTTTCAGTTGTTGTGTGAACGACGCATATCCTGTCAACTTTAATGGTCTTCACTTACTTTCCGGCAATTTTAAAGAACATGGTACCCTGTCAGTGAAAGTTTGAAAAGATAAGTGTCAGCTTTGTTGCCATTTGGCACTGCCATCCTAAGAGCATCCCTAGCAGACCACGCATAATTCTTTTGCAGTTCGTGAAAAAGTGTGTATGCAGGCCGGCGCGGGAGAGGTCGGACTCAGACCCCGCAAAACGGAACCGTAAAAAAGGATATTCGGTGAATATGCTTTTTTACGGGTCGGCTACGCGGGGTCTGCTCGGGCACCGCCGCGTCGACCCACAAACCGAAAATCCCAATAAGCGAATTTGACAGTGATTCCGACAAATGAGTTCAAATTCAAATGGTAAAACATAGTTCGCACGCAAATAAAAGCATAGTTTTGCTAGGAAAAACGCAAAAGAACTTGCAAAAGCGACGACCACGTCCGGCATCATCTTGGTCGATCTTCACTCCGCGCCGTCGAGTCCATGGAGTTCATCGGAACCACCGAATCCACCTCCGGCGCTTGTTCCAACTCCCGCGCCGAAATCATCGGCTGGTGCACTGAATGCATCGGCGACATTGGTTCCAAACCCTGTAGGAAAATCACCTCCGGCACTGTAACACGCACTGGCCGACGCAACCATTCTCCTCTTCAAGATTTCTTTTCTTGCCATATCATGCCATTCTTTGGTGAGGTCGTCCATGTCATTGCGGTTCAATGTCATGATCTTGTTCTCTTCGGCGAGCAACATGGACATGGCTTTGTTCTTAGCGGCACATATGTACTCTTCTCTCCTCAATGGCCGCTTTGCGCAGCCCCTGTTCCTTGAGCAATTGCCATTTCTCTTGCTTCTCGTGTGCCTTCTTCTCGGCCAACTATTTCTTGATCTCCAACGTTTTCAATAACATCAACCCATTTGATTGCACCATGGCATCAATCTTCTCTCTCAAGCTCGACGCTTCGTGCTCTCTCTTCATTTTCTCCTTAGTCTTCTTGTCGCCATTGGGCTTGTTCAAGTTTCTTGGGCCATCATCATCCTTATCTTCATCCATGTTTGTAAGTGAACCTCTCTTCGGTGGGGATTCTTTGTCAATCAACTTCCACTTCTCGCAATTCTTGAGCAAGTCCTAAGGGCATCTCCAGCCGTTGGCCCCCCAGGACGCATACAAATCGCCCCCTGGGGGCGAGCCGGCGATACACTCGGCGCTTGGGGCGGTTTTGCGCCCAGTCACGTCGCCCCCAGCTCGCCCCCAGGCGCCGAAATTTTGCCGCGCCCCGCAAAAAATTTTGCGGGTCGGACGCCTATGCGGTGTCTGTTCTGGCGCGATTTTCCGCGCAGACCCGCATTTTGGCGGTTATTTTACGGGTCGGGGCCTTTTGCGGGGTCTGCTAGAGTTGCTCTAACATTCATTTTTTCCAAATAGTACATCCTCCTGTAGGGAGCAAGGATTAGAAAAGTAAGATCCAATAATAGGCACTGAACTCATAAAAAAACTACAATTAAAAGAAAGAGAATGAACAATTTTATTTTAGCTGTGACAATGGTTGGCTGCTGCTATGTGTCTGCCTATCTGAATAGGTTTCCCCTCCATTTTGTGACCTCTTGATGACATAGAGAAAGAAAAAAAATACCAGATAATAAAATATTCTTTTATCTTCCAAGTCATAAGATATATTGAGACCTAGAGCCAAATGAAATCTTCATGTTTAAAGGTTTTTTCTTTTCTTGTGAAGATGAACCAATAGTCATTTTGTATCTTGGTAGCTTTGTGGAAAGAATGAGCACTGGAGCTTACTGAAGAAAGATGGGTTCGCTAGGGTTTCCCAACCCAGGCGATCAGGGGGCGATCCCCACGCCGCCGCCAACGCCGGGCGCCGCCCCGGCCAAGGATGGCCTCCCGTCCGTGCCCCAGCCATGGCAGGGTGCCGGACCAGCAGCGGCTACGTCCGCCCAGCGATCGCGCGATCACCAAGATCTCGTCGATCCCGCCATGCCCGAGAAGGAAACCGTCTTGAGGAGTCCTGCAGTCTCTTGCCGGGAGGAAGTAGGGTTTCCTAGACCCTGTCGCAAGGAAAATCTGAACCCCCTCCCCTTAAAACCTAAGGCAGGGACGCTGCAAATTCAGAAACCTCGGGAGCCGCCAGATCGATCTAACCACGCTGCTGCGCTACCTCTGCCAAACCGCCCTGTCGCCATGACGATGCCGGCCGCATGCGGAGAGGACGTTGAGACGCCGGTGACCGAAGGGAACCCAGGGGTCGGTGGGGGCGACTACGGGGCTCCCCTTGCGGATGCTTCCCGCCCGAAGCCTTCCACCGGGAACCCTGGTGTCGCTGTGGCGACGCAACCGCGTGTGAAGGATCTCGCCATCGACCAGATGCTTGCAGCACAAATGAAACAGATGTCCGGAAGGGACAAGGTTGAAGCGGGAGCGCAGAAATCTGCAGATGAGATTAGTGGGGGCTTCTATACCCACGTTCATAGCATGCACTCTCAGCCCACAAGCTCTGACATTATACCAGCATTACGTGATCTGTCAAACGAGATACGTATGGCCAACGCCGAGCTGTCCGACGCTATGACACTAGTGAAGCGGATTGCGGAAGAGGAGGTGTCATCTCCGGCTGGCAAGGAACAAGGAGATAAAGCCATGGTGCTCTATACTAAACCGACTGCTACGGCAGATCATGTCTTTTCAGGAACGCCGAAGAAGCGGAGGACTTCAGAGACGCTGGACGGGCAGCAGTCTCAGGTGCATGGTGGAGGACGTGACCCGGACATGATGGAGGTGTCCAACTCTCTGGAGGCAGTCGGCCCAGGGGCCGCCGACAAACTGACGAGGCCGGCGGAGCCTCGTCAGGAGCAATGAATATCCTAAGCTGGAACTGCCGGGGGGGTGGGAACCCTCGGACAGTTCGTGATCTTGTGAGTCTTGTACAGACTCACTCCCCTAGCATTGTTTTCCTTTGTGAAACTAGACAGTCAACAAATAAAATGAAGAGGTACCGCTCTCGGTTAGGATTAAGTGGTTTTGAGGCGCTAGATAGTGATGGTCTCAGTGGTGGGTTGGCTTTGTATTGGCATGAGTCTTTGAGCCTCGATGTAAAAACAATCAATAAAAGATATATTGATGCGTACGTCACGACGGCGCCGGGGGAGCCACCTTGGCGGCTCACCTGCGTCTACGGCGAACCGCGTATGGAGGACCGGCATCGCATGTGGTCCATCCTCCATGATCTTCACCGCCAATCTGAACTGCCGTGGGTGGTGGTTGGTGATTTCAATGAGGCTATGTGGAGCTTCGAGCACTTCTCTGAATCACCACGGTCGGCAGGTCAGATGATTGATTTTCGTGATACTCTGGAAGTTTGTGGACTGGGTGATCTTGGTTTTGCAGGGCTGCCCTACACATACGATAATAAACGTGCTGGGCGTGCAAACGTCAAGGTCCGCCTTGATCGAGCGGTGGCGTCCAACGCATGGCGAGATTTGTTTGAATTTGCAAAGGTGGACCACCTGGTGGCACCGAGCTCGGATCATCTCCCTATCCTGATCCGATGCTCGCGAGAGGAACCGATGCAAGCTGCTGGCAGGAGGTTTCGGCAATATGAAGTCATGTGGGAAAGGGAGCCATCGCTCCCGGAGGTAATTATGAAAACTTGGACAGACATGGGGTCTATGCTTAATCTTGGGGATATTTCCTCCAGTTTGGGTAACCTGATGAGGAAGTTGCAGGATTGGAGCCGGAGAAAATTCGGTAATGTTATTAAAGAGATTAACAAGTCTCGAACACGGATCGAGGAGCTTCTGTCCATGAATGCAGACAGGAAGGAGATACGGGAGGCGACTGACAGCCTCAACGAGCTCCTGTACCGCGAGGAAATGATGTGGATGCAACGGTCGCGGGTGGCGTGGTTGAAGGAAGGGGACCGTAACACCAATTTCTTTCACAGGAAGGCAAAATGGCGTGCTAGGAAAAACCGCATAAAGAAGCTGCTTGATGCTACAGGAGTCGCCCATACTGATCATGAAACTAAGGCGGCGATGATCTCCGATTATTTTTCTGCGCTGTTTACTGCGGACGAGACTATTTGTCCAGACCCGGTTATTGATTTAATAAACACGCGTGTTACTGACCGTATGAATGCTGGGTTGTGTGCAGATTTTTCTGACAAGGAGATCGCTGATGCCTTGTTCCAGATTGGCCCCCTAAAGGCCCCGGGACCGGATGGATTTCCCGCTCGGTTCTTTCAAAGGAACTGGCAGGTCATGAGGGATCAAGTTATTGCTGGTGTGAAAGAGTTCTTTCGAACGAGCATCATGCCGGAGGGGGTGAATGATACGGCCATAGTACTCATTCCAAAGGTGGACAGCCCGGAACGAGTGTCTGAGTTCAGGCCCATCAGCTTGTGTAATGTCATCTACAAGGTGGTGGCTAAATGCCTGGTAAATCGCCTCCGTCCCATCCTTGATGAGATTATTTCGCCGGAGCAGAGTGCCTTCGTACCTGGACGCCTCATAACAGACAACGCCTTAATTGCTTTTGAGTGCTTTCACTACATACAGCAAGAGAAGGACCCTGAAAAAAGTTTCTGCGCTTACAAACTGGATTTGTCTAAAGCATATGACAGGGTGGACTGGATCTTCTTGGAGCGAATGATGCAAAAGATGGGTTTCGCTCGCCGATGGGTGCACTGGATTATGTCATGCGTCACCTCGGTGAGATACACTGTAAAATTTAATGGCACCCTCTTGGATTCGTTCGCACCGTCCCGTGGGCTACGGCAAGGTGATCCTCTATCCCCGTTCCTATTTTTATTGGTGGCTGATGGTCTATCTGCTTTGTTGAAGAAAGGGGAAGAAAATGGAGACTTTACCCCGCTAAAAGTGTGCCGCAGAGCTCCGGGAGTGTCCCATCTACTCTTTGCAGATGACACTCTACTTTTTTTCAAAGCTGAAGAGGAGCAAGCAAGGAATGTTAAGCAGGTTTTGCATGCTTATGAGAGGGCCACGGGCCAGAGTATTAATCCGGCTAAATGCAGCGCCCTATTTGGTGATGCATGCCCAAGTGAAGAACAGCAGAAAGTACGTGCAGTCCTCAATATTGTGACAGATCTGTTTGAGGATAAATACTTGGGGCTACCCACACCGGAGGGCCGCATGTCTCGCGGCAAGTTTCAAAACCTGCAATCCAGATTGTTGAAGAGAATCATAGCATGGGGTGATACGCTTTCCTTGGCTGGAAAGGAGACGATGATCAAAGCCATTGCGCAGGCTATACCAACTTATGTAATGGGGGTGTTTAAGTTACCCATGTCTGTATGTGACGACCTCAACCGCATGGTCCGGAACTTTTGGTGGGGTGCATCGGAAGGGAAGCGGAAGACACACTGGCTGGCATGGCCAAAGATCTTGGCGCATAAAGCCCAGGGCGGGCTGGGCTTCCGCGACTTTCGCGCTTTCAACCAGGCCCTCCTTGCCCGACAGGCGTGGCGATTACTAATTAACCCTAATAGCTTATGTGCGCAGGTGCTCAAGGCGAAGTATTACCCCGACGGCCGCCTCGAGGATACTGTCTTTCCAGGCAACGCCTCCCCCACGTGGCAGGGCATTCAATATGGCCTTGAGCTCCTCAAGAAGGGCCTCGTCTGGCGTGTAGGGAATGGCCGCACCATCAGGATTTGGCGAGATCGGTGGATCCCCCGCGAGCCTTCACGCCAACTGATCACCCAACAGGGGACATGTCGGCTACGACGAGTTGCCGAGCTGCTGCACGAGGACGGTACATGGCGCCTCGACCTACTCCACCGCTACTTCCACCTGGCAGACGTGGAGGTAATCACCACCATACGCACCTCGGCCCGCGTTACCGACGACATCATCGCATGGGCTCCGGAGAAGAACGGTATCTTCACCGTTCGCTCCGCCTACCGGTTCGCCATGGACGAGCGCGAGCGTCCACTGGCCACCGCCACGAGCAGGGCACCGGATGGTCATCGCGCCATCTGGAAGATCATATGGGGGTGCCCTGCTCCCCCTAAGGTACGCGTGTTTGCTTGGAGGGTCGTCACCAACTCGCTTGCTACTTGGGCAAATAAGCTCTCTCGTCACCTTGAGGTGTCTGACCTATGCCCCTTGTGTGGACTGGAACGGGAGGATATGTTCCACGCCTTTTGCAGGTGTCCCTTGGCTAAGGAGCTCTGGCATTTCATGGCCATGGACTGGTGCATCCCCAAGGTGGAGGACATCATGAACACTGGGCCGGAATGGCTCTTCACCCTGCTGGAACCCCTGGACGAGGCAACGAGGATGATCGTACTTATGATCATGTGGAGAACCTGGGATGTCCGGAATGAGATCACGCATGACAAGAAGCCGCCCCCTCCTGAGGCCTCACGACGGTTCTTGCATGGGTATATCACCTCGCTGCTCTGTCTCCAACAATACCCAAATGCTGATATGGTCAAGGGGAAAATGACGGTCAAGGAGTACGTGTCATTCGTCTAGAATCATCAGTCAGGCGCTACGCCCGACTAGGTCCTACTTTTATATGGCAAGGAAGAAAATTAGCACACAGTGGTCGATATGTCCGAGTGGTTAAGGAGACAGACTTGAAATCTGTTGGGCTACGCCCGCGCAGGTTCGATCCCTGCTGTCGACGATTTTTTTTCCTCCCTAGTTTTTTTCTCCTTTTTTCCTTCCCAGTGTTCCTCTTCTCTATTTCTTTATCTTTTATGATTTGCATGAGGAAATAAAAATGTTAAGGATGCATTATTCGCATTGCTGTTATATATTCCCTCTGCCAGGAATTACTTGTCACGGAAATGAATGTATCTACATGTATTTTCTCATTGCTATTATATATACTCCCTCCGTCCCAAAATTACTTTATCCATTTCTGTGACAAGTACTTTGACACGATGTAGTATTTTCATAAGGGTGAATGCACGTACAATTTACTTCATTGGAGGTTATGTAGTGTGCGTGGTTGCTTACCTACATTGCACGCGGGTTCGATCCCTATTGTCGGTGTTTTCCTAGTTTTTTTATCTCTGTGGTGAATGTGTCCATTCTATAACTTCAATCTACGTCCCATAGTCACATAAATCCATGTTGTCATTGTACTAATGTTCTGGTACTTTACAAAACACCATCGATATTTGGCGCCGGTCATGGGTACCTCCACGATATCGGATTGGATCAAGGAAACAACATCTACGTCAACGTTGATGTCATTTTCATCAACACCATCGACTCCTTTGGTGAAAGGAATGAGTTCGCTGCAACCCTCAATTTCAGGCGGATCTAAATCAACACTTCCATCCCTGCCGGGTTTTAAAAAAACACTTCCATCCCTGCCAACATCTTCATGGGAGAAGATGATTTGATCTAGTGTACTACGCTAGAGTCTACTACTGATCCTCTATGACCTATTCTGACTACATCAACTCGATGGAGGCAGCATACTACCAAACAGGGTCCATGGGGCTGCATCAGTGGTTGTGTCAAATTTGTCGTTGCCAAATGAGTCCACCCTAATGCTTCCAAACTTGTGTATGAACATAGAAGGACAAGTGGTGGGGACCATGAGCTCAACAGCAGACACCATCGACTCAACTGCACCTCTCGCAAGGTGTACTTGCATGAAAAGCACATCAAGACGCATCCCGACCACATCACCCAGACGAAGCGAGAAGTTGTAAGAGCATCTCCAACAGACGATGAAAAACTCCACCGTGTTAAAAAAGATTGCAATTTACATCACTATGGGTCAAAAATGATGTGCCTACATATGCCCTATATGCAAATAGTGATGTCAAGAAAATTGGGCAGCCCAAAGTGTTGCATATTGCCGCACCCATGTGGGAGCCGCAAAAACCCAAATTGTTCGACGCACTCCCAACCGCCTCGTGGAAGTTTCCGTTGCCCCACCGCCCCTAGCCGATCCGACTGTAGGCCACCAATTCGCCATCGAACGCCACCCATATCGCCGCCGGACTCAATATCGGACCCACAGTGGTCCTTGTCGTGGTTCCCCCCCGCGGTGGCAAAGCTGAAGCCAGTCCACCGTCGTGGCTGGTGGGGATGCGTACGATCACACATTTGCCACCAAGGCTCCCCCAAAGCCACACACGTCCACCGCCACTTCTAGGAAGAGGCTAGTGTGGGATCCGTCAGCCGTGACTTTCTAGCTGGAACAAGAAGAAGGTTGCCCCCTACCGCCACTAAAACCTTCCACGACGATAGTAGCAACTCCCGAATAGCCAAGGGCCTATTCCCATGACTTCCCACCACCGCATGTGGTGGAGCCATTGTCACCGGTTGCCATGGCCTCTGGCTTCCCGCAACATCTTTGACGAAATGACTGAAACGTAAAAAGATAAAAATAGACTCTAATTTTTTCATTCCTTGTCATGAGATTGTATATGTATGCAATTGAGATGTGATGCCCGTGTATATAATGTGGATGATCAAACATTTTGGGAATAAACAAATGTTGCATCTCAAGAGTTTGTCTCTCAAGAATATGAAAGGCAAGATGAGGCCCATCTTGACATGGAAGAGGAGGGTTTTCTTGAAGCAATTCCAAAGGGAAGAAATGGAAACTACACTACCCAAGAAGACAAATTTTTATGTGAATCTTGGAAGAAGAAATTTGGTATTGAGCCGCTCACTAGTGTTGAGAAACCAATGTTTGCATATTGGCATTGTATCAGTGTGTACTTCCTTTCTCGCAAGCAACTAGAGGCTCGTTATACTAGAGGGATGATTGTCAACCGCAATTGATATGTCACAAATGATATGTATTGCTTATCATGTGATTGGTCGCTAGCGTACGAAGGTGAGCCGGCCCATTTAAGACGTTTGCAACGACTGCGTGCAGAACGGTATGATGAAGGTTCCACATGGTTTTGGGAACCTCCCTTTATGGGTATTTCACTATTTTATTCTCCTGTTTTATGGTTTTCTATTTGGTCATGGTTTTTAACAGTGATTTTCTGGTTTTATTCTATTTTTATTTCCCATTTTCTGTTTTCTCCTTATCTATCGTCTTCCTTTTCTATTCTATGTTCTTCTTTTATTTTATTTCTATTTTTTTTAAATTCATTTTATAAATTTCATGAAAAGGTTGGATTCACAACTGTTTTTAGAATTGTGAACTTTTTAAATTTCACAAAATTTCTTTGAATTTTCACAAATGTTTTTTAATTCATGACATTATTTGAATGCACGAGCATTTTTCAAATTTGTAAACCTTTCAAAAATTCATGAAAATTATTTCAAATAATAATAAAACAAATTAATTAGTATTTTTAATTTCACGAATATTATTTTGAATTCTTAAATTTTATAAAATAGTGTAAACTTATTGTTTATTTTATGTCATTCAAATTCATGAACTTATTTGAATTTCCAAACATTTATAAAATTTTGAACATTTTATTAATTCAAGAATATTTTTAGAATTCACAAAAATGAATAGATGAAAAAGATAAAGTCTTGAACTTTTTGCCATTTCACAATTACTTTTCAAATTTTCGAACTTATTTTGAATTTATGAACATTTTCTAAATCCATGGACAATTGTGAAATTCATGAATGTTTTTGAAATTCAAGAGCATGTTTAAATTCATGAGCGGTTATCAATTTAATATAAACCCACCAAAATAAAGGGTGAAACAATGGAAATGGTGTTTTGTTTAAAATTAATTGAATTTGAAATACAAGTCACAAAAGATCATCAAACCGTGCCTAGTATACTGGTGCTAGCAATCAAACGCGCCAATGTGCCGACACGGCCCATGCGGATGTGTTGCTTACTAAGCGGAGTGATGTTCGTGGCGTGAGTGATGCGAGCGTGCTAGTCGCATGAACTGATACATCGCACCTTCCATTGATATGTATCGCTAAGTGGAAGGGATATAAGTGGGTCGGTTCAGTAGGGTACTGTGGTTTGGAGAAGCTTCTGGCCATTCTTTTCCTTTTCTTTTCTTTATAGAGTTTCCTCTAGTCAGGTTTCCTATTTTCATCACCATTTAATTCCATGTTTTCTCTTTTTCCTCACCCCCCTCCCCGCCGACTTTTCCTTTTCGGTCTTTCTCAATTTTATTTCTTTTTTCTCTTCTGTACATTTTCTTTCTAGTTTTCAGATTAACGAATTTCTTTGAATTAGCAAGCGTTATTTTAAATCACTAACATATTTCGTGTTCACAAATTTTTTTTCAAATTAAAAAAAAACATTTATTGAGATGGTGAACATTTTCATGCTCGCAAACAATTCATATTCATGAACATTTTTTGAATTCGCACACCTTTCCGTATTTTGCAAAAAAAAAATCCGAGCTCGTGAATTTTTTAGAATGCAAGAACAATACTTTGTATTTACAAATATTTTTTGAATTCATAAACATTTATTTGAATTTGTAAACAAACTTATTCATGAACATTTGTTGATTTTGCAACCAGTTTTGGAATTCATCGACATACTTTTATGAATTCACGAACAACTTTTTGTGTTGTGAACAGTTTTTTAATTCATGAACAATTTTGCATATTTGCTAACATATTCCTATTTTATTTTATGAATACACGAACATTTTCCTTATTCATGAACATTTGTTTGCAAATTCATGAACCCATTTCTTCAAATCCGTGAACAGTTTTTGAATTTGCACACATTTGTTAGTTTCACAAATATTTTTCTCATTTACAAACATCGTTTGAATTCACAACCAATTCTTCTACTCGGTGAGCTTTTTAAAAATTTCCAATATTTTTAGATTCATGAATATTTCTCAAATTTGTGAATATTTTTTTAAAATTGATGAATATAATTTTAAAATGAAAATAAAACGACTGGAATAAAAAACCGTTCAAATGAATGACATATAGAATATGTACAACAGTTCATCTTGATAAGTAAATCCGCTGAGACGAGACCAAGAATCAAAATGATAAACCCACATGTAGTCATTGCCACGAGTTAATTACCAAGGATTATTTTTTGCTCTGAAGCATTCATGTACTACAAGTTTTTGATCGTATCCAAATTATCTTTGAAAGTGGGCATCGCAAGGATACCTGCTATCTATTGAGTACACACTCTGAACCTAGTACTAGTGTACTACTACTAGTTGTCACTTTTCAGTATCGGTTTCCTTGTGCGAGGGAGGATACTTGGCGCAGACGGCGCAACTGCACCCCATGGCGGCGCACGCGCCCATCCCATCGTGCTCCCTCCAGCACTCCGCCTCGCACTTCCGGGCCTCGCACTTCTTGCCCAGCCCGATCGTTGTCACCGAGCAATCGGCCATTGGCACCACCACCGCGCCACCTTCTACTACAGGCGCCCTGCGTGTGCCTGATGATGGTAGCACCACGAGAGCGAGCGAGACCAGGAGCAGCAGGGCGTTGGCTATCTTCATCGTGATCAACAGGTGGAGAATTGGGGATCGTTCCCGGCGTCGTGAGGGAGAAGATGTGTGCGTGGAGCTGTTTTATAGTGTAGATGGCATTCGGTGCTCATTTACTTTAGGATTTGATTCTGGAGCGCCGAATTAATAGCAATTAATTTCTTTTATTTTTGGATATACAAGTATTCATGAGCATTTTGGGATATACAAGTATTCTGGGGCGCCAAATTAATGACCTAAAGCTTGCAGCAGTGCGCACTGCATTTCGCTTGCTGTGCGTTCTATCAAGAACACACGCACTCTCCCACATGGACCGCGGCCCAATAGTGCTTCACATTTTTTCTTTTCTTAATTTTATTTCCTTTATTTCATTTTGATATTTATAATTTGAAATTCATTTTTATGGATACATAAATGCTTTTTTATGAGATGCACGAGCACTTCTTGGATGACGTGATCAATTCATTTTGAAAACATGGACAACCATCTGCTATGTACGGTTATTATCTTTTAACACACAAGAACATTTTCCAACATACATGAACATATGTTCTAAAATGCACAAACAATTATTTTGACATGTTTGAACTGCTTTTGTAGCACAAGAACAGTTTTCTTATTGTTAAATTGTTTTTAAACAATTTGAAATAATTGCATTTTAAAATTTACATAAATGACTTTTAAACACATGAATATTTATTGTTGATAAAATCATATAAAAATTTGAAATATTTATTTGAAATATACACAAACCTTTGTTTTTTGAAATACACAAAGATTTCACTCCCTCCGATCCATATTAATTGTCGCTGAGTTAGTACATGATATCTACTTTGTCAACGGCAATTAATATGGATCAGGGGGAGTATTTTTAATATACGTATTTGATTTCAAAATACATGAATGCTCTATATTAGTATTAAACTGATTCTATATTAGTACTAAACTGATTTTATAAGTCGCGGCATAGATGACTCTCCGAGATCTATAAAAACATTTTAAAAAAATTATATTACCTATTAATGGATCACATCAAATGTTTACCCATTCCGCCTATTCATTTTTGCCTTAGATTCTGCTATAAGCCTCTCTGCAAAAGAAAGAGAAGAACATCTACTCTGAGTCAGACCACAATGCAAGGTGCTAGCTTAGGAAGCTAAATGGGTTCTCATTTAAGCGTCGATGCTTTGGTTGCATACAGGAAATGCTTATGGAGATATCTGTACCATACAAATAATCCATTGGTGCTTAAGAAAAAACTAATGGCTTATTTCTGCAAGTATATCACTCTAGTCATGTCACGTCGTCACTCTAGATGTGGGCCAAGGCCCAGGCCCAGGCCCAGGCCCACAATGACAATGAAGCCATATGCTCTCTTCATAGTACGGGTTTATTAGTCCACATTGAATGTTTTGCCGAAGTTTTGCCTGCAATTTAACTAGCAAAATGTGAGATACATGCGTGTAAAAAAATTACATCATCGGATTCATGTTCGAGAGAAGTTTCACTTTGTCCTGCAGTACACCTTCAACTCATAATTTAGTGGTAAATTTTGGATCAAAATTCAAGGTGACAATAGACCAGAACGAAGGAAACTAAGATCTTTATTAGCTGGTTTTGCTTAGCTTCCTTCCGTTCCGTTAGTTAAGCAAAAAAGATTAGCTAGCAACCTAATCCTCTTTCTTTTTTTTTGCGGGGCAGCTAGCAGCCTAATCCAGTCTCGCTTTGCTGCTGCTGGCGTGTTCTGGAGTCCGTACGGTCTACGAGGAGGGGGGTCACGTGCCGCCCATGCGACAGCCGGCAGCCGCGTTAATAATCACACTGCCACGACTCTACCTAGTCCACCCGCGCGCATCCCAAGCGCTTAGCACCACTTTCCTCCTCCCTTCCCTTCCCTTCCCCAGGCCAAGCATCAAGGGATATGTTCAGATGCTCCCCTCCCCTCCCCTCTGCTACCTCACAATACCTGCATCACTTTTTTTTACTAAAGTCAAGCCTCACAATATGTAGTTCACACATGATGATATAATTTCTGTAAACTTTATCAGAGTTTGCAACATTTAAATTTCTAAAGAAATCCATACACAATCACTATATTTTTGGAAAGAAAGAAGGTGCCATTCATGTATGTTTTTTTTTCATTTTTCTCATTTTATAGACGGTGCCATTCATCGCAAATGTTCACTCAAAAGTCAAAGCCAACCTACTAAAGAAAAAGTCAAAACCAACAGCGTCAATTTATTAACGTGACCTATACCGTGACCTCTCTGCTCTGAGAGACTGAGACTCCAGGGACCGAAGAGCATTTGAGGAGCCGGAGGGATCCAAAGTACATACCTGCAAAGTATGTCTCACGTATGAGTAGATCTCAACTTTTACCGTCTATCTCGTTGTCACGGAGCGCCGACTGCCGACGGTACATGGCTTGGACATTTCACTCTATCGAATTCTACCACACGTACTATCTAGAAGAGTTTGTGAAGATTTTATGGTTGAGCTTAAGCACAACAACAAACCTTAAAACACAAACACATCTCTTTTGTTCTAAAGTTTTCTTGTTGAAAATTTTGAACTTTTAGCCCATTTCACTATTTTCAATAATTCCCGAGAAATCTCATAGGCTCGTTCATGAATGACAAAGTCTAACCCCTAGTTGAAGGGTGTATTGGACCAACATATATTCCTTCGCACACCACTAAACATGGTCTCGCGCAACTGTTGATTCTTCTTCAACATGGCTGCGCGCCACTTCTTCCTCGCTGTCGACAGTTTCTTCACTGGCTTGGCTTCCTGTACGAACGCTTCTTTTTTTACTACTTCATATCTGCTTCTATCCTTATGTTAGCAATTATATTCGGTTTCCCAATGATTGCAATAGATATGGACATGTTATTTTTACATTATTTGTCAAATGGATGTCTACCATGATTATACTTCTTTATCTAGTCAAATAATCATGTTAGTATGACCATCATATTTTATCTATTGTTTTCAATGAACTAATAGAAAACTGCTAATTTATTCAACAATCGAAAACCTGATGTGTGCAGGCAATCTTCTCCAATTACTTTTGTTGCGGCCTTAAAACCTCTCACATTCAAGGGTGTGGATTACAAGAGAATCCGTGCGAGGGCAATTCTTGACTAACAATCAAGAACTATTTTGACGCCTCTAAGGACAAGCTAGAGGGACCGCTTACTCCTAAAGAGGAGCAAGCTTTCTAGGCTAACGACACCCTCATTAGAGGTGCTTGTTGGCGAGAAATGGTACTAGGCCTACAACATGGCCAAGCGCGAGTCGGAAGGAATCTTTCAAAGCTTGAATGCCAACCATGTTTGGAACCCATGACTGTCGGTGCCAAAACCGGCAGATCTCGGGTAGGGGGTCCCGAACTGTGCGTCTAAGGATCGAAGGTAACAAGGAGGCAGGGGACACGATGTTTACCCAGGTTCGGGCCCTCTTAACGGAGGTAATACCCTACTTCATGCTTGATTGACTATGATAAATATAGGGGTTATAAGAGTTGATCTACCTCGAGATTGTAATGGCTAAACCCTAGATGTCTAGCCTGTATGATTGTGATCGTCCGTATAGATTAAACCCTCCGATTTACATAGGCACCGGAGAGGACTAGGGGTGTACAAAGTTGGTTTATAGAGGAAGGAAACTATTCACCCGGATGCCAAGCTTGCCGTCCATGCAAAGGAGAGTCCCATCCGGACACGGGAGGAGGCCTTCTGTTCTTGTATCTTCATGACCCGTTAGTCCGGCCCCTGTCACATAGGGCGGCTTCCCGAGGACACCATAATCCAGGACTCCCTCAGTAGCCCCCAAACTTGCCTTCAATGACGACGTTGTATCCGGCTTTATGACTTCGGCTTTTGCAAGGTAAGTTCCTCACTATGCTTCATATAGTTCGGCTTTTGCATTAAATATTGTGCTCTCCAGCTTTCGCGCCGTCGTCGCCTCGGCTTCCACGTGGCAGATGAATATGAAGGGTCTAAGCATTTTTACAAATAACCCCTTGACCATGTAGATAAGGCGCTTATAAAAGAGAGACGAATCTCAAATTCCATTCCTCGCCAGACGGAAATCCTTAGGGCTTGCCACAAGAAACCAGCCAAAGATGGCCAACGCTCCTTACTCTTCCTCGCGTCCCCAAGTCCCTCAAGAAGGCGACTGGGAGAGCTGCTCGGTGTCCCACACTCAATTGGCCACGCTGCAGGTGCATGGATACCTCCCTCCATCGGATCTGGTCCCCGTTCGAGCGGGATTAACCACCTACAATGGCGAAGCCCTGGCGGAGAAATTTCCCAACCCCAATCCAGGGGAGCGGGTGTGCTTTGTTTCCTTTTTGCTGAGGGGCGTGGGATTTCCAATCCACCCTTTCCTTAGAGGTCTTCTGGAGTACTACGGTCTCCAACTACACAACCTCACGCCGAGCTCCATTCTACACATCGCGGGCTTTGTTACCCTTTGCGAGTTGTTCCTAGGTTGTGAGGCCCATTTCGATTTATGGAGGAAATATTTCTGCCTCATCCCCTGCTTCCAGAAGGGATCTATTTTCGAGATGGGCGGCGCCGAAGTATGGCGCATAGGCGGAACAGGATACCTGTCTGGTACTCCGAAGAAGGCATCCGAAGAGTGGCCCTCAGAGTGGTTCTATATCGACGATGTTGTCCTTTCAGACCCTGTCCAGCAAGGTCTCCCCGAATTCTCCTCTGCTCCTTTAAAGAAGCGCGCCAGCTGGCGTCCCCGAAGCTATGAAGAAGAAGATAGTGCGGAAGTTAAGCGGTTAGCGAGCAAGGTCCGAATGCTTGCCCATTCCGGACTATCCATAATCGAGGTAATGTCGATCTCAATAACGCGATGCGTTCAGCCGCTTCAATCCAGGGGGGTTCCCATGTGGCATTACAATGGTGAGGATGACACCACACATTGCGGACGCAAGGGTCCGACTAATTTTGCCGTGCTGGCCGCCACATTGGCTGGCCTTTTCAAAGGGGAAAAGGAAGACTTCGCTCGCATGAAGTGTCGAGAAGGTTTCTCCATGTATACTCCCATTGACTGGGTGAGTCATCGATCATAGGCCTTAATTGATCTTTTTCCCTTAACTATAGCCGAATTTAATCCGACCGCCCTTAACAGGAATGGAGAAAAGTCGTCGAGGGGATCTACAGCCCCGCCCCGCAACCGGAGGACCATAATCGGGACCTTGATCCTGGATATGAAGAAGATTCGGGCATATTCATGGATTTTTATGATGGAGTCTTTTATCAGACGAGCTGTGACGGCACGGAGGTGGCCATTATAGTCTATCATCCCGACCTTCTTCCTTCCTCCCATGTAAGTACCCAGAAGACATTTCCTCAAAAAGAGTTTTCCTATCATGACTCACCCATCACAATGTATTGTGCTACCAAGGGGCGACGCTCGAACCAGCGTACTATAGCAAAGGCGTCCTCTAAGAAGCCAGGGACCGAAGAGTAATTGAGGAGCCGGAGGGATCCAAAGTACATACCTGGAAAGTATGTCTCACATATGAGTAGATCTCAACTTTTACCGTCTATCTCATTGTCACGGAGCGCCGACTGCCGACGGTACATGGCTTGGACATTTCACTCTATCGAATTCTACCACACGTACTATCTAGAAGAGTTTGTGAAGATTTTATGGTTGAGCTTAAGCACAAGAACAAACCTTAAAACACAAATGATAACCCACAAGTGTAGGGGATCGCAACAGCTTTCGAGGATAAAGTATTCAACCCAAATTTATTGATTCGACACAAGGGGAGCCAAAGAATATTATTGAGTATCAGCAGTTGAGTTGTCAATTCAACCACACCTAGATAACTTAGTATCTGCAGCAAAGTATTTAGTAGCAAAGTAGTACGATAATAAAGGTAACGGTAGCAAAAGTAATATTTTTGGGTTTTCTAGTGATTGTAGCAATAGCAACGGAAAAGTAAATAAGCGAAACACAAGATGTGAAAAGCTCGTAGGCAATGGATCAGTGATGGATAATTGTGTCGGATGCCATTCCTCATGTAATAGCTATAACATAGGGTGACACAGAACTAGCTCCAATTCATCAATGTAATGTAGGCATGTATTCCGTAAATAGTCATACGTGCTTATGGAAAAGAACTTGCATGACATCTTTTGTCCTACCCTCCCGTGGCAGCGGGGTCCTAGCGGAAACTAAGGGATATTAAGGCCTCCTTTTAATAGAGAACCGGAACAAAGCATTAGCACATAGTGAATACATGAACTCTTCAAACTACGGTCATCACCGAGAAGTATCCCGATTATTGTCACTTCGGGGTTGTCGGATCATAACACATAATAGGTGACTATAGACTTGCAAGATAGGATCAATAACGCACATATATTCATGAAAACATAATAGGTTCAGATCTGAAATCATGGCACTCGGGCCCTAGTGACAAGCATTAAGCATAGCAAAGTCATAGCAACATCAATCTCAGAACATAGTGGATACTAGGGATCAAACTCTAACAAAACTAACTTGATTATATGGTAAATCTCATCTAACCCATCACCGTCCAGCAAGTCTACGATGGAATTACTCACGCACGCCGGTGAGCATCATGAAATTGGTGATGGAGGATGGTTGATGATGACGACGGCGACGAATCCCCCTCTCCAAAGCCCCGAATGGACTCCAGATCATCCCTCCCGATAGAGATTAGGGCTTGGCGGCGGCTCCGTATCGTAAAACGCGATGAAACTTTTTCCTTGATTTTTTTCTCCGTGAGACGGAATATATGGAGTTGGAGTTGAGGTCGGCGGAGCCTTAGGGGGCCCATGAGACAGGGGGGCGCGCCCAGGGGGTGGGCGCGCCCCCACCCTCATGGACAGGGTGTGGGCCCCTGGTCTTGATTCTTTCTCCAGTATTTTTTATATTTTCCAAAAAGTGCCTCCGAGGATTTTCAGGACATTCCGAGAACTTTTGTTTTCTACACATAAAACAACATCATGGCGGTTCTGCTGAAAACAACATCAGTCCGGGTTAGTTTCATTCAAATCATGCAAGTTAGAGTCCAAAACAAGGGCAAAAGTGTTTGGAAAAGTAGATACGTTGGAGACGTATCAACAAACACATCTCTTTTGTTCTAAAGTTTTCTTGTTGAAAATTTTGAACTTTTAGCCCATTTCACTATTTTCAATAATTCCTGAGAAATCTCATAGGCTCGTTCATAAATGACAAAGTCTAACCCCTAGTTGAAGGGTGTATTGGACCAACATATATTTCTTCGCACACCACTAAAAGTTTAAGAAGTTGGCAGATACACGCATGCCCCTCCTCCACCATTTGTCTTACCCCGCACATCGTGCTTTGTGAATGAGCCAAGCCGAGTCGGGGTGGGACCCGGATCCTACAGCAGGCCTATTAAAACCACGTCTTATGATCCCGTACGGGAAAGAGGTGATCGGCTTTTTAAGGAATGGTCTTGCGCAACAGTTGGATTCTTCTTCAACATGCATGTGCACCACTTCTTCCTCGCCATCGACGGTTTCTTCGGTGGCTTGGCTTCCAATGCGAACGCTGAAGGAAATATGCCCTAGAGGCAATAATAAAGTTATTATTTATTTCCTTATTTCATGATAAATGTTTATTATTCATACTAGAATTGTATTAACCGGAAACATAATACATGTGTGAATACATAGACAAACATAGTGTCACTAGTATGCCTCTACTTGACTAGCTCATTAATCGAAGATGGTTATGTTTCCTAACCATAGACATGTGTTATCATTTGATTAATGGGATCACATCATTAGGAGAATGATGTGATTGACATGACCCATTTCGTTAGCTTAGCACTTGATCGTTTAGTATGTTGCTTATGCTTTCTTCATGACTTATACAAAGTTCCTGAAACTATGAGATTATGCAACTCCTGTTTACCAGAGGAACACTTTGTGTGCTACCAAACGTCACAACGTAACTGGGTGATTATAAAGGTACTCTACAGGTGTCTCCAAAAGTATATGTTGAGTTGGCATGAATCGAGATTAGGTTTTGTCACTCCGATTGTCGGAGAGGTATCTCTAGGCCTTCTCGGTAATACACATCACATAAGCCTTGCAAGCATTGCAACTAATGAGTTAGTTGTGAGATGATGTATTACGGAACGAGTAAAGAGACTTACCGGTAACGAGATTGAACTAGGTATTGGATACCGACGATCGAATCTCGGGTAAG
>LR880966.1:17140982-17158608 GCA_904067115.1 Aegilops sharonensis
GTAAAGAGACTTACCGGTAACGAGATTGAACTAGGTATTGGATACCGACGATCGAATCTCGGGTAAGTAACATACCGATGACAAAAGGAACAACGTATATCGTTATGCGGTTTGACCGATAAAGATCTTCGTAGAATATGTAGGAACCAATATGGGCATCCAGGTTCCGCTATTGGTTATTGACTGAGAATGGTTCTAGGTCATGTCTACATAGTTCTCGAACCCGTAGGGTCCGCACGCTTAACGTTTCGATGACAGTTATATTATGAGTTTATGAGTTTTGATGTACCGAAGGAGTTCGGAGTCCCGGATGAGATCGGGGACATGACGAGGAGTCTCGAAATG
Source organism: Aegilops sharonensis (assembly GCA_904067115.1). Classification (NCBI taxonomy): domain Eukaryota; kingdom Viridiplantae; phylum Streptophyta; class Magnoliopsida; order Poales; family Poaceae; genus Aegilops; species Aegilops sharonensis. The sequence goes on from LR880966.1 coordinate 17,141,328, forward strand.
GTCGAGACGTAAAGATCGATATATTGGACGACTATATTCGGAGTTCGGAAAGGTTCCGAATGATTCGGGTATTTTTCGGAGTACCGGGGAGTTACGGGAATACGGGGAAGAGTATTGGGCCTTAATGGGCTTTAGTGGGAAGGAGCCAGGAGGTGGCGCGCGCCCCTCCCAAGCCCAGTCCGAATTGGACAAGGGGTTTGGGGCGCAGCCCACCTCTCCCTTCCTTCTCCACTTCCCCCCTTTCCCCCCTTCTCCTAGTTGGACTAGGAAAGAAGGAGTCCTACTCCCGGTGGGAGTAGGACTCCCCTTGGCGCGCCCTCCTCCTAGGGCCGGCCTCCTCCTCCCTCCCTCCTTTATATACGGGGGCAGGGGGCACCCCATGAACACACAAGTTGATCTACGGATCGTTCCTTAGCCGTGTGCGGTGCCCCCCTCCACCATATTCCACTTCGGTCATATCGTCGCGGAGCTTAGGCGAAGCCCTGCGTCGGAAAAGTCATATCGTCGCGGAGCTTAGGCGAAGCCCTGCGTCGGTGGAGCATCATCATCGTCACCACGCCGTCGTGCTGACGGAACTCATCCCCGACACTTTGCTGGATCGGAGTCCGGGGATCGTCATCGAGTTGAACGTGTGCAGAACTCGGAGGTGCCGTACGTTCGGTGCTTGGATCGGTCGGATCGTGAAGACGTACGACTACATCAACCGCGTTGTTATAACGCTTCCGCTTTCGGTCTACGAGGGTACGTGGACAGACACTCTTCCCTCTCGTTGCTATGCCATCACCATGGTCCTGTGTGTGCGTAGGAAATTTTTTGAAATTACTACGTTCCCCAACAAACGCTTCTTCTTCTACTGCTTCATATCTGCTTCTATCCCTTATGTTAGCAATTATATTCGGTTTCCCAATGGTTGCAATATATATGGACATGTTATTTTTATCTTATTTATCAAATGGATGTCTACCATGATATACTTCTTTATGTAGTCCAATAATCATGTTAGTATGATCATCATATTTTATCTATTGTTTTTATTGAACCTAATAAAAATTGCTAATTTATTCAACAACCGAAAAACCTGATGTTTGAAGGCAATTTTCTCCAATTAATTTTGTTGCGACCTTAAAACTTCTCACATTCAAGGGTGTGAACTACAAGAGAATGCGTGCGAGGGGAATTCTTGACTAACAACCAAGAACTATTTTCATGCCTCTAAGGGCAAGCTACAGGGACCGCTTACTCCTAAACAGGAGCAAGCTTTCTAGGCTAACGACACCCTCATTAGAGGTGCTTGTCGGCGAGATGGTACTAGGCCTACAACATGGCCGCGCGCGAGTCGAAAGGAATCTTCCAAAGCTTCAATGCCACCCCTGTTTGGAACCCATGACCAAGAAGGAAAGACGTGAAGGAAGCATCTCTTGAACCCCTAGGGGCGGAGCCAAAATTTTAACACAGGGGGTGGGGGATGGGGGTGAGGAAGATAATAATTGCTCCAAAAAAAGCTACAAGAATATGGTCACAAAAGTTGAACTGATATGAGTGTATGCCAATGTATGTTCGACAATACAAAAAAAGCTATGTCTCTATCAGTTTGAATTCAACTCTACAAGTACCATCTTCAAACATGTTGATAATTTCATCAGAAGTTGACGGTGTCCCAGCCCAAGGGTCTCTCACCACAATGGTTTCTGGCCTGGTGGGTTGGTCTGAGGACCCTTAGGTCGGCTCCATCCTAGGCCACTTTGGGTAGCCCATGTCGGATTATGCGAAGACTTCGGAAGACAAGCCGAAGATACCAGAGCTATGGAGGACTCTGTCTCCACCAACATAGTCAACTAGGATCTGTAACCCCAGGACCCCATGTATGCTATATAAGCCAAGGTCGGGCTCGTCGTATAACACATTACAATCCCTTAGTATTCACCTATACTTTGTACACGCCCAACGCAATATACACATGCATGAGTAGGTTTTGTATCTACTGTGAAAATCCTTGATTCATGTTACCATCCAGCCCAATCGCCTAGCTGGGATACCCTACCAAGGAAACTGCTAGATCCAGTTCTGAGAATGGTGGCCCATACAGGCCCCGCTAGGAGAACTATGGGGATTGTTGCGAGTTCAGATTGACACTCAGATCGGTACTAGCGCTATCCTTTTGTCGGGCCAAATGTTCATCTTCGGCATCACCACCTTTGTCGCCGAATCAATTGGCCACCTCGGCCAGGTCGAGAACTACGGTCTAGGTCGGATCGTTGTATTCGACAATCTAGAGTACTTCGTGGATTCCCGTGAAGAGTTGATCCTCTAGATTTTGCGTTAATTCAAATCTAGGAGCAGTAAGGGCCGGATTTCCCCAACTCAAGGTCAAATCGGATCAAGGAGTTGTCGAAAGAAGTCGATTCTTTCAACCCACCCACCACCCATCTGGTCATGAATATAGAGGACCTCATCAACGTCCGGGAGGACGCCATCGAGGAAGCTGAAAGCATGGAGGAGGAGCCCGGTGAATCCATGGACAGTCGATCGCTAGCCACAATGCCCTTACGCCAGCGGCAGACGACCTTGACCTACAAGGGCTACAAGATGGACTCGAATCGTGCAAGCAAGGGCTCAGGCACTGGCATCGAAGACAATCCTGAGTACAGCCCGGGAGAGAAGAGTCCAACATGCCAAGGAGGCGGCACCTCGGTCACCCAACAAGTTCAGTGATCACGATCTTGAAGCACTGGACACGGAGTTTGGCAGCACACGCCGTGATCATACACGGAAAAATATATTGAAGTGATCAGTAAAACAGGCCAGAATCAACTGGCTGGAAGAGTTCAAGAACTCGATCACGCTTGGCAGTAGGTTCTCGCTTTTAAGGAGAATTTGAAGGCCATGGCTATTCCAGCGACAAAGAAGGAGGGTGGTGCATGACGGTGGAGTGGAGGTTGAGAGCCCAGGATGGGTGAGGAGGTACGGGAGGTTTTTATGGGTGCCCACAATAAGAGGCGATACACATGATAGGAGAATGTACGTGCATGACGCAGGTGAAGGTGGATGTGGTTTTAATGGCGCTGACAGTGAGTGGAGGAACACACAAGAGGATGATGGTAGTGCGTGAGGCGACACGCCTGACAGGAGGGGGGTGGAGGTGCAAGAGTTTTAGATGCGCCTATAGTGAGTGGAGGCACACACAAGAGGATGACAGTAGTGCATGAGGGTGACGCGCTTGACAGCAAGATGAGAATGGAAGTGCAAGGCAGGCGAGAGCTAAAACTTGAGAACACAAAAATCATGGATATAAGAATATGGGGCGAGCACTTGTAAAATATAGTTACTGAAATGGGATATGCAATTTGTCAAAACACCAAAAATTGTTGTTTTTGGTTGATCTCAAGGATTTGGGTTACAATAGGTAGTCTCCTAGAGATGCTTTTATAAGTCAAAAGAGTTGCATGCGAGATTTAACAATGGCCTAGTGGCGTGCTTCAAGAGTTAAATAATGGGTGGTCCTAGAAAAAAGTGTTTTACCTTAGTATATGGATTATATTAATTAAAGAAAAATAAATATTTCGATGCGGAATAGTTGTTCTCCTTTTTACTTAAAAAGGACCATGATAAAACTTAGAAGTACATCTAAGCCCCCAAGCTCTTTTGAACTGAACCAGCTGCCACTTGTTTGGTGGTTACCACATCGCCGGAGGAGAGAGCGAGCACAAGAAGAGAAAGAGTCGTGTCGCCGACATAGATCTCTAAAGGGAAAATCCTTGCTGTGGTCGCACCAGTAGTCACTAATCGCACAAAATGTGATTTGAGGTAAGAAGCCGAATTGGCGGGGGTTCACGCCTTGACCGGTGCCAATGATGGAGCTAGCATCATCAGTAAAAAATGGCGACCTATCCCGAGATTGCTAGTGGGTCGGAACAACGTAGACACAAGATGAGGCCGCCAACGACAAACTGAGGGCCAATCCAAGACCACACAACGTGGAAGCACATGCGCGCCGACGACACTGACCCGGTGGTTCTTTAACGCTGTCAACCACGCCATCGAGATACAGTTGAAGCCGAGGCACCATTATTCGACGGAATGCCGCCACCTCCCCTAAACGCCGCCACCACAAAACCAGAACCTAAAACCGTAAGTATGTGTCAAACACGTAAAAGGCAGGGTTCCCCCCCATCCCGCCGCTGAAGCCGCAAACGGAGGGGAAGGGAACCGTCAGCCCTAACCAACGGGAGGAGGTAGAGATCTGAAGCGGAAGAGAAGAAAGGATCCAAGTAAATAAGAAACCTAGAAAAGAGTTAAATGCATGGCAAAGTAGTTAATTTTTCCTTTTTACCCAGTAATTAAAAGCTATAGCATTCCTGAGCTTGTAGTCAAGTGGATCCACACATTTGCTCGGGGATCACGTGACAGGAGCTGCAGGAGCCTGCCACGTAATAATCGTCGTGTGCATTCCTCTTCCGTTCTTGCTTTGCTTGGAATCTTATCCTTCCTGCACATGCGTGTAACAACCGACCCACACATGTCGGTTAGTGAACAAGCCTGCTAAATGAACTTAATTTTACTTAAACTACCCACAATGAGAGTAACATATGTAGTAATATCATATATATTTAAATTAAATAGATGATGTGGCATATAATAAATGAAGAAAGAGATGAAAGTGGTAACATAGCTAATTACTACTAATAGTAGTAACATCATATATATCAAGATAAGATGTGTCTATAGCTTAATAAATGAAGTGCTCCATATTAGTAGTATCACACATATGTTACTCCCCACTATAGAGATACTAGTCCATGTTACTACCCATTGTGGCTAGTCTTAAGAGGGTGCTTGGATCCAAGGGACTATTTTTAGTCTGACTAAAAATAGTCTCTTTTAGAGGCTAAAGTTCCAAGCACCCCTGACTAAAGAGAGACTAGGACTAGTCTTGAGGCTAAAATTTTTTAGTCAGAAGAAACCTACTAAAATATGGATTAGTCCTCTCTCTCCTCATTTAACTCTTCTTCTTTAACACAGGTGAGTTCTGAATTGGAGGGTTTGGAGGATAATAAATGCTCATTAACTTAATTTTAGTCTCTTTAGTATTTGGATCCAAGCATGGATGAGGCTAGCAAGTTTTAGTCTCACTACTTTTAGTCATTGGACTAAAATGTATCCAAGCATCCTCTAAGTCGGCGCGGTACGAGTGTGTTGCATAATTCAAAACTTGCTCTGGACCGACCTACGAGTGGGCACACAGATGTGTGCATGTACTTTCAGATGAACGAATCTAAAGGCGCGGATGTAGACTTTGACGGTTTGACCAATGTGGATGCCAAGAAGCCCGGCCTATACAATTTTAACCTCTGTAATACATCCCTAAAAAAAACCTCTGTAATACACATAGGGTTAGACTAACTACAATTTAATCATCGATATATCCACGCGTTTCAATTCGACTGTGCCCAACCGTAGGCGGTCATCGAGATTTGAACATGTGCTAAGTGAAGTTATATAACACAAGATCTTCCTGCACGCATGGGTTTGTTGGGCTTTTTTCGTTTGAAAATGAGGATTATCCCCGGCTTTTGCATCAAACAATGCACACGACCATTACGGGTCTGTTGGACTGAGGATATTTTTGTTCAATTTCACTTTGAGTCGAAAACCGGGGAGCGCACAAAGAGGTTACAGTCAGCCCAATCAAAGTGTATCTGTGTGAGAACTAAACCTCGCCATGCGCAAACAAAGAGAAAAACAAATGTTTCTCATCGTTTTGCATAGAAGGTTATTTCTTCCCGGTCCAAGCATTTCAATATTACTTGTTATACCTCCCTCGGATATAAGAACAAGGCATGATGGTGCGATGAACAATCTGCCAAGAACGGATTTTCGAGCTGTTTGATACGTGAGCTATCGATGCAGCTCGGTAAAAGATACGGATGCAAGGCAATGGTCGTTGCCGCCCAAAAGATGGTTGGATGAACACAAATATAATTGATATGCGATCGTTGAGATATATTTTAGCTGGGACTCACACATCCCAGATAGGAAACGAAGAAATACTCAGGGATGTTGAAAGTTAAGATGATGTCTGAACACCCACCGGATGCCGGTTTGGACATTCCCTTCGATCATGTTTGGAAAGCGAATATGCCGCTTAAAATCAATATTAGGCTAACTGGATTTGTCTCATCCGCTATAATACCATCACCCGAGAGACGATATGAAAAAAGAAGAAGAAAAATACAGATGGTACCATATATGGCCTTTAGAGGAAAATATTCATCCCCTCTGTTTTCCATGTCTAGCAGCAAGTTACATATGGAGTACATTTAGTATCTAGTATTTTTGTTTTTAGTTAGAATTTTTTATGGATAGATGAGATTACTCCAGTTAGGAGAAACTTGCATGTTGTAGGAACTGCAGTACATGGATAGGGCTATCTAAAAAACCGAAAACGAACCATATTTCAAACTAGACTAGATAACTGTCCCTGTATTGTACTGGGCATAAACATTCTTTTAGGTTCTCCCATGATTTACATGGGATTTTATCAGTAATAAGATTGAGTAACAAAGTTATATTTGGTAAAAAAAATATTGGTTTACTAAAGAAAGCTTAATTTTATCTGGTAGGCCAATAAGAGGTGAGGCAGTTGAGGCTGTTTTTAGGGGAAATCGGTACAAAATATCAAAGATGGAAAAATTTCAAAACCAAAAAGAGTGATCGGGAACATACATATAGGAGGTTGGACGAAGAATAAACGGGCAAAATAACCTTATGCTTTTTAAAAGTAGGAACTAGCTGATATGCTACATATTTTCCCTACAACACTAGGCAGGTCCTCAGTTAGGACCAGTCAAGTAAGGGTGGACGTCCTAAGAGAAGCTTAAAGAGTCCAACAAGTTGTTTTCAGGGGCAGGGGGTATGAAGGAAATATGCATCGAGGATGCAATTGTCGATCATAGATCAAGGTGGTGAGTTGATGGAGGTGGACCGAACCTTAGCGATCGAATATACTTTTAAACGGATCAAATTTTAGACCCATGCTAGTTAATTTTTTATCCTTGTCAATAGTTCTACATGTTTGTACCTAGATTTGTTAGACTGGCAGGTGACATAGTTCGTTTGTTTCTTTCCTCCTTCATTTTGACATGTTAAGAGGTGGCATCGTTGAGGCGTTTTTTAAGAAAAAATGATGGAAAAAGGCAGAGATTGAATGGTGGAAATCAAAAGGGAAAGAGTGAGCAGAAACACACATAAAAGGAGATGGACGAAGGACAAGCAAACAACAACATCTTATGCTTTATATAAGCAGGAGATTGGAGAGAAACTATCTCATGTGTTAATTGTTTTCTCCCTACGATATTGGGCAGGTCTTCAGTGAGAAGCTTAAAGAATCAAGGTGGGGATGACGTCTAAGGAGAAGCTTAAAGAATCCAAGAAGATGTTTTCAGGGACAAGGGCACAGAGAGATCAAGGATGCAATTGTCGATCATAGACCAAGGCGATGAGTTGATGGAGAAGAGCTGGACCTTGGCGATCGAAGATACTTTTATAATGAGATATGGTAGCTAGGCAGGCAACATAGTTTGTTGGTTATTTTTATTTTCGTTTGAACATGTCTAATGAGATCTAGTATTAGCCAGGCAAGCAACATAGTTTGTTGGTTTTCTTGTTCTTTTCTTTGGACATGTTTATAATGAGATCTGTTAGCTGGGCAAGCGATATAGTTCGTTGGTTTATTTTTTTTTCTTTTGTTTGGACATGCTTATAATGAGATCTATTAGCCGGGCAAGCGAAAATCCACGTTTGGAGTATGTTCCGTCCACCGTGCCAAAATTATTAGCCGGGCAAGCAAGAAATCCACGTTCTAGGTCATTCGCGTAGTTAGCCGGGTCAAAAGTAAATTTTTTTTTACGAATGTTTGAAAGTCCACCTTGCTGAAATTGAGATCCACCGCGAAAATCATAAAGGATCACTTTTGACCCGTCACGCACGCACATTTACCGGCACGCAGGACAGCAATTTACCCAAAGCAGATCAACAAATACACCCCGTTTCACGACTTGCCTATTTCGAAGACCCGAAAAACCGTAAAGCACACAGTATCTCAAGTCCAGCAACACATTTTTTTTTACCATTGATAACAAAAATCTCTGGCGGCCCAAAAATTAAAGAGGAAATAATGAGGAGTTATTCCGGCAATCTCCTCTCCAGAAAAGAAGAAAGGAAGAAGATGTCCTGGCAGAAAGATCACATTGCCAAAATTAGCCAGGACGAGAGCTGAGAAAAGAAGCTTGAAGAGGAACAAAAACCCAACGGAGTTTCCATTTCCAGCCAAGGGAGGGAGGAAAAACTCTGCGGCCTCAAAACCCTAGGGCCCAAACCCCTCCGCCGCATCCCGGCCGCACGCCCGCGGATCCGACGGCTCAGATCGCCCGGCCCGTTGTACTTAACACGGCCGCCTTGCTCCCTCCTCTTCTTCCCCCCCACGAGAGCTCGCACGCGCGCACGCATTGGTAGCTGCGAGGGTGAGAGAGAAAGGGGGGAACGGAGCTCGAATCTCTCCCGAATCCGGGCCATTTCCGGCGGTCTGCGCGCCGTAGAACGTTTTGCTCCGCCTGATTCGGAAGGAAAGGGCGGTTCTTGGCGCTCGCCGGGTTCTTGGGGCGGCTGTTTCCGGGGTGAAATCTTGGGTTGGGGTCGAGGGCGGCGGCGGGCGCGGTAATGGCGGCGGGGTTTTAGGGGGATAAGGCCGCGGGGATCTTGTTTCGGGTCGTTTGGTTGGTTGGTGTGGTGGTGGGGCTGTTTCTTTCTTGCTGGCGGCGGCGGCGGCGGCGGCGGCGGTGATCGATCCGATGGTGACGGAGATGGCGACGCGGGGGGGAGGGGAGGCGGTGTGCGTCGGCGGCGGCGGGGAGGAGGGCGAGCGCGGGGACTTCGAGCTCTTCCGCAGCGGCTCGGCGCCGCCCACCGTGGAGGGCGCCATGGCCATGGCGGCCGGCGGCGGCGGCGAGGTGCTGCTGGACGACGAGCTGCGGGCCGACCCGGCCTACCAGAGCTACTACTACTCCAATGCGCACCTCAACCCGCGCCTCCCGCCGCCGCTGCTCTCCAAGGAGGACTGGCGGTCCGCGCAGCACCGCCTCCGCTCCTCCTCCTCCGCCGCCGGGCTCGGCGGGATCGGCGACGGCCGGAGGGCGCCCGGGGACGGGCTCGTCGGCCTGCCCGGGATCGACCACCCCCGCCAGCGCGGCTTCTCCGGCATCTTCCAGGTGGTCCTTCCTCCCTCCCAGCAAGCAAAGATCCCGTTTTTCACCTTTCGTTTTCAGCATGCTATTATTAGTAAGTATTGGTTCAGCAGTGCTGTCTGTTATGACTCATGATTGGAAATACTGAGGTGTGCGGCGGTCAACTGAATAGTCCAAGTTCATACTAGTAGGAGTAGTTCATACGGTATGTGTGTATGAACTACCAGTTCACACCTTGCAGGTTGCAGCTGGCTACTTCATACAGTATTGGTCTTGCAGCTGTTTGATTTATCGATTGGCTGAAGGCATGCTTCTCAGTGTGATTTCAATGTTATGTAGTCATAGCTTGCAGGGGTGGCGCAGAAGGGCGACTATTCAGATTCAGTGCTGGATTCTCAGCTGGCGCTTCTTACTTCCTTAACATTTCGCTCGGATGGGTTATTGTAGTAACTGTTATAACCAATAGAGTAACAGTTCCTGATTAACCTCTCTGAATTTACTGGATCATGAGAGATACTGTCTTGTCTAGTGCTTCACATTGTTTCACCTGTATGAGAGATGTTGTCCATTGTGACCGGCAAGTACTTGTTCTAGCATGTTTGTTTTTCGTGCTGGACGGACCAATACCTGCATTAGGCCAGTGGAAGAAGCTTCCAAACGCCGGCAGTATATACTTCACTAATTCTGATCATGTTCATAGACCACGTGTCCTGGTTCCATGTCACAACTGCAAACAATCTAACCTTTTGGCCAGTTCTATTTCTCTCCTGTTTGATATTATGCAAGGCAGCTTGTCTGATCTGTACAATTTGCTGTAAATGTTCCAGGAGGACTCAAATCAACGTGACATGGATAGACAGAGTGCCAACCACAGCCGCAATGACTTCCTTGATTCTTCTGGAATGCAGTATGCTCTGCACCGCGAGACTGGAGCTATGAGCGGCCTGCAGCGTGAGAGCAATGAACAGACCATGGCTGATATTCGGAACAATGAGCTGTCATCACATGCATATGCGTCTATTTTGGGACCCTCACTCTCTAGAAGTGCATCCCCAGACCCTGAGCTTGTGAGGAGGGTCCCCAGCCCGTGCCTGCCTCCAATTGGTGTGAAAGTTGGTGCTTATGATAAAAAGAGTAATGGTGGCTCCTCTTCTTTCCGCCGCAGTTCATCTGCCGTTGGTGAACCTGATGATCTGGTGGCTGCTCTATCTGGGATGAACCTGTCATCATCGAGAGCTGCTAATGGGCAAGCTATGGACCAGTCTAAGCTCTACCAGGATGTTGATAATGCCAATAGGTTCCTTTTTGATCAAACAAGTGGCAATCAGCAGCACTCCTTCATGAAACGTCCCGAGCAAGGACATTTTAGGGCACCTGAGGGGTATTCGGCTAATTCTTCTATGATGAGAAATCAGATGAATGCTGGTAACTTCACATCATCTGACAATTCCTCAGTTGGATCCGGCTATGCTTCGCCTAGGATTGGCGCAAGGTCCCCAGGAGGGACTTTATCTTCTAGGCAAAATTTAGGTGGTGCATCCAACTACCTAGGCTACAATGGAGTTGGCAGTCCAACTGGAGCATCTTCTCTTCAGATGCCTATCGATCCGTTATATGTTCAGTACCTTGCTGCCCAAGTTGCAGCAAGTTATGATGATCCTTTCATGGCCGGTGGACATCTAGGAAATTCTTACATGGATTTACTTGGTCCTCAGAAGGGTTGCCTTAGCCCACTGCTTCAGTCACAGAAGAACTACGGCTGCTACGGAAATCTTGGATTTGGCCTTGGATATGGCGGCAGCCCTTTGACGAGTCCTGTTCTGCCCTCTTCACCTGTTGCATCTGGTAGCCCACTCAGGCATGGTGAACGCAGCATGCGCTTCGCATCAGGCATGAGAAATTTTGGTGGTTCTTTTGGTTCATGGAATCCGGACCTGGTTGGGAAGATGGAAGGCAATCTGATGCCATCACTTCTGGAGGAATTCAAGAGCAACAAGAGCAGAACTTATGAGCTCTCTGAAATAGCTGGGCATGTTGTCGAGTTCAGGTACACTTCTGCATTTAATGCATTTGAACATTATAATATAACAGCATGCTGTAATGATTTGTAAGTTGTTGCACAGAGGCGCATCATACAGTTAGTATTACCTAGTAGTCAAGAATACAATAGTCGGAGCTCCTGTTTTATTGGAATAAGGCATAGCATGAACTACTGTATTGAACACAAAGAAATTATCAAAACATGAGAACGACAAGAGAAATGTTTTCTTACAGTTGTTTTCTTTTATTTCTCTTCCACCATAGCCCAGTGTTAAGAGTACTCCCTTTCTGTGCATATGCATCGTAGATGATTAGGCCAAATACCCAAGGCAGAAATTGCAGTAACCCTTCTCTTCTTGTTCTGATCGCTCAAATAGAAAGTATTTTGGCCATTTCGTTTCAGAAAGCACCTAGCAACACTTCTATGTCCCTCTCAAGTGTGCATGTGAGTGACACGCACATAAACGCCTAGACCATAAAATTTAACATTGTTTTGGTTTGTATTGATGATCCTATGTACTTGTTTCAAATGGATTAGGTCTGTTCTGCACTTTGCACGTCTTGGCACTGGGTACTGACCCCCTTAATTTCTGCTGATTTCTTACTCATGGCTGGAAGTATGCAGAACTGTAAAAGATATATCATCTTGTATGCTTATTTAGTTTGCTAACTAATAAATAATTTGTAGCGCGGATCAATATGGGAGCCGATTCATACAGCAGAAGCTTGAGACAGCTAGTACTGAAGAGAAAGACATGGTTTTTTCAGAAATCATGCCTCAAGCTCTCACATTGATGACTGATGTATTTGGAAATTATGTTGTTCAGAAGGTATGGAAAACTAATTTGATTGATCTGATGGCTTTGACTGTAATTATATGGTACTTATCCTTATGGTTTGCCTTTTGTCCAGTTTTTTGAGCATGGAAGCACTACTCAGATAAAGGAACTGTCTGATCAGCTTATTGGACGTGTCCTTGCTCTCAGTCTTCAGATGTATGGATGCCGGGTTATACAAAAGGTGCTTATTAGCTAAAACATAAGGACGCCCTTGCATTTTCAAGTTGATTTTTATCTGATAAGTAGGAATATGTGATTTCTAGACTTCTTGCATTGGCGCATTGACAATTATTATCTTTTTTGTGTATCCCCCATGGCTTGTTGAGATTGGGTAGACGATTTTATCAATCATTGAAATAATTGTTAGTATGATACCTAAACCACCTCTGATCAGCTTATTGGACTTATCCTTGCTCTTAGTCTTCAGATATATGGATGTTGGGTTATACAAAAGGTGCTTATCAGTTGATTCATATTTTATCGAGGAAATATAGGGACATCCTTGCATTTTCAAGTTGATTTGTAGACTTTTTGCATGGGCGCATTTACAACCACACTCTCTTTTATGTATACCCATGGCTTGTTATGATTGGGTGTACGATTTTATCAATCATTGGAACAACTGTTAGTATGATACCTAAACCACCTCTTTCCACTAGCACAATATGAGGATTTCTGGAGCAAACAACTTGGCTGTTATTTCAGAAAGCATTAGTGTACCATTTAACTTTTAAAGCTCCCACATCATCCTTCTCTGTTATACAATAATATACTCAATGAGTACTCGAATGCTTTACCATATCCTCTCCTGTATGCTTATGAATAAGATAAACCTTTTGCACATATACCAAAATACATAAATAGCGGGAAGAGTAAAGACATCTTATGTCATGTGATGATATATGTGTGCAGGCTATAGAGGTTGTGGATTTAGCCCAGCAGACTAAAATGGTTGCTGAACTGGATGGACATATCATGCGCTGCGTACGCGATCAAAATGGTAACCATGTGATACAGAAATGCATAGAGTGCATCCCTCAGGACGTTATCCAGTTCATTGTCTCAACTTTCTATGGTCAAGTTGTGCTGCTATCCACTCATCCCTATGGTTGTCGGGTTATACAGGTATGCTAATACTGCATAACACGCCCTTGATAAATTCGTTTTGAAGTTCACAATTAATATGTCATAATCTACCTCGCTCATTATCATGTAAATTACCAGAGGGTGCTGGAGCACTGTGATGATCCCACAACACAGCAGATAATGATGGATGAGATTCTCCAGTCTGTTTGCTTGCTGGCTCAAGATCAGTATGGTAACTATGTTGTTCAGGTGAGTGCTAGCACATCTTTTCGAACATTCTTGCATACCTTGAACTTGTCCAAGCTTCTACGCCGCTTTACTACTGTGCGGTGTTTTCCTTTTGTACTCCCTCTGTTACTTTTTATTCCGCATATTAGGTACCAAATTTATATTAGAAAATATCAACATTTGCAATACCAAATAAATCCAATATGAAAATATACTCCATGATGGATCTAATGATATTGATTCGGCATTGTGATTTTTTTCTATAAACTTGGTCAAACTTCAGATAGTTTTACTTAAGACAAGCCTAATATTCTTATTGATTACTAAGATGTGTACTTTACACATCTTTTTTCTTCAAGTGTCTTGCAGTGGACTTTACTAAGATAGTTTTGGGTAGTAGCATCTGCAGGCTGCCGCACTGATCTTTCTGCTTACTTAATGCTTACTTTTTACTGTTTAACAAGTGGATCTGTATTTTTTTTGTGGACTGCTTACTGTTTGCTGTTTTTTGATGAATACTGAGATCTGGACTTTGCACTCTCAGCTTGAGATTTTTAACCTTCTGTTCCCATTTTCACAATACTTTGTTTCTGACAATGCTTGCTGAACTTTTACAGCATGTTCTGGAACATGGCAAGCCACATGAGAGAACTGCTATCATTGACAAGTTAATTGGGCAGATTGTGCAAATGAGCCAGCAAAAGTTTGCTTCAAATGTCATTGAGAAGTGCTTAGCTTTTGGTAACCCTGTAGAGCGGCAGATCTTGATTGGTGAAATGCTTGAGTCTACCACTGAAAGTGAACCTCTTGAGGTATGCGTTCTTTCAGCATTTTTTACCAAGCTCCCAAGAGAATCTACATGCCAGATATTTGTTAACCTTGCTGATCTACATGCATATGTCCTTGCAGGTGATGATGAAAGATCAGTTTGCAAACTATGTGGTGCAGAAGGTGTTGGAGACTTGTGATGACCAGCAGAGAGAGATGATCCTTACAAGGATCAAAGCTCACCTGAACACACTGAAGAAGTACACCTATGGGAAGCACATAGTCGCTCGTGTAGAGAAGCTAGTTGCTGCTGGAGGTATGTTTTGTCATAAATATTCACAGATTCAGCATGAAGATCTTACATATGCTAACCATATGTCTCCCTCGCTCTTGTGGATGCAGAGAAGCGCCAGGGGCTTCAACAACCGGCATGCACCGCCGCCTGAAGGGCGGGACTATGCAGTTGTACAGCTAACAGTGGCTAGGTTTGCGCTCGCGTGTTCCCCCCCCCAACAACAACCGAAAACCCTATAAGATCGACTAGTAATGGTACGGGCATGAATAAGATACAAATCTTGGTTGCACTGGAGAGAGTGTACATTCTGTAGCTGAGGAGGCAAAGACTAATCTGAGAGACTAAGCTGTAAAGAGGAGGAAGAGGGTGGAGTAAGTTTGATCATGTTACTCTGCTCACTGTACAAATTTAGCACTAGAGAAGAGAAGAGAAGAGAGTGAGAAAGCTGTTAGCTGTCGTAAAAATGAATGTCCGAGTTGAGAGCCGCTGCGACTACTTTGTTAGTTATCCTGTTGTGTGTCGTCTCGTGTCGTGTCGATAGAAGAAAACAAACCATGATGATGGCTTGCTGCTGTTGTTGTTGTTGTTGTAAGATAAAACTCTTTTCTGCAGTTTAAGCTGAAGTTATTAGTATCAGCTTTGCTGAACTGTTGAACAGTTTGGTGTATTAATGGAGTGTGTCCGTCTGTAATCTAATCCAGGATGATGATATGCATGAGTTAGTTTATGTTGTTGCAAGCTTTTCTCTCACCAAGGTTCATGGTATTTTCTATTTACTGCCTAGCATAACTCATATCTGTAGGATATGAGGTATACTGTGGTGTGCTGTAATGCTAGTTACTCCCTCCGTAAACTAATATAAGAGCGTTTAGAATACTAAAGTAGTGATCTAAACGCTCTTATATTAGTTTATAGAGGGAGTACTGTTTATTGCTTGATTTTAGAACCTTGCAAATAAATTTGGGTGTAGCTCGAATAGTAGGAGCACGTGTAGGCTATGCATATCAGATAGAATATTTTGGCATTAAACTATTTCATATGCATTTTGTTATGCATTAAATATACTATGCAGCCCTAATTCTAGGGCAGAGTAGGAGGGTAGGCTCAAACAAAGTAACTGAGCTAAAATGGTGGCGATGAATATTTTTATTTTTATTTTTATTTTTTGAACCGGGCATTACCCCTTTCCATTACTTTGACATAACGAAAATACAACGTCCAAGTTTTAAGGAAACTGGAAAGGGGAAAGCGAGTTCAAGACACAATTAGGAAACCCACTGCAAGCACCCGTCATCGAGCAGCTCACCATGGGAGGAAAACCCAGTGCCATCTAAAACCACCTATCCTAACCAGAGCAAAAACGAGAAATCCGAAGGTAGTCTCCAAGCTAGGGGGAACGGCTCACAGTTTGAGCATCAGACAAAGCCCACGCAGGGGTAGAAACACCAACTTAAACAGTACTAAAAAGGCAGCAGCATATATGAAGTGCAGGTGAAGGTAAGGTCAACGGCAGCATCCTCAGTCCATCACCGTTCCAGTCGGGGCCGCGCAAATCCTCATCATGGCAGCTGCGTTGGTCTTGAGCATCTTAGCGTCGCGCACCATCGCCTCGCGATCAGTCCCCTCCATCAGACCCGCCCAATAGTTCATGTAACCACATGCAGAGAAAACCACATCAAAAGGGGTTCTCAGTTTTTTTCATTCGAATGTGGCCCGACTGCGACAATTCCACATGGCCCAGCAAATCGCAGCCAGGCCAAAAGTATAGTATTTAGCACCATCAGGTAAGAAGGTATAGCACCAGGAGAAATATTGCCACAGGTTATCGGGGCACAAATCTGTGCCAAGCACACATCCCACCGTCCTCCAAACTACCCTCGCGACTTGGCAGGTGAAGAACAGGTGTTGAGAGGTTTCTCTACCCTGACAGAAGTAGCACTTCGGATTACCAGCCCAATTACGTCTTTTCATGACATCACGTGTCAGCACTGCATCTTGGAATAATTGCCAAAGGAAGATTTGAATCTTGAGAGGCAGTTTGGCTTTCCAAATCCAACTATAATCACATCCAGCAGGCGACCTTCCAGGTGATTGTACATAGATTTGGTTGTGAAGCGCTTGTTCTTTCCAAGGTTCCAAACAACCTGGTCTGATTCATCAGAAATCGCCCAGGAATTCACCATCTGTTTCACCTCTTCCCATTGCTCCGCCAGTCGAGGGTGTAATCGTCTTCTAAAGAAATCTGGATTCCCCCCGCCCCTAACTTTGGCCACAGTAATCTCTTGGTTGTTACATATATCATATAACTTTGGAAACTTGTCTCGCAAAGGAGGATTTCCCTCAATTTTGTCGATCCACAGCCTAGCCAGGTTGCCAGCTTTCAGAATCACCCCCTCCCAGCAAAATAGTGTTCTTTAACTTTCATATTGGCTTTCCAACTCGATGAGTCACTAATCTACTTCGAACCGAGGCGACAGAGTCTCTTTTCAAATACTTGGCCCGGATAACATCCTGCCAGAGCCCTTGTTGCGTCTCAAGTTTTCACCACCATTTAGCTAATAGGCTAATATTATGTTTGTGGAGGTCTTTCACCCCCAACCCCCCTTTATTCTTCGATCTACAAATCCTGGTCCATTTAACAAGGTGATAACGTTTCCTGCCGTTGGTTTCTTGCCAGAAAAAACTTTTTCCGATGTTTATCCAGTTTATAGATCACCATCTTAGGAAGCAAAAATATGGCCATGTAATAATAGACAATACTAGAGAGGGAAGAGTTCAGGAGAATG
>LR880966.1:17159011-17186285 GCA_904067115.1 Aegilops sharonensis
GATCCAAGTTTCACAGCACTTGAGAAATTTGACATCGATAAAGCTCCAATCTAGGTTACGTAAAGTTGAATAGCTCACAGGAACCCCCAAGTATTTCATTGGGAAGTGCCCAATTTGACAATTAAAAATATCAGCATAGGTTGCCAGGATGTTGTCATCTCCACCCACACACATGATTTCACTCTTAAGGAAATTAATCTTTAATCCAGACATGAGTTCAAAGATATATAAGAGAAGTTTTAGGTTGGCAGCAGCTTCTTCATCATGTTCAAAACATATAACCGCATCATTAGCGTACTGGAGTACAACAATGCCATTCTCAATGAGGTCTGGGGCCAGCCCAGTCAGCATCTTTTCCTTTTGGACATTGCGAATCATCTTAGACAGGGTTTCCACCGCAAGATTAAACAAAAAAGGGGAATGAGGGTCACCCTGGCGTACCCCTTTGTGGCTTTGGAAGTAAGGCTCAGTCATATTGTTCAATTTAATACTGACTGTGCCATTACTTGGTATTTTCTTCACCCAACCACACCAGATTTCACCAAAGCCTCTGTTACTATGACATTGAAAGGACATGTGGTGCCCCCATGTGTGGTTTTGGTAATTGATGATATTCTCTATGGACTAATGGTTGCATTGAGTTATATTTGAAGGATTTGTCCATAGGCATTTCTTGAAGTCCATGTGTTGGTTTCAAGGAGTTTATGTGTTGACCAAGGTGCTATTAAGGAATTATCCAAAGATTGGTCTTATGAGTGTTGAGCTTATTGCAAGCATGTCTTGAAGAAGAAGATTGTGTGATCACTCATGTTTACCTTCAAGACATCATCCAAATGAAGAGAGTTGAAAAGATTCAAGGTTGATCAAGTCTAAGTCAAAGAATGAATCAAGTTGATCAACTCACAAAGCGTAGAAGATGTACCGAGAGGGATCAAGTGATCCCATGGTATGGTAAGCATTGTCCATTGCGCTTTGTGTGCTAACCCATGGTCTTCGTGAGAGTTCTTTGTGGGGTTAGGTTGCGGTGTGCAAGTTCAAGTGATGCATCACGAAGAGATCAAGTGCTTGAAGCTTGCCGTCCATTGTGGTGACAATGGACTTGTGAAGATGAGCGGAAGAGAGGCTCACCCATAGTGGAGTATGGGGGAGCAATCAACTAGTCTTCTTCGAGCCAACGCAATCAAGAAAGGTGGTCCAACTTGAGGGAGTCAAGATCGTCATCGTCTAGCTCAAGTGGACCATGTGCAAGGCAAAGGTTTGCCCTTGATAGGTTTTCTATTTTACCGGTCTCATGATGGTAGTTGGGAGACCGGGTTATAGGATCGATTGCCGTACTATCAAGGGGGGCTCTCGATGAGTAGCTTGATCGTATCATTCGTAGAGAGCTCAAACCATTGCATCCTTGCATCATCTTTTTGGATTCTTGTTTTGTTCTTCTCCTTGTGAGATTTGGAGCTTATGGTCATTTTTATGACAAGCTCGAGTTCATCGAAAACAGAGTTCTCATGCATCTTCTATGATGTTTTCGATGTTGGAGGGTATGCCGGTTCTTCTCGGTTGGAGGTTTCACTTCTTTGTTTGCTAAGCATACCTCCCCTGCCTCTTCTCTCTATAACCAGTCCTGTTTTGATGCTACTCGTTGTCTTGTTTCAAACAAGCTTGAGTTTGCTCAATTCGGAGCTCATATGAAGAAGTTATGGCAGTTCTGGTTTTCCTTGGAGTATTCTTTGTTTTCGTGGTTGTGGCTTAAGGTTGGTGCCAGCGGTAGTACCGTGATCCTCAGCGGTAGTACCGCCGAAGCTCCCCAGCAGTAGTACCGCTCTCGGAGCGGTAGTACCGCTCCAAGCGGTAGTACCGCTCTCCGAACGGTAGTACCGCTTGGGAGTTTCGGCCGTAGTACCGCTGTGCGTCTGGGCTACTTCCGCCTCGATTCTCCAACGAAGTTTTTCGTGTCAGGTTTTGCGGCACTAAGAGAGGTAGTAGGAGCGGTAGTACCGCCCTAAGCGGTAGTACCGCTCTTCCCTAGCGGTAGTACCGCTCTGGGGCCAGGGCCTTGACCTCCTCGTCAGCGCGGCAGTACCGCTGGGTGAGAGCGGTAGTACCGCCCTCAGCGGTAGTACCGCCCTGCCCAAGCGGTAGTACCGCTCTGTGCGGGGATGTTCAGTGGGGTAACGGTTGGATTTTCCCCCTCCTATAAAAGGGGGTCTTCTTCCCCATTGAACCTTATCCTTTGAGCTCGTGTTCTTCCCCATTGTTGACCTTCTCCGAGCTTGCTATCTCTCAATCCCTCCATGGATTCTTGCTAGTTTTTGGGGGAAAAGAGAGAGGAGATCTAGATCTACATTTCCACCAATCACTTTCTCCTCTATGTGAGGGGAACCCATTGGATCTAGTTCTTGGAGTTCTTGGTGTTCTCCTTCTTGTTCTTCCTCTCATTTTCCTCCCTAGCATTAGTTGCTTTGGTGGGATTTGAGAGAGAAGGACTTGGGCACTCTGTGTGCCCTTGCCATTGCATTTGTGCATCGGTTTGAGTTCTCCACGGTGATACGTGGAAGTTACAAGTTGAGAAGCTTATTACTCTTGGGTGCTTGGTGCCCTTGAGCTTGTTCCTCTTGGGTGCTTGGGCGCCCTAGACGGTTGGTGGTGTTCGGAGCTCAATCATTGTGGTGTAAAGCTCCGGGCAAGCATTGGGGTCTCCAATTAGGTTGTGGAGATCGCCCCGAGCAATTTGATGGGTTCCGGTGACCGCCCCCAAGGGTTGCCAAAGTGTACGGGTTCGGTGACCGCCCCCAAGGGTTGCCATTTGTACGGGTTCGGTGACCGCCCTCAAGGGTCCCTTAGTGGAATCACGGCTTCTTGCATTGTGCGAGGGCGTGAGGAGATTACGGTGGCCCTAGTGGCTTCTTGGGGAGCATTGTGCCTCCACACCGCTCCAAACGGAGATTAGCATCCGCAAGGGTGTGAACTTCGGGATACATCGTCGTCTCCGCGTGCCTCGGTTATCTCTTACCCGAGCCCCTTTACTTATGCACTTTACTTTGTGATAGCCATATTGTTCTTTGTCATATATCTTGCTATCACATAGTTGCTTATCTTGCTTAGCATAAGTTTTTGGTGCACATAGGTGAGCCTAGTTGTTGTAGGTTTTGTGCTTGACAAATTAACCGTTAGGTTTATTCCGCATTTGTTCAAGCCTAAACCGTAATTATTTTAAAGCGCCTATTCACCCCCCCCTCTAGGCGACATCCTCGATCTTTCAACATTCAAGGAGAAAGTCCCAATTAATTTTGTCGTATGCTTTTTTGAAGTCCAACTTCAGAACCACCCGATTTTCTTCTTATGGTGTGTGTGGTGAAGGATCGCATGGAGGGTGAGGATCCCATCCATGATATTTCTATGTTTAATGAAAGCATTTTGATGTTTGCTAATAAAGTTATCAGCAAAGATGGCCACTCTATTATCCATCACTTTAGTGATCAGCTTATTTGGGCATCTAAGTAGGCAAATGGGACGGTATTGCTGAATTTTCTTAGCACCATTGGTCTTAG
This sequence comes from Aegilops sharonensis, assembly GCA_904067115.1. Taxonomy (NCBI): domain Eukaryota; kingdom Viridiplantae; phylum Streptophyta; class Magnoliopsida; order Poales; family Poaceae; genus Aegilops; species Aegilops sharonensis. The sequence goes on from LR880966.1 coordinate 17,162,560, forward strand.
GAATCAGGGTGATCACCCCATAGTTTAGGCGCTGCACGTCCAAGGTGTTATTGTGAAAGGCATGAAACAAACGCATAATATCTGTTTTAACAAAATCCCAGCAGTGTTTGTAGAATTCGGTTGGAATGCTATCTGGGCCGGGGGCTCTATTGCTCTCCATGCCAAATAAAGCCTTCCTGACTTCTTCCTCCGTGAATTCACTGGTCAGGAGTATATATATTATCCCCCACCGTGAGTTTTTCTTCTTCCGACCAGGTATTGGCAGATAAATGAAAAATGTTTCCCCTGGCCGGGCCGAAAAGATTTTTATAGTAAGCCGTGGCATGAGCCAACAGGTTATCTTTTCCCTCAATCACCGTCTCTCCATCCGTGAAGGAATGGATTGTGTTTTTTCGTTTCTGGCCATTGGCTGCGCGATGGAAAAAGGCTGTATTCTGGTCCCCTTTCAGCAACCACCTCTCATAGGATTGTCGGAGCCAGAAGAGCTCCTCATTAGCTAGGATGTCATCGAGTTCCATCCGCAAGGTAGTTCTTTTTTCATAAGTTTCTGGGTCAAGGGGGCCCTCTTCTTCTAAGGACTCAATCTCTTCTAACTCCTTTTGAATATCTTTTTTCCTTTTCTTCATGTGGCCAAACAGATGGGAGCCCCAACCTTTGAAGTATTTTTCAGCCTTTTGAGCTTGATATTAAGGATGTCAATGGGGTCATCAGAAGCGATCGGCTTCTCCCATATCTTCTTAGCAGTAGGATAGAACTCTTCATTCTTAAGCCAACTGAGTTCAAATCTGAACTCACGTTGTCGTGTGGGTCTCTCTACAATCGAATTCGATGACAGTAGAAGAGGGTTATGGTCCGACATGTCCCGTACCAATTTCCGGACTGTGACCAGGGGAAAAAGGTCCTCCCACTCAAAACTCATAAGGACTCTATCAAGCTTTTTTAAAGTAAGATGTATCTAGTGATTGGACCAGGTGTATTTGCCCCCTCCCATGTGTATCTCACGAAGGTTTAGAGATTGAATGATGGAATTAAATTTATCCATGTAAGGGTACTGATTTAAATTTTTATTTTTCTCACAACTTTCACGAAGAATGTTGAAATCCCCTCTCACAATGTAAGGGACTTGGAGGTGAGAACACATGGATGCAAGCTCACAAAGGAATTCCTCTTTTCTTGTCATCCTGTGCTACTCCGTAGATAGTTATAAGGGCCCACACACATTTGAGGTTTACATCAAAAAGGGTTGCTTGCAAGAAAAATTTGCCCGCTGTCCAGGAAACAACTTCCAGGGTTTCTTTTTTGATGCCATCAACAGTCTTGTGTGATTCTAATTTGCACATCAACATGGGAATGAAAAAATCTTAAGGGGTTCATTCTTTTTTGCCAATGGAATAAGTATTTTGAGATCATATCCAAAATTTGCATTCATAAATTTAAATTTCTCATAAGTATGTTTAAGAAACACAACCCCAACATAATCAGCTATTTTGATCATGGACACATCTAAAGCACAATGTTGTCCCCGCGAGCTTAGGGCATTCACCAAATCAACCCCTAAGACCCATTTGTTGCTTGACGTTCCCCATTTGTTTGAAAGGCGGACAAGTGGGGCACAACAATTTTTACTTCTTGTTTGACACGAGAAAAATCTAAATTGCACTCCGTAAGAAGGGAAGAAAAGGAGTTTGATTTCTCTCCTGCGCAAAGAAAACGATAATGTGGCGTGCCAGTGTATCATGGTACACAAAAAAAAAACAAAGGGACGTGGACAATATTATATTAACCTCAAGGATAGCAAATACAAATTCCCAATATTATGCTCCATGGCCTACTAGCGCGGCCAGCTTGACTATAGCAACATGCGGTCTCGTGGTTCCCGGGGCCTCAAAAAGGCTAATGGTTGGGAATATTACCCTACCGCCTGGTTAAACACCCAACGTTGTACGTGCCCTACTAAAAAGCTCACTATTTACCGCACATGACACTTGACCTCTATTTCTTGAATTTTTATATTTTTGGCATTTTTCCTGGAATTTTTTATTTTAAAAGTCCAAAACGGCAACATGCCAAAATGGCCTCCTCCATGGGCCGTGTCGTTTCATGCCCCGATGGGCCGGCCCCTTGCGGCGACGAGCGGCAGGCAAATCCTGTGCCAGGCCCGATGGTGGCGTACGCACAACCTCGGCCCAATAGTCTTGAGACAGACACACCGACGCACAAACTAGGGTTTTTCCTATTTGCCGCTCGCTGCGGCAAATTGCCGGAGCGACGTACATGGGGAATCTGAACAACGCTCGGGGTGGGCCGTCCCGCTTGAGTGTTTCCGGTTTTGGGAATGTTCTAGCTGGTTCCTAGCCGGTTTTGTCCGGTTTTGGGACCTTCTAGGAGATTCCTGAAATGTTTGTTTTTTTCTAACTTTTTTTGTTTTTATGTTTTTTTTTCATTTTTTCGTTTATCTGTTTTCAAAGTTTTTTTTTCAAAAAATATATGTGTTGCTCACAATTGTTCAAAACTTCACAAAATGTTCTTATTTCAAATTTTGTTCATGCTTTTAAAAAATTGTTCAAAACTTCACAAAATGTTCTCATTTTCAAATTTTGTTCCTGACTTGAAAAAATGTTCATGCTTTCAAAAAAATGTTCAAAGTTCAAAAAATGTTCTCATTTTCAAACTTTGTTCCTGACTTTTAAAAAAAGTTCCTGGCTTTCTATTGCTTTTTACTTCTCTTTTTTTTCTGATTCTTTTCTTTGTTTAGTTTCTGTTTCTTTTATTTATTTATTTTCACAACTTTGCAAAATTTGTTCGCAAATTAAGAAAAATGTCCGTATTTTCAATTTTTGTTCGTGAGTTCATAAATGTTCCTATTTCAAATTAAGAAAAATCTTCGTGTTTGAAATTTTTGTTCGTGAGTTTCGTAAAATGTTCCCGTTTCATTTTTTTTACATATTTCAAATTTTGTTCGGGAGTTTTAGAAAATTCACGCAATATTTTAAACGGTGTTTGTGTTTTCAAAAATATTTCACGAGATTGAACAATGTTCCGGTTTGAAATTTGTACACAAATTTCAAATTTTGTTCGCAAATTTAAAAAATGTTCGTGAATTAGAGAAATTGCTGCTGTTTTTAAATATGGTTATCAAGTTCGAAAATGTTCAGTTTTTTATAAAAAACGAATATTCAAATTTTTTGGGGGTGGGGATTTTATAAAATATTTGATTTCCCAAAAAAAAAATCTTATTTTTATTTTTTTCACAAATTCGAAAATGTTTACGTGTTTAAATTTTGTGCAAGTTTTGGGAATTCTCATAAAATGTTCGTGTTTAAAAAAAAACAAAATTTGTTCTGAAACTAAAAAATTCATGTTTTCATATTTTTTTCACAAATTAGAAAAATATTTGTTGAATTTCATAAAATGTTTGTGTTTCCCATTTTTGTTCCTGTTTTTTCGAAAATGGTCACATTTTCAAAAAGTTATTTTTAGATTTCAAAAGATGTTTGAGTCTTACAAATTTTATTCGACTTTCAAAACAGCCCTAGCTCTAACCCCGCGCGGCCCACAAAGCCCGCCAAGGACGCGTCATATAACACCTCTCGCAAAACAGCCCTAGCCCTAGCCCTAACCGCCTCCCTCCATCCCCTCCCCGCCGCCAGCTCTATCACCCGAGAAACCCTCTCCCCTCCCCCCTCCCCCGACCGGCGACCATGCCCCTGCCCCTGCCAGACGACGACCTCCCCCGACCGGCGACCATGCCCCTGCCAGACGACGACCTCCCCCGATCCCTCATCGACCGGATCCGGCCAGGGATTGCGCCGCAGCACATGAAGGGGCTCCTCTCCCTGGTCGACAAGCTGCATCGGGCATGCACCGCCCTCGCCGACCAGGGCGAGGAGAGTGCCCTCCCCGCCGACTGGAGCTGGGACGCACTACCTGCAGTCGCCGTCGTCGGGGTCCAGGTTCGCCCCGGTTGGATCTCCCGATTTTAGTTGTGGATCTGCTATTATATACAATGTTGTATCTCGTTGTCTCATTCCGCCCAGGGATATTGGTGGATCTTGTATTGTAATGTTGTATCTCGTTGTCTAGGGATATTATATTGGTGGATCTGGTATAATCCTGTTAATGGTTTGAATCTCTTACTTCATGAAACTAGTCCACACCCTCTCATGTTTCATGCTGCCTGCATAAATGGTCTTGTTGATAAGTAGCTGTATTAGTTTTGTAATTTTCTTGAAACATTGGTCTATAAGGGTTACTTAATTCACAAATCTCTTTAATAAATAGTGGTGCTAGTTTGTAATATTGTTGAAACATTGGTCTAACTAGGGATACGTAATTCGCAAATCTCTTTGGTCACTAGTTGTATATGACTTGTGCCGCATATATGATGATTTCTCTATGATCTGCAGCCGTCCGTTTTATTTTCTCTACAGCCGGGATAAGATGTATGAGGCTTTTATTGTGCGCACAACACTTAGCTGGTATTGTACGCAGAATTTTCTTGATACTCTAGAAACATCTTACAAAAAATTCCAGATGGACTAATAAAGACAGGGAATGCCTAGCTGGAACTCTTGTTGCCTAAAACAACAATAGAATTGTCCTGTACATTTGACATTTCAAACTTGTGACTATGTCGCAGGGTGCTGGAAAGTCTTCGGTGCTGGAGTGCATCATTGGAAAAAACTTCCTGCCCAAGGGCATCACGTACCGCCCTCTCATCGTTAAGCTTAATAAGGTTGATGGCATTCAAGAACATGCTATGTTTTCACATCAGCCCAGTAAAATGTATACATGTTTTGGTAATTCCATAAATCTCTTAACCTGAAGTTCTTTCAATTTTATTCATTGTCGTGATTATATCTGGCTAATGGTTTCATCTGTTGTTGCAGCTGAAGTCAAGGCGGAGATAGCCGCTTGTTCAAGCGAAATCTCTGATGTCCCTATCCATCTAAGCATATTTGCTTCAGATGGTACGATATGTATTTCGCTGTCTATGTACTTTAATGTTGCTGTTTCAATATCAAACTCTCTCAATATAATGCTGTTGAGTGTTTTATCTTTTCCTTGTTTTCATTTTTTATATTGTTTGTTCGCAGTTGTGAATCTTACTTTTATTGATCTTCCTGGGCTTCGTGAAGTTGCTGTTGGTAAGTGACAACTTATGAGCTACTACTTCCTCTGCCCCATAGTGTAAGATGGTAGTGTCAAAAAATGTCTTTCATTATGGACGGAGGGGTACCATTCATTTTATATGTCTTCATTAATTTGGTACCTGCTTTGTGCTGCTTAGATGGTATTGCTCAAAAGATTGAGAACATCGTTCGAGCATTTATTGAGAAGGTAATTTAACATTATTAAAACTGGTATATTATTCTATTGCCGGTCTACTAGTTTAGGTGTTTGTGTGGCTATTATTGGTTGATAAAGAAACATCTGTTTTGTTTTTCAGCCGAACACTATACTTCTTGTTATTTCTCCAGCAAATGATGATCTTGCAAATTCTGTTGCAATTAAAATATCTCAAGAAGTTGATCCTGATGGTATGATGCTATGTTATGTTTTCCGTATCAGTAATCTCTACTCGAAATAACCTTATTTATTGGACTAATCTAATCTCTTGTACTTTTCCATTCAGGTGGAAGAACTTTCGGCGTACTAACGAAGCTTGATTTAATGGATGAGGGCACCGACGCTGTTAAGGTAAGTTTAGACCATCCGTATGGGGTAGTCCATTCGAAATCTCTAAAAAGACAAATATTTAGGAATGGGGGTGGTATATGCTTTCAGATTTTCTTGTCGCATGGTATTGTTAGAATCCTTGTCTGATATGCAGTGATGCGCAAACCTTAGTGCTACAACTTGCTTGTTATATCTGTGTTATCTTCTGTTTTTCATGTTATGTAAGTCAACAAACTATGATTAGTAATTCGTAGGTTCCATGATGCTAAGTTTTATGCACATCGTGCAGGATAATGTGTCTTGGCTTTTGTGCAAAGTGTTTCGAACTATACCAACAAGGGGAAAGACTGCAGTATACTTTCTGCAACAATCACTTCCCTCTCAACTAATCTTCCTTTTCTATGTTTTTTGTGTGATTGTTGTCTGTTTCCATAACAGCATAACAATACTGCCTTCTCTGTTCTTTGTCTGTGATGAATGCTTCTGAATCTATTTGCTTAGCACATGATTTTGTTTCACTTTTCCTCCCTTTTAGGCTGTTGCTATGCATTTCTTGCTGAAAGTGTTTCCTGCTATATTAATTTGTGGAAAGTGGGCAGTTGGGTTGAGCTTATGATCTCTTTCGCCAACAATCATTTTCCTCTCATTATCATTCCAATGAGATGACTGCCTCTGAATCTATCTGCTTTGCTTTAGAAGTTGTTTTGCCATTTTTCTCCCTTGTTGCCTTTGCAGGATAAGTGTGTATCGGTTAAATGCCTTTTGGTGTGCACTTCTTACTGAAAGTGTTTCCTGCTATATTAATTTGTGGAAAGTGGGCAGTTGGGTTGAGCTTGATAATCTCTTTCGCCAACAATCATTTTCCTCTCATTATATTCTTATGCCCATGCTGCCTTTGCAGGATAAGTGTGTATCGGTTTAAGTGCTTTTTGCTGTGCGTTTATTACTGAAAGTGTTTCCTGCTATGTTAATTTTAGGAAAATGGGCAGTTCGGTTGAGCTTCATTATCTCATTCGCCAACAATCATTTGCCTCTCATTTCAAATGCATCTCATTGTTATTTCTATGCCTTTGGTATCTGCACTCTCCCTTTGAAAAATTATCTTTTGAGGTCTGCTTGCAGGGCTAGCATGATTGGCACTGCACTTTAGTGGTATGTACTGGCCTTGTGGTGAAATGGGCAGTTGATTAAAATCTTGCATGGTTTTCTCAACAATCGTTTTTCTTATGTGACTTTGTTTTCTATTTTAACCTTTTGTCTGTGCATATGCAATTCTAGTGTCCAGCCCCCCTTATTAAAGTTTTGTGTTGGTTCATATTTTATCTGTGTTGAGATTTCTGAGACATTTGTTCAGTTTTGGTCAGTGATGAAAAACCTATTAATCATACCATCTTTTGGGACTGATCAGTCGCTATGGCCCATGCTGTCATTCTGCAATTCGGAGGTCAAATTGAATACTGTTTGTCTCTGGCATCCTCTCTTTAATTATTGAATAACGTTTGTCTTAGTTCCTTGTCTTTCACTCTTTATTTGTTAATGTTTTTTGATACTCCCACAATCCTGGGGTCTTTTTGCTCAAGCGGAAGAACACCATTTAATTAGTTACCCGTGATCGTTGGGCATCTTAGATTCTTATGAAGCTTATTTTACTATTTGCAGGTATTAGAAGGTAGATCTTATCCGCTGCCATTTCGATGGACTGGTGCTATCGATCATGCCCAAAAAGAACATGGATTTTTCACAGAGAAACCAGAGTATGCCCATCTGGCTCATAGGATGGGAGTGGAGCATTTGGCCAAAAGTATCTCGAAGGTAATGCCTTTTGAAGATGACTGTGTTATGCTGATTCTTTTTTTGACTTCATCATGTGTACATGCAGCATCTTGAAGATCTTGTAAAATCAAAATTCTCTACCTCCAAACTATTCAAGAGTTTTGATCTGAAATCAGGTATTACCACTTGCTTAATTGCCCCTTTCTTAGTTGCTGCACTGGCTATTTTCTTATGTGCTCTTCTGTTTTTTATCCAAATAGCCAAGAAAAGACTGCTACAGGGTTATTCGTTGAGGTCCTTTGGTTCTTTCCCTGTTTATGAAGTATCGACAGAGGGTCCACCACATGACATGCGCTTCAGGTGCACTGTCCGTGTGCGAGACCAGGCATATGCATCATCATTATGTGATCATCGGCACCGTAGAGAGGCAGAGGAGGATGCTGCTGCCGTTGCTTACAAGGACATATTAGGTGATGACAACATAGATGTGCTCCTGGAAATGGTCAATAAGGTATAACCGTGCCTTGTTCTTAAACTTGTTCATTTAAGGCAGTTCTATCTGACAAACCATGGCCTCTGTCTAATAACACACAGCTAGCCCAGTGGCTAGTGCAGCCACTATTCATCCGAGGGGTTTGGGTTTTTAGTCCTAGGTGCCCCTGTTTTGCTTTGTTTCTTTTATTCTGCACACTTAGTCACTCATTTGTTTTGGGCCAGTTCCATCAAGGGCCTTACAGTGTGCTGCTTCCAGCCCTTTTATGTTTTTTTTCTGTTCTCTGCGATTTAACATTACTGGACCCATGTGACAGCCTTTGAGACCCTCGGGTTTCCTTTTTCAGTCGCTTGCTATTTCTAGCAGTGTCCAATTTGGGCACTACCCCATTTCTGGAAAAATACAGATCTGTACATTTCCCTTTTAGACTATTTCCTATGCAGTATTTTCGAAATGCATTTGTTGGCATATATCAAATAGGAAGTCATTTCTGGAATCTTCCTGTAGCATGTTTTTGTCTTGCCCCATCATAAACCTGTCATCGGCTACTCCCTTGGTTTTCACTAAGTCCGAGAATATGTTATAACTTGCCAACTTGTCTTATGCATTCCATTGATCTAGAGGTCATTTGATCTTGTTGAGTAATCAGGATTTGCTATGTGTCACCTGTACATTCATGCCATGTAATATACTGTAGCATATTTAATGTTGCTTTCAAGTTAGTATGTTGCTGTTTTGACAGATTTGTATTGCTTATTTTTTTGCTCACTGCATATCTATAGAAAGCCATTGTTTTAGAATGCTAATAATTAAATGACCGTGCATCATAAAAAAACGTCATACATGTATCTTGCTCAGATTTTCATGTAGTTTCATAATAGGCAACTTTCATCCATGCTTAAAATGTTTAAAATTGTTGTTTGCTTTAATTTGTATAATTGCCATGTTATTCTTGAAACTTGTTTTAAGTCTCTTTTTGTGCCACTCTATAGGCCAACTTTCATGTCACGCAAACACTGAAAGAGTTCGCCATAAAGAAGAGAATATGCGAGCCCTGTTTCTCTTCTTCAATGGTGCTCGAGACTTGCGAAATGACACGTTGGCTGTCAACGGTGGAAGTTGATGGCCAGGTCTTCATTGGTGAGAGTGCAAGAAGCAAGCAGCTTTCTGTCCGGAAAGCCGCATCAGCAGCAATCACAGCATTTCTTGAGGATGGGGACGCCTTAATGGTGAGTGTCGTCCAGGGGAAACGGCTAGTAAACGCTGTGCCCACGAAGCTGAAGCAAGAATCTACCAAGAAGCACCGTCGAAAGAGGAGGAAGATATGTCATGAGAAGATATGCCCATGAAGCTGAAGCAAGAATCTACCAAGAAGCACCGTCGAAAGAGGAGGAAGATATGTCATGAGTAGTATGTAGAAGGAAAATAACGGGCGACAATCTGGTCTGGTAGTTAACTCTGTGGTTGACGATTGTCAGTTTATGGTCTGGTAGTATAACTCTGTGGTTGACGACTGTAAATTTATGGTCTGGTAGTATAACTCTGTTGACGACTGTCGATCAATCTGGTCTGGTAGTTAACTCTTTTGTTTCATCTTGGGCAACTCTTTTGTTTCATCTTGGGCACTTGCTTAGTGCACAGCATCCATGGCCCTTACATAGCCCTTGCGTATCTGACCTAGGTAGATTGCTTTCATACTGAATCACATAGCCGATAAAATCTCCTTATTTTCAGCATAGGCATTTTATTAGCTCAGCTATACGTGTATGTATGACTAAACGAATGCTACTGTCAGTTACCCTTTCACATGCCTTTAGACTATTGCATACATCCATCCTCCTGCAAAATATATTCCATTTTCCTTTGCCAACTTTAAATATAAACTGCTTGATGCTGCTTTATTTATTTAACAACAAATTATTAACTCATAACACTCATCACAACATCAAAAAAACCATTGTAAGCACGTCCACACCCAGCACAAGAAGAATGTTACCCAAGATTTTGATTTTAGCCACAATCTTGACCAAACACACATAGTTGAATGCCAACTATCCAACATGTCCTCCTTTCCTAGGTATCCATCTTACCAAAGCTCTTTTAACTGCAACCATTTCCTGTAGGTTTGTGCCTGCGGCATTAAAATGCCATCGCAATACACAATACCGGTATTACAGTGAAGGAAAAACATGTCGCCTAGCATTTTTTTCTTACCTCAAAGTCACAATTGGAAATTGGCATTTCACCACACTTGGATACACAATTAATTTGTCCAGAAAATAAAATTGCTACTGCTACTACTACAAATCAGGCTGAGTTTTAGATAAACTTTGTTCTCATTTTACATCCATCACCAGCAGACACAGATCACAAACCCATGTATGCATCATTCGACATGCGTAGTGAGTGCTCACTCAAACTATCTTGCAACCTGCAGAGGGTATACGATTACACAAACTATCTTCTAGACATGGAAAAATATGGGGAAATTCAAAGTCTTCTTAGTAATGTGTCGGTCACAGGTGATGGTGACCTCGAGCTGCTTATCGGCGTCCTTGCCAAAAAATTCTTGGCGAAGCCCTCGACGTGGTCCTTGATTCCCACCTTGATGCTCCGCACCTCCTCGATCACCACGCTCAACTCCGTCTTCTCCGCCGAGGGGCGCTCCGGATGATTTGGTCGTCCCTGCCATTCACAAACACATTTCTTGTAAATGGTTGCAAAAAGATAATTATACCTTCATGCTAATCTGTCCTAATCATCGAGAAATGTACAACTCTGCGGCAATGCACCAAAGATAAGCAAGCATACTCTTAATTTACAGGGCAATGCTCCATGTACACTCATGATCCACGGAAAAAACATGGGTTATCATCCAACTTTTCCACATCAGAGAGTAAAATATGAAAACCTCCATTAACCGGTAGAAATATAAGTACTTGAAAATTTTGAAGAAGAGATTGTTCAAAGAGAATGTGATGATCAGACCCAATGGTTTTCTGTTCCTTGGTTTATCTCACAAACCAAACCAATAAATGATATTAGAAGCAAGCTGGCCAAAAGCAAAGCTCCTTCCTCACTGGAAAATCTAAATGCACCCAAAGACCCACGACTTCACCAAGTGCTACAGAGATGAACACTGCAAAGAAAACAGTGCTATCTCAATTGACAATGTGAGTCTACACAGCGAACAGCAAGATACGAAGAACTATAAACACAGGAGCAAGTTTGTTTGCTCAGACAGAAAGAAGCTCAAGACATCAAGACCATCTACATAGCATCTGAGTGTGCACTACTGCATCTGTCCTACTCAGATCTGAACACACAAACCAACCAAAGTAAATGTGTGTAAAATCTATGTCCTATAAAATCATACCACCGCCACTAACATCTAAACAAGCAGAACATTGGCTCGATATCCAAAGCAGATCATGTAGTGGAGAGAAGTGAAGAATCAGAAACTCACCTAAACTGCCATGCTAGGTGATCAGATTGCAGGAGCTCGGGGAGGCCGGCGCTGCAGAGCTCTTCAACTTCCTGCACCTGAACCCAAGGGCCAGCCAGGCCTGCAACCGTGCGTAAGGCGCAGAGGCCACGCAGCCAGCCACGGCTCCACACCAAATCGGGCGGCCACGGCTCCCTCTTGGCCGCCTACACAGCTCCACTTTTCCCCTGCTGTGCTGCAAAAGAGGGATGAACATAACCATCAATTAATCACAAGCATTGCGAGAGAGTTCCAGATAATACTCCTAACAAAGTTCCCAGATCTAGTTTTTCACGACCTTCCAAAGTACAAAATAATTATATACTTCTACATGTGAGGCCAGAGTCAGATTATCCATATCGGCTACTTATTTCATTTGTGTGAGGAACCATGACATATTTCTGAATACATGCTAGATGACTTCTCAGATTTTTTTTTGCCAAGTGTAAACTAATTCTGGGTCCTCATGTGCAGCCACTCAACGAGAAAAGAAAACTCAGTCATTCGCAAAAGAAAAAGGAGAGAGAGAGAGAGAGAGAGAGAGAGAGAGAGAGAGAGAGAAGAAAACTCAGTACATGTCTACTCCCTGCCCTAACCACAACATGACTCCATTTAGCTCATTATTTAGACAAGCACACAACCCGGTGATCATAAACAGAGCAATGCTACAGCGCTGCTACCTTTCAGGATTTTTGCTAGTGCACTTTAATTTCAGAGATGAACAGTTAAAATTGTTCAGTAGCAGTCAGAAGCTATGTTACCATCTAGTACTCTTGGTAGAAGAAATCTCTTACGGTATGCGCTAAGTCATGCATTTCCAGAAAAAAAATATACAAATTGTACATTCGCTTTCTAGTTGTCATAAACAAAAATAATTAAATCTTATTGCTAGCAGCACCGCCAGAGCCGGAACACGCCTGACCAGAACAACACAAGATATCACTAAATGACACATTGCCAGAATATTGTAGGCTGCATAACAAAAAAGTCAAAAATACTACCAACATGAAAGATATCATCACAAGAAATATCAAGATATTCTAAATACAAACCAGAAAACATCGACATTTTCTGAACATGTCAGTGAACATGTGGGAACAGGGTCATATATCTATGCACCTAGATGGATGGTAATCCACTGCATGCAAAGTCCAATTATTTGACACGGATAAAAGTTGAGAGCATTTGCTGAACATGACAGCTAGCAGGCAAATATTATTCAAGATCACAAGTTGAAATACAGTACATATTAACACAGCAAGCAATCAGACACTGAGTTCTGAAAGCGGACAACCATTCATAGAGGGACCTCAACAATTTGGTGCGCATGTGGTTGTCACATCAATATATAGCATGTAATAATCAAGACCAGTTTAATTTCGAATTTATGATTACACTAGGCAGTGCACATACATGGATAATTCTTTAAATGAAAAAGTGAGGATTTAGGCAAGCATTGGGCATGTAATAAAGAAAATAACTAATTGATCAACTACATACATACACATGAGCATGAATGAATTTGGTCAAAGGAGCAAGAATGAATTAGATCAATGGGAACATGCATACACATGTGCTCTATCGCCGGATCACATTACAACAATAACGGAGACCTCGTAGCCGATCCAAATGACGCTTGTGGTTCGCCACCTGCTGGTTCCCCTCGGACGGTACCCGCACTTGAGCTCCTCCTCCCTCGGCCACCTTGCTAGGGTTGGTTGGCATGGCAGCAGGAGGAGGTTTCTTTTCTTCATCTTAACGAAGGAAGCCAGGTTCTGGTCATAAAAGGAATTCCACAGCTCAGGTAGGCAGCCACATGGGAGCACACAAGGAACGTTTGTTTCTTAGTTACAGTAGCTATCAACTAGTTTGCGACCATAGTAACAGGAAAAATAATGGAACTAATCTCCAAAATTAAACAGAAGATGCATGGGATGCAAGTTTTGACCTGAACACGATTCATTAGGCCCCAAATTAAGTAAGCAGCCTGGTTCATCATCGATCAATCCAAAGCGTCTCCTATGGATTAAATGCCAGTTGCGTGATAGAATAGCACACAGAGTCCTCGTTAAATAGCTTGCAGTGGCATAGGCTTCGATGAATCGGCAATAGGTAGGATATTTGCTTTCCTGGGACAGAAATGGATAGAGTTCACACAATCAAAGGATCAAGTATATTCACTTAGTTAACTTAGGCGTAAGTATTTTGTAGGTAAACATGCATGGAGCAAACAAGTCAGTATATTCTACAAGTATCTTCTTGTGTCATGCTTGCTTGCCTTCTCAACACTAGTGTGTACAGTGTTGGCAGATGCAAAGAAAATAGTGCCAGGTACGCCACATAAATGGGACCAACATAGGATGTTTTAATAGCACAATATTACGCGCTGCATGTTAAAATGCCAGTTTGTTCAAGGTGCAATCAGACAAATATTGATGCTGAAGTGCCTTTTGCTTGATAGACGGAGATACTAGGCTGAAAGAATGAACGGTGACCGGATCTTTGTAAAAGAATAACTAAGCACATCGTGCTAGCCATAACACAGAATGTATAAAAATAAGTAAGCACATGGTGCTAGCCATTACACAGTATGCTACTTGGTACAGCACAATACCATATGACATGAAAGATAACACTGAGCAGAAAAAGGACAAATACACACCTTTTCAACTTCGAATTGGATAAGGAAGATGGATTGATTCGCGGGTGTCCGCAGATCGATATGTCGATAGTTCAATCGTGACAACATGCACCAGCTTCTCTCCGGTCTGCAATCATGGCAAGAGTAAACAAATCTCTTAAATCACAACAGGATCACAAGAATCGTAGAGAGGAAATATGAACTGCTGGGAAACAGTGGTTGCTGCAAAGAGAATGGAAGCAAAGGAAAGGACATACCTGCTCAGCCTTCTCGAATTCTGCTCCGCTCCTCGAGGATGATTGGAAGTGTGGGGATCGCCCTGTTGATGCAATTTACTTGCCTGGCCTGAATCTCCACCTGCCAGTTAAAACAAATGATTCGTTAGCACAAACAAACCAAAGATGTAAACACTTCACGATTAGGCGACAACCATTCAGAACAAATAAAGGAGACTCCAAAACCACCATCTAACATGATATTCACCATCCATGTTGAATTCGGCTGCTAAATATGACAAAAAACAACCATTTGGCTCTGATGGCTGACCTGCTGCGTGGTAGCCTAGCCTTGAGGGGCTCCCTGGGGAGGGAGATGACACCCTCGACGTCAACGATGCTCTCCTTGCTGAGGGAGGTGGCAAAGCACACCATCTGTGTTATGTGTGCTGACGCCCCCGTTGACGCTGCAAACGAGTACACACTGCATGGTTCTCATGCTCAGGTGAAGCACGACAAAGGCCATCTTTCTTCCGGCAGAACGCCTGCGTAGATCCACGGGGCAGTCCACGGCAGGCATATACTGAAATCAACAAGATGAAGACATCAGCTGGTGCACTACTAGTAGTTAGAGATGCTGAATCAACAGGATGACGGCATCAACTGCTCCAAACAAAACATGGTGAACCAAGGTTTGTGGCAGCTGCAGTACTCCATAAAAAAACTGAATATTACACTAAAAATGGTCATAACTTAGTGCACTGTCATCTAAAAGAATGGACAAGGACAATAGGCGAAGCATGGTATAGCAGTAGCATCATCCGCTAGTAGACAGTCAAACAAGTGTTGCAGTATTACTACTTCGACATGGAGAATCAACAAGAGTGACGCCCAGGTTGCATCAAATACTCCAAACAAACATGGTGTAAAAAATGTGTGTGGCTGCTATAGCACACCATCAGGTGTTTTGCCAAAACATGCTCAATCAAACATTCAAAATACATAATTTTTATGCTCGTGCCTTTTTCTATCATGTGTAGACTTCAACATTCAGGGTAAATCGGAGCACGTAGAGGCGATTGAAGGGTTAAATCAGAGCTCACCAGAGGGAAATTGTAGCCGAGGCTGAGACATCACCGCCACCACAGTTGCGTCACGGTGACCAGCTGAGGAGGCAGTCGAAGCTGGGGGCCAGCCTACCACCACGCGCGAGGTATGAGAGGCCACTGCCAGCCGAGCAGCAGCAACAGCACCGCCGGAGCCAGAATAGACAGATCATGCCAGACCGAATAACCAACGGCCACTAGTCTGCACAAGAAGGATACAAGAAACTGCCAGTTTAGCTTGCAAGAAGATAATACGAGGAAAAGTAACTGCCTAGCAGTACAAAACACAGGCTTCACTGCAACTATCACTTATGTACGTCAAAACGAAATAGAACATTTGAACACTAGAATATTTGACCGGACAGAGAATATAGATTCCGACAAGAAGAAGAAAGTCTTCCATATCATAGTTGTTTCTGAAGCAAATTTGCATGCCATGGTAAAATTTGAATATAAAGGAAAAAGGGTGAACAAGAAAGCTTCCGTTTTTTAACTCCCATTGACCTCAAGTTATCTAAAATTTCATGGCAGTGGACAACTGAACAGTAGGAAATAAGGCGAACAAGAAACACCACATCTAGAATTCTAGCATAACCAGTAGGCAAATAATGGCTAAAATTAAAGCTAATTACACTAGTTAATACTAAAATAATAAGCATGGAGCCAATATCAGGAATAACGAAATAGAGCAGGTTGGCCGAAGCATTAACGAGATACTCGATTCCTAAAGTAGTTCATGGCCTAAACAAATCCTATCAGAGCCAAACCCAAAGTCACAGGGGCATGTCCAGAAGGACGTCATGACCAGCAACGGCTAGCACAAGATGCACAGATGGCCGTGGCACGAAGGCTATGACCCACCTCACAACACACACAAAAAAACTACTTGTTAACCAACTACTCGCACTGAGCAAGAACATGATGCGCCACAACGCCATACATCCTGGTGCTCAAGGCAGTCCTTGTCATGTCGCTGGTGACGGACACCAGCAGCATGCCGCTGTGGAACTCATCGGTCAGGATAGTGCAACCAGCCACGGAATTCTTCCCTGCAAGCGAAACCGAGTCGGAGACTTCGATATCAGCTCAGCAGGTAAAGAGGCGGGAGGAAATTGGATAGGAAGCATGGCAGCGGCAACTGATACAAAAATATCATAGACAAAATATTTAATGCTTACATTGTATCCTATATCCTATACGGAGGGAAATAAAAATGCATCACATGTGCATTCACTGGTAACCTACTGTAGAAGGAGAGTAAACGATGAACAAAATCGCTGGCCATGTTATACAATTTTATGGTTGCTAGTATTGAAGGTCAGACTCGTTACATGCCTAGCTACACTAAATTAAAGCTGTGAGTTTTCTTACATGCCTAAAAATAAATTCAAAGGTAGCTAGAGATGAAAATAGTGAACAACCTAGTACACTTAGTCGATCGGAGTAAAATAAACATCAGCAGAAACTAATCTCAAATAAGGATTCGCCATATTCATATAAACATGCATGTAATATTCGACCAAATTGGTCTCGAGTCTGCAATGCAGACGAAATGGGAAGTAATAGCAGCACGGTGGATTCAATATCCTGACCAGGTGGAGCTAGCTAACTTTGCACATGATGTGAATGTTTAGAAGAAACCTAACCATTATCAGGATCTACATCGCTATCGACAAGAACTTGTCAAGCTAAAATTCCCACTGATCTTGGCCGGTCAACCAAATCTGGAACCAGAGGTGACTGGGTACAGGGGTCCTCACCTAGCAAGTGGGACGGTGACGATGTGGGGCTGCTGTAGGTGCCTTTGCGGACGCCATGGAACTTCCAGCGCACGTTCCTCGCCTGCGCGTCCTCTCCGCCATCGCCAACGCCAGCGACGCTCGACATGCGCCTACTCGCAGCAGTCCCTTGGCGGCGCGGTCGAGGGAGTTCGACGGAGCTCCATGAAACGACGCGCGCGTGACGGCGAACAAGCCCAGCCACGCCACCCCCTTGAGCGAGCGTGCCTCCGTCATCGCCCATCCCTTCCCCTGCAGCGCCGCGACGGACAGATAAGAAAATTACCATCAGGATATTCATACAGCAAATACACATGCACCGTGCATTAAACTTGTGATAATTATCAATTTATAGGAAGGAAAGAAAAGACCACCCAGCTCCTTCCTTTCCCATTGACTTGAGGTGGCAAACAACGACCAATCTGTGACTAATCATTTCTAGTAATACAGATCGAACTAAACAAATCAACGCCAATGCTGTTACCGATGTAGAGCATGGCATAAACACTAACCAATTCAAAATTCTACCAATTACATAAGACCACTAGTGGTGCTTAGATTTACACTGATTTCCCCCTTTCGCTTTCGCCTAATTCCACTTATAATCCATTAGGTCACGATTATGGACAATAAAGACTAGATCTAGCAGTTACTAGTTCATATATATGAGCAGAACTACTGAAGAGGTTGTCGTATGAGTACAGTCATGGTTGTGGGCAGTAAGAGCAACACAAGGGCATCACCATCCTGCAGATCGGTTCAGTCTAGGTGGGTGCTCACCGGTGGAGGAGATGGCCGAGACGGAACCCAAGCACTGCTTCCTCGTGGAGGAGAACCTGGGGAAGGAAGGCGCCAGATCTAAGAAGCTCGGCTCGGCTGTCCAGCACCTGCACAACAGCAGACCAAGAAAGGTTTTCACATTCACATATGGCACAACAAGAAACTGTTACTCGACACAAACTGCTACTATTGTCAGGAAAACAACAAGTGCAGACTCGGAAACGAAGGAGAATAGAACCCGAAAGTTAAGCGTGCTCGGGCTAGAGTAGTGAGAGGGATGGGTGACCGGTCGGGAAGTTAGATGATTTGGAATGAGTGATCCACACTTGAGCAGTTAAGAGAGGTGATTAGAGAATAAATCATCAAATAATTCAGAAAAATTAAAAAAAAATCAAATTTTTTTTCCAAAATTTTCAAAAAAAATTTCAGAAAAAAGAAACCTTTAGTACCGGTTGGTAACACCAACCGGTACTAAAGGTCCCCCATACCAGGGCGCGAGCTCACGCCACGTGGTGGCACTTTAGCGCCGGTTCGTGCCGAACCGGTACTAAAGGGGGGGGGGGCTTTAGTGACCACACTTTAGTGCCGGTTATGGAACCGGCACTAAAGGCCCTTACAAACCGGCGCTAAAGCTCCGTTTTCTACTAGTGGAGGTAGAGGAGAAACACTCTAAACTCAATGTAATCTTCTTTTTCTAAGTAAGCAACGTCATATCATGGCCACGACTAGCTATAAAACATTAGCAAGCAAACCTTAGTGAAAACATAATCAATGCAGGAAACGATTATATTTAAGAATCATCAGCCTGTATAATTCAGGACACATAGCATAATGGAATGCTGTCCTGGACAGAGTTAAGAACTTAATGCACGGGATTACTGGATGTTCAAGTCAAAAATAAGAATGAGGATGCTAACGTGATGTAAGAAACCACATGGCTGTAATCATCTCCACTAACTACAAAATTCTCCTTCATTATTAACACCTAACCTATTCTTTTGGCAAACACACAGGAAATTTAAATTAGAACAAGAGTTCTTAACATTGGCACTATATATTCTGATTGTGGGAACAAAGGGGCAAGGGAACATTGAACATTAATCAGAAAGTGGCGCAATATTGAACATTAATATACGATTGAATCTAGAAACTTGATTTCCCTAACCTTGATCGTTTAAATGAGCTACACATTCTTACGCTCAAAACGACGGACATATCCAGTTGATGAGCATGTCAGAGTATTTCTTGCTGCTAGATGGTCAGCAAGATTTTGACTCCTAGCCTTGTAAGATAAGTGTTATTTTGATAAGGATGAGGCTTAACAAGAAGCATGTGCAACAACTGCATCAGCAGCTCCATGCACGTAGCAGCCCAAGACAGTGTGTTCCTCTCCCAACAGTAAGCTATTCTAACAGTACTAAACTCTAAACTCGATGAATCCAGTGCCAATGGATTAACAGCAAAGTTCAATAATTACTGACAGAGCTAGCAGAGTATACTAATTCCTGACAGAGCAAGAAAGCAAGCGGTGGCTTACCCTAGCACGCATCGCGACCACACGGCCGCAGCCGACACCGATCACCGACCCCTTACCCTGCACAAGTATAAGAAATAAAAGCAATCAAACAACCAAACAAGTGCACTATCTGCAGCTGAACAAAATATTAGTAAAATGGGATGATGCGCTAGTTAGCTTGGATATAATGTTATAGGAAAAAAATATGAAAACTTCGATACAATGATCTCGGTTTTGGATTGTCTACGTATTCTCTTACGATGCTACATATAGCTCCTAGTACTGTTTACATGAACATTTCTCTCTCTCTCTCTCTCTCTCTCTCTCTCTCTCTCTCTCTCTCTATTGTGGACACTGACATGGAAAAAAAGTATGGGGCTAAATCAGAAGCACCCGTAACGAACACCCTATCACTCCAAGATGCAGATTTTTTTTTCAATAGAACCAACTATATCAGAATGCTCCATGTAGATAGCAACCTGATACTACTTGTTCCAGATATAAATCTCTCCTAACCAAGAGTTATTCCAACACTAGTCTCAACTCTGTGAACCAAGTTCAATATGGATAGCTGCAGAGTCTAATTAATTACTGAGAAAGCAAGCAGCGGTGGCTTACCCGAGCACGCATCGCGGCCGACGCCGATCCCTTGCCCTGCACGAGTTGTAGCAGAGACAAGCAACAAATTAGAAACCAAACATGTACTCGGCACTATCTGCAACAAAACGGAACTTGTAACTGCAACATGTACTCCACACTATCTGCTACACATTCTTACTGTGAAAACAAACACACACCATGGATAACAAACTGATGAGCATGTCTAAGCATTTCTTGCGATGTTATATGATTGGCAGGATAACAGCTTCTAGTCTTATAAGATAACAGTGATTTTGAGAACGATGGGGCTTAACAAGAAGCATGGGTAATAGTTGCATCAGCAACTCCGTGCAGATACCAACCCAAGAAGACTATTTTTCTAGATTATCAATTTCCCCTAATTAAAGGACCTTCATATTCCTACGGCTGGACAAATACTCTCCACAGAGAACAAACCGATGAGCGTGTCCAAGTATTTCTTGTGAAACTAAATGGTTGGCAAGATTATTACTCCTGGTCTTATAAGGTAACTGTGATTCTGGAGAACATTCAGGGCTTAACAAATATGCATGGGTAACAACTACTTCAGCAGCTCTCCATGCACACATTAGCCCAAGACTACTTGTTCCTCTCAAATCGTAAGCTAAGCTATTCAAACAGTGCTTCATCGAGTGCCACTAGGTTAACACCGAAGTAGAATAATTGCTGACAGAGGCAGCGAGCAGTGGCTTACCCGAGCACGCATGGCACCGCGCGCCCCCGGCCAACGCAAATTGCTGACCTAGTGCACTGCACGAGTTCAAAGAAACAGGAGCGATTAGCAACCAACAAACCCACCCATCTGCAGGAAAACAGAAACTGATGAAAAGAGAAAGTGGTGGTGCGGACCTTAATTGTTGCCTGGAGGTGCTTGAACATGGGGGCGTTCTTGAGCATGAACCTGACCTGATGCAGCTGTGACACCTTAACCTCCTGCGCCAATAACATCTGCTTTATTTAAAAAAAATGCAGCACATTAACCAGTGAAAACAGACACAAATCCAGTGCTGCTTGTGTACTGCAGACAATTAACCAAGAAATTAAATAAAGGAAAGGCAGCTATCACCCTGTGTCTACATCTCTACAGGGAATGTCAACAAGAAAATAGACACAAACCTAAATACTTACCCCTCTGGGTCTACATCTAGCAGGCCCTGTCGTCCAATTTTAATGGTTACTACTAGTACTATTGAAGGGGCAGGCTTGTTACATGCCTACTAGATTGAATCCAAATCTGTGAGTTTATTTAGGTGCCTAAATTAATATTCAGCACGATGGACGCGAAGGCAAACCAAAGCTGTAGCACGGTGGATCCAGGAGTTCATATAAGCATGCATGTAGAATTTCAACCAAACTAGTCTGGGATTTGCAACGAAGACGTTGCAGATCTTATCGATGTCTGTGAGCCATGTTGTTCACTGAAATGGAAGCAATATTCAGTTTTTTCATTCAACACAGTATTACCTAGGGCTATTACATCTCCACCATTTGTTTGCATTGTTTACTTGGCGTTCCTGTGCAGTCAAATCTAACTTGTTTTGACTGCAAAGGAACCTAGAAAATACCACTAAGTGCAAATGTTGGACCTTTAGTTTCAAACCTTGGTGCTGAGACTGCCATACGCAGTTAATGAGACCCTCCATCATCGTCGCTGCTGCACTATCAAGCTACACATGCTAAATTATTTTTTATCCTTCTACCTTGGCAGGCTTTACGCGCAGGATCTTACCGTGGCTGCCTTGGGCGGTTCAGCACTGGTGGAGTACTATGATCACCAGTCAGGTTCAGGATCAAGAGTTCACAGCTACGCGAAGCAGTCCCTTCCATTTGACAGCAACCCCAGAAATGAATAGGGTACAATGTGTAGAAGAGGCAGCAGATTTATAGGCGGCCACCAGCTGATATGGAATTTGTTGTTATTTTCTGAGCAAACAATCTGGCATTCTTTGTGCCGTTAGCGAAATCCTACATGCTACCGCCTATTTCTGTATAATCTGCTGAACAGCCACTCCGATGGCGCCATATGCAGATGTGTGAATGGAAACGTCGCCTGGCATCGGATGCCCTCAGAATCCCCCATAAGATCAGATTCCTTTCTCTGTTTGGAATATACTACTGCACGGCAGTGTCGGTGCTTAGTACATAATTTGTACTCCTAAATGGTAGTTTCGGTACTTAGTACATACTTGGTATCTGGGAGGCACGTGCTAATGTGGTATTGAGATGATGGGTGAGACATCAGTGTTGCTTCCTGCACTAGGTTATTTCTGCAGGTGGATCTGATGGTCGGTTTGTTTATGGTTTCCTATTGGGTGCTTAGTTCATACTCTCGTGAGTAGGATTGTTTAGTTTGAAGAAAACTAGATAGCTGTATGGTCCGTGTCCGGCTCGTAGATCTCGAGTNAGCAGTCCCTTCCATTTGACAGCAACCCCAGAAATGAATAGGGTACAATGTGTAGAAGAGGCAGCAGATTTATAGGCGGCCACCAGCTGATATGGAATTTGTTGTTATTTTCTGAGCAAACAATCTGGCATTCTTTGTGCCGTTAGCGAAATCCTACATGCTACCGCCTATTTCTGTATAATCTGCTGAACAGCCACTCCGATGGCGCCATATGCAGATGTGTGAATGGAAACGTCGCCTGGCATCGGATGCCCTCAGAATCCCCCATAAGATCAGATTCCTTTCTCTGTTTGGAATATACTACTGCACGGCAGTGTCGGTGCTTAGTACATAATTTGTACTCCTAAATGGTAGTTTCGGTACTTAGTACATACTTGGTATCTGGGAGGCACGTGCTAATGTGGTATTGAGATGATGGGTGAGACATCAGTGTTGCTTCCTGCACTAGGTTATTTCTGCAGGTGGATCTGATGGTCGGTTTGTTTATGGTTTCCTATTGGGTGCTTAGTTCATACTCTCGTGAGTAGGATTGTTTAGTTTGAAGAAAACTAGATAGCTGTATGGTCCGTGTCCGGCTCGTAGATCTCGAGTGCAGCATAAGATAACGGTCAGATTGATTGACTTGGTCGGCTTAAGAAATTGTTAGGATACATCAGAGAGAGTTCTTAAGAGATTGTTGCTGGACATCACATCACGGTGTGAAAGAAACACCGGCTCGATCCAGCAACAAGAAAGGAAATGGCACGGTGGGTTCAATATATATCCTGAGCAGATGGAGCTATCTAGCATTGCACGTAACGTTGATGTTCAGAACAAACATAAACATTATACATATCTCCTGGATCTACATAGAGCTCACACAAATGGACCAACTTGTCAACATAAAAATTCTCTATTGAGCTGTTCTACTAGCAGATCTACATAGGAAGAGCAGAATCTAAATCGGAGCCCCACCTGTTGGCCGGTCCAGAGGTGAAGGGAACGGAGGGTCCTTACCTGCACGGTAAGCGAGTCGGTGGCGATGTGGGCAATGCCGAGGAGGCGGATGCAGGGGGACAGCCAGAGCACGTTCGTCACCTGCGTCTCCTCCCCGCCGTCGCCTGCCGACACGCGGTCAGGCGAGGTCGACGGAGCCGCGCGCAACGACGCACGCCTCCGTGGGGCGCGTCTTGGTGGCCGGCGTGCACCTCGGTCTGCCGCTCTCTGGAGGGGAATCGC
>LR880966.1:17186742-17200345 GCA_904067115.1 Aegilops sharonensis
GGATCTGGATGGGTGGGTGGGTGGGGGACGGCGGCGGTGTCGGGGAGTTTTTTCCAGCTCCAAACGTAAAGACGCCACGGCCGCTTTGCGTCCGGCTCCACAAATTTCACTTTCGAGCCCGGCTGCCTCCTTCGGTCGCCGCCGCTCCGATAGGTCCGTGTTGTCCTCACCACCGGCGTTTGCCATCGTGCCGCTGGCCGCCTTGCAGCGCAGACGCCCGTACGTCGGCGCCGACAGAGCTATGGGAGACGGCGACGCCACTGTCGTGCATCTCCCCAACAATTGACATCTCTCGGCGGATCGCGTGCCAATCCCACCAGTGCCGGTGAGCGGTCGCGCCCGCCGTGAGGAGATCGACCGACGCCGCGCCCTCCTGCCGCCGGATCTGCTCTATGACCGGAGGTATGCCGTTGATTCATCGATGTGGGATACGTGGCTCCGCGACGAGCACGACCTGCAACGACAATCATTTTTTGTCGATCATCCTCCGAGCCCGCGCCGCCCGCGTCCTGCTTGTGCTGACAGCCCGCCCCAAACGCGTGGGCGTAGGCGTGCACGGCATCACACCGACGCCATCTCTGTCCCCGTCCCCACCACCGCCCATGACCAAAGGAGGAGGAGGCCGAGCTCGTGAGGCAGGTCATGGAGGACCCATGAACAACCACAACGAGCGCCAATGGGAGGGCCTGCAAACCCAGCTGGCCCTCTCTGCGGCGGGCGATGTTGCCATCCTTGAGCTGGACATGGCCGTCAAGGAGGAGGTGCTGGAGGAGCCGCCCGTCGCAGCATGGAACCCACACATTGTGGGCCAGCGGTGGAGCTGGTCGTCCATGACGTCGGAGATGGCCGGCGCAGCGGGTGTCGGGCCATGGTCACCCACGCCGCCGCGGTCATCAGAGTAGGAGCAGGAGCCACGGGAGGAGGTGGTGTAGGCGCCTCCGGTCTGGCAGAGGCCGCCAACCCACCTCTGGCAGCCACCTACATACGTCGACCTCACCCGCGACGACGACGAGTGGGACGGTGGCTACTGAGGATGTCGGCGGCCGGCGAAGAGCCTTATCTACTTTATTTTTTAATGTCTTTTAAGTTTAAGTTTAATTAAGAACTGTTATGAACTTGGCTAATGTGGACGTGTGGATGTTCTTATATTATTTGCAACGTTTACTTGGGTGAATTTTGGGTCAAAATTCAAGTCCAAATACATGGACAATTTGGGATGCGTCGGGCTGGTTTGGCACACCCACGGCCGCAAAGCGGATGGCGTATCTGTTTTTCTGCCCCAAACGGACAAAATCCGGACAAAACGGACGTCTGTTTGGGGTCATACGTTGGAGTTGTCCTAAGAGCATCTCCGATAGATGATGCAAATTTGAAGATGTAAAACAGGAGATATACAAATTTACATCTCCAAAAATAAGGCAACTCCAATAGATGATATATATTGGAGATGCAAAAGAGCAACCTCAATACATGATTCAAAATGGAGGTGTAAAAACTAGTGGGCGGTGGCCAAATCGGGGCGACGACAGTGGGGACGGCGGCAGTGCGGCACGATTCGGAGCGGCGGCGTCGGGCAGCGTCAGGGTGGCGACGGTTGTGCGTGGGGGCGGCAAAGGAGCGCCTGAGGGGCGGCGGGGGTGGTGAATCGGGACGACGGAGCAGCGGCAAAGGAGTAGCAATTCGAGGCAGAGAAATGAGGAAGAGCGGCGGAGGGGCGGTGGGAGCTCCACGCTACGGGCGGCCGGCTTCGCGCGACGGGAAGAACGACTGAGCAATGGCGATTCGAGGCGGAGAGAGGAGAAAGAGCGGCGGAGGGGTGGCGAAGCTCGGCACTGCGGGCGGCCGGCTTCGCACGGCGGGAAGAACGGCGGAGGCGGGCAGGCGGCGTGGCATGCCTCCCCTACCTTTGGCGGTGGTTCGAGGCTAGGAACAAGCCCAACCCGTCAATGATCGAGCTGTGGAAGCCATTACGGCAGCCGGACCTCCGGCGAAGCTTCGATTCGAAGCAGCGGCTGAAATCGAAATCGGCGGCCACGGGGGACATTTGTCGCTACTCCGGTGAGGCAGGCGCCGGGGAAAGGCGGGCGGAGTAGCGGCGAGGTGGCAGTGCCGATTTTTGGGCGAAATCGGCCGGCGGCGAAGTTGGGCGGTCGCGCGGAAGCAACCGAAAGGCAGTTGGGCGGTTGGCGCCCGGCTGCCGTTTTTACATCTCCAGTAGGTGGAGTGCAAATTTGCATCGCGGAGTGTTGTATTTTACATCTTCGGGAGACGAAGATGTAATTTTTTTTCATCTACATCTCTGTTTCTAATGAAGGAGTTGGTAGCTTGGATACTGGGTTTTTTTCCAGTTTTTTTGTCCTACCTCCCACCACCCTTTATCTCTCTACAAAATATTACATAAGGAAGAAAAACCAAGCCGCCGCTCTCCTCCTGGACAATATCATTTTTCTAGAATTATGTACGTCGCCGCCGCCGGTCCCTAGAGATGTCGCCGTCGCAGATCCGCTGGACGCCGCCGCTCCCCTCCTGGACAATATCATTTTTCTAGAATTATGTACGTCGCCGCCGCCGATCCCCAGAGACGTCGCCGTCGCAGATCCGCTGGACGCCGTCGCTCCCCTCCTGGACAATATCATTTTTCTAGAATTATGTACGTCGCCGCCGCCGATCCCCAGAGACGTCGCCGTCGCAGATCCGCTAGACGCCGCCGCCGCCGTCGCCTCGGATCACCAGGACGCCGCCGTCGGCTCGGATCACCACACGCCGCTGGCGCCACGGATCCCCACGGATGATGCATACGGCTGTCAATAGTGCAGGGCGTCGTCACTCGAGAAGACCGTGTAGGACGTCTTTGACTCGTGGGCCGCCTCCGCCTCCGCCATTGCGGAACCCCAGGGATGGGCATGGCCGCGGCCGCGACGCGGGCAGCAACGAGCGCCACAAGGGCGTGCCCTGGAGTGAGGAGGAGCACATCTATACCCATCTTGCGATCCCCAACCTTGCTTGCCTCTCCGTCCCAAACCCTAGATCCTACGAGCCGCAGAAACATGTGCCTGTGACGTTCCATAAGAGGGCCTCAATGTATGATCTGCCAGCCCTGGAGGAATCCATGCCGTCAGGAGGAAGCAAGCATGGTTGCACGGAGCAGTGTTTCCCGCCTGCGTGGTGGTGACGACTGATGAGCACGCTCCGCCACCATTCCTGCCACAGGTCTTCACAATCAAGGCTCCCTCCTCATTCCTTTCTCTAATCTTTGATTCAACTACTGGAAGTAAACAAACCGTTTCTTCTCTTTGTATATGAAGAAAAGTAGGTAGGCTCAATCGGGCCATGACCAGAGTTGAACAAGGCTCAGGCCGATGGTGATACTCTCAAACCAGGTATGGGCATGATCCCTTTTCACCCCTACAGCTCTTGCATGCCTTCAAAGCAACCGATCTTGGTCGTTGCAACCCTCCTTGATGCGGACAAAATTGACAGGGTTGTCCTGATTTCTTATGTCTTATTTTTCATGTTCTACCTAGCCTTCATGTGAGCTTCAAGCAGATGGACTTTGCGACCTCGTTCAGAATTTTGGCTAAGAGGCGGAAAATATTTCTCGCTAGAGCCCTCTCCTTTAAAACTGGATGGCGCTTACCTCACCTTCGACATGACGCCCTCTCTTCTTTACACGTACTTCCCCACTGACCGGCAAGGAGGAGTGTCCTGCTGAAAGGATCGATACGGTCGACTAGAGGGGGGGGGGGGTGTGTGAATAGGAGACTACAAATTGTAATCTTTCTTGCCAATTTAGGGTTAAGCGGATAAATAGGGTTCACTAGATATGCAACTAGGTGAACACAACCTATATGGCAAGCAAGCACAAGGCCAAGCAAGCTAGGCAACAAACTAACTAGCAAGCCCACAAGCATACAAGGTGTAAGGGCATTTCCCGCCTTAGGGTCTTGGCAAGTAAGCTAGGCAACAAACTAACTAGCACGTACACAGTTCTTCTGCACCCACCATATACCCTTCGTTCGAGGAGAGAGAGGTTCCCAAAGTCCATTATGTATGTGCAGGTCTTCACATTGCGGTAGTACCGCTCTATTGAGCGGTAGTACCGGTGGCCGGTAGTTCCGGTCTAACCACCGCTCCAAGTACCGCATAGGGGTGATACCCTTCTGTACTAGGTGCGGTTGGTGACCGGTGGTGTAGCGGAAGTACCGGTTTTGTCTTGACAAACCGGTACTACCGGTGTTTGGGGCGGTAGTACCGCCCAGAACTCCACCACCCAGGAACTGCTGCTCCAGCGGAAGTTCCGGCCCAACCACCGCTCCTACTACCGCCCTGGGTTGAAGCCCTTTTGTATGTGATACAGTAGTTGAGCGGTGGTGGAGCGGTAGTACCGGTGGCCGGTAGTTCCGGTCTAACCTCCGCTCCAAGTACCGCATAGGGGTGATACCCTTCTGTACTAGGTGCGGTTGGTGACCGGTGGTGTAGCGGAAGTACCGGTTTTGTCTTGACAAACCGGTACTACCGGTGTTTGGGGCGGTAGTACCGCCCAGAACTCCACCACCCATGAACTGCTGCTCCAGCGGAAGTTCCGGCCCAACCACCGCTCCTACTACCGCCCTGGGTTGAAGCCCTTTTGTATGTGATACGGTAGTTGAGCGGTGGTGGAGCGGTAGTACCGGAAGCTCCACCGGAAGTACCGCCCTGGTGCCATGGCAGTGGTTTCCCACATACACCGGTAGTACCGGTGGTATGTGCGGAAGTACTGGTCTAGTGTATTTCTGCGCATAACGGTTGGATTTGTGGGGACCCTATTTAAGGAGGTGCTTTCCCCACCTCCCACCTACCTCTTGCCTCTCTCTCTCCTCCATTAGTGCCCTTGAAGCTTTCTTGCCCGATCTCTCTCTCTCTCTCTCTAGCCACTCAAACTTGTTGATTTGCTAGGGATTGAAGGAGGAGACCTAGATCTACACTCTCACCAAAGGAAACTTGATTCCCCCATACTTTCTTGTGTGGATTTTGTTACTCTTGGGTGCTTGGGCACCCTAGACGGAAGATGTCACCTCGGAGCCACATTCCATTATGGTGAAGCTCCGTGGTTTCGTTGGGAGCCTCCAATTAAGTTGTGGAGAGAGAGCCCCAACCTTGTTTGTAAAGGTCCGGTTGCCGCCTTCAAAGGAACCAATAGTGGAATCACGGCATCTCGCATTGTGTGAGGGCGTGAGGGGAATACGGTGGCCATAGTGGCTTCTTGGGGAGCATTGTGCCTCCACACTGCCCTAACGGAGACGTACTTTCTCGAAAGGGAAAGGAACTCCGGTAACACATCCTTGTCTCCACCGGCTCCACTTTTGGTTACTTATTACCTTTACTTCTTGCAAGCTATGTTGTGTTGTATTCCTTGCTTGCTTGTGTGCTTGACCTTGTTGCATCATATAGGTTGTTCACCTAGTTGCACATCTAGACAACCTTTTTTGATGCTAAGATTAAATTCGTCAAGAAAAGATAAAAATTGGCAGTTGCCTATTCACCGCCCCTCTAGTCAACCATATCGATCCTTTCAATTGGTATCAGAGCCTCATCTCTTTATTAAGGACTTCACCGTCTGAAGAGTATGGTTGGCACCACGGACGATGCAGGGGAGCACTCCGGTGTGAATCCGTCCTTGTCTGCGGCCGATGGGGAAACCTCGGTCTCACGTGAGGAGTTCAATGTAGCTTTGGAGACATTAAAAATCTCTATGGCGACCGAGGTAAAAGGCATGTTCAAAGAGTTCCTTGAAGGCCTTAAATTATCCACCGCACCGTTGGAAGTGGTTGATCCCGCTAACAAGATGGCGGATGCTAACTCCAATAAGGGGAAGCTAGTAGTGGCCATGTTCCTTTGAGTAGTGGTAAGAATGGGAGTGGCATCTTTGCTCATGTTGAACCTCCCCCTACCTATGGTGGACCGGTGCCTCCACGCATATGAATCATGTTGGTCCTCCTCCCATGCTTGTGAAAAATGAGGATTTTGCCGCTTGGGTGTACAAGTTTAGGTGTCATTTAAATCATAGTTCTACTAACCTTTGGAGAATTATTGTGCAAGGTTTCTATCCGGTTGATCCAAACAACTTCACTCCAAGAGAAGCTGCGGATCATCAATTCAATGAATCCGCTCTCTTCATTCTCCAAGAAGCAATTCCTCCCGAAGATCTTGCTCATATCCGTCCATTCACCGTGGCCAAGGAAGCATGGGAGCATGTTGTTTCCATGTTCAAGGGAAGTGCAAGTATCCAATGATCAAACTTTGAGGTTGTGCAAGATGAAGCCGATGCATTTGCCATGATTGAAGATGAAGAACCACGAGACCTCTATCGAAGATTAACTACTCTCGCAGTCTCACTCCGAGATCATGGGAGCAAGGATACGGATGATAATTGGATCAAGTGCAAGTTTCTCAAGGCCATGATGCCCTACCATAAGGCCATGTCCTCCGTCATCCGTCAAAGACCGGACTTTCACACCTTGTCATTTAGTGCCGTGTTGGATGAGTTTGTGGCTATGAGGATCTTGGACAAGACCGCCGACAATGCGGTGTTGCAAGCCCAACGATCTAAGAAGCCCAACCTAGATTTGAAGGCCAAGATTATTGCGGAAGAAGAGGATGAAGAGGAAGAAGAGGAGAGTTGCCCCGAAGATACCAAATATGCCTATCATGAGCACATGGCTCTTGCTTCACGGAAATTTTGGGGCAACAAGAAGAACTCAAGGCCCAACTTTAACAAGAACAACTCAAGTGGTGGCAAAGGCAAGCAACAGGTGAGGACGTGCTACAATTGTGGCAATGTGAGCCATTTTGTTGTGGATTGCCCTTACGAGAAGAGGGAAGACAATGGTGGCAAGCTTATTCAAAAAGACAAGGCCAAGTCCTTCCCCAACAAGAACAACTTCACCAAGAAGACTCCTCCCAAGGGGTTGGTGGCACAAGAAGAGTACAATGAGGATGATGATGATGATGATGATGATGATGGTGAAACGGTTGCCATGGCCTCCGTTGCCATTGCTTCAACGCCTAGGGTGTCTCTCTTCGACTCACCCAACGAGAACATCACCGCCAAGTGCCTCATGGCTAAAGCCACCAACAAGGTAACCCACAACATCAAGACTACCATCACTACTAATCCCTCCTTGACGGATTGCATTGATGAAAGTGAGGGGGCGAAGGAGTAGGAGAATGAATTTGAGTCTTTTATGAGTAAGCTCACAGGTAAAACCAAGAAGCATTTCGTTGCTCTCTTGGAACAACTTGGTGAAGCCAATGACATGATCGAGGCTCACGAAGAGACCATTTCTAAGATGGAAGGGCATAGTCGTGACTATGCCGATGAGATATCGGATCTCTCCAATGCTCTGGAGGAAGAGTGTGGTCATCATTTGGCTCTTGAGGAGTCACAAAACGATGATCATGCTAAACTAAAGAAATATCTTGATCATGCTCTTGTTGTTTCTCGTGTGCTCAAATCCGAGAAGGCCGAGCTTGGGGTTGGCCATGCTAGACTCAAGGAGGAGTTTGATCTACTTGACAATGCTCACAAGGCCTTGAAGAGTGTTCATGCTAGCCTCAAAGAGTCTCATGATCAACTCCAAGTGAAGCTAACCAAGGAGAAAGCCACATTTCCTCATATGGTTTTAATTGATAATGCAAATGCTACTAACCCTTGTTGTGAGCATGTGCATCTTGTGGAGGAGAATGCCAAGTTGAAGGAGCAACTTGAGAAAGGCCTTGTGTCTTGCATACAAGGTGAGAAGAACCTCAATGACCTTTTGAGCAATCAAAAGGAAGTTGTGGGCAAGGAAGGAATTGGATTTGTTCCCAAGTCCAAGAAGAAGAAGAAGAATGACAAGACCAAGCAACCTCCTCCTCTCAAGCAAACGTTTGTGAAGGAGGGAGAGGGTGCTCCTAAGGAGAAGAAGAACAATGCGAAGAGTGGTATTGCCAAGAGGGGAAATGCCACTCCTTCCTACAATGATGGCGACTTTAACCCTTCTTATGTGTTATGCCGTGCTAGTGATGGGCATGTTTATGCCAAATTTGTTGGTTCTTCTTATGAGTACATTGAATGGTCTATTTGGGTTCCTAAGACCCTTGTTGCTAACCTCAGAGGACCCATTACAAAATGGGTACCTAAAACCAAGCATTGATCTCTTGTAGGTGTTTGCTTCCGGTGGGGCATCATGGTTGCTTGATAGTGGAGGAACAAATCATATGACCGGAAGCAAGGACTTGGTGGTGGACGTGCACAAGGTTCCATCTATTCCCACCAATGTTGAATGGGGTGATGCTTCATCTTCTAAGGTATTGGGTCTTGGCAAGGTTGTCATTTCTCATGATCTCACGATCGAGAAGGTCATGCTTGTTGAGACCCTTGCATACAATTTACTTTCCATTCGTCAACTTGCACTCATGGGTTTTGCCACTTTCTTTGATATTGATTCTGTGGCCCTCTTGTGGAGCAAGACTCTTAAAGTAGCCTTTGTTGGGCATGTCGATAATGGTCTTTATGTGATTAACTTTTCGGAGCGACCCACTAAGACCGCGACATGCCTAATGGCTAAAGTTGACGTGGGATGGCTTTGGCATCGCCGTTTAGCCCACATCAATATGAGATCTTTGCAAAGTCTCCTCAAGGGGGACCATGTCCGTAGACTAACAAATGTTAGTTTTGCCAAAGATCGTGCTTGCAGTGCTTGTATCGAAGGAAAGCTACATGAGACGGCTCACCCTCCCACTACTATCATCTACTCGTCGAGGCCTTTGGAGCTCCTTCACATGGATCTCTTTGGGCCTCCATCCTTTGATAGTCTTGGGGGTAGAAAGTATTGCTTGGTGATTGTGGATGACTATTCAAGATATACTTGGGTGTATTTCTTCAAGAGGAAGAGTGAGACCCAACAAACTGTCATTGACTTTGCAAATGAAGCTCAACGTCAACACAATGCAAAGATATTGATGATAAGAAGTGACAACGGCACCGAGTTCAAGAACTACAACTTGGATGAGTTTCTTAGTGATGAGGGGATCAAGCATCAATATTCCGCACCCTACACTCCTCAACAAAATGGTGTAGCAGAGAGGAAGAACCAGACGTTGATGGATGCAGCAAGGACCATGATGGCGGAGTTCAAGTCTCCATACAACTTT
This sequence comes from Aegilops sharonensis, assembly GCA_904067115.1. Lineage (NCBI taxonomy): Eukaryota > Viridiplantae > Streptophyta > Magnoliopsida > Poales > Poaceae > Aegilops > Aegilops sharonensis. The sequence goes on from LR880966.1 coordinate 17,195,917, forward strand.
TGGGCCGAAGCCCTCAACACTGCATGTCATGCATCCAATCGGCTCTACCTCCACAAAGGCTTGAACAAGACTCCATATGAGATACTTACCGGTAACAAGCCCAACCTCAAGTACTTCCGGGTGTTCGGTTGTAAGTGTTTCATTCTCAAGAAAGGTGTTCGTTTGTCTAAATTCGAGGCTAGAGCTCATGAGGGCATATTTGTTGGTTATGCTAAAAACTCTCATGCTTACCATGTCCTCAACAAGTCCAATGGACTCATTGAGGAGACGTGTAACGTGGAGTTTGATGAGAATAATAGCTCCCAAGTGGAGCAAAGTGGTACTTGTGATGTAGGTGATGAAATTCCTCCCCAAGCCATAAGAAGAATGGGTGTTGGTCATATCCTACCCATTGAGGAACCCCTTGTGGCCGAATGAGAAGGACAATGTTCCACTCATGTGGAACCATCACCAACCCAAGACCCACACGCTTCCGAAGAACAAAGTGAAGGCCCTCAACCAAATGAACAAGATCAAGGGCAAGATCAACCTCAAGTTGGTGGTGACCCACCAAATGATGCCCAAGATCAAGTTCTTGTTACCGAGCAAGTTCAAGATCAAGAGCAAGCTCAAGATCAAGAACAAGCTCAAGACGACGCTCATGATGATCAAGTTACCGCTCCTCAACTCTCTCTTGAGGAGCAATTGGAGCGTCGTACCGCCAAGATTTCTTCCAAGCTCAAGACCAAAGAGCATCCCATGAAGAATGTGCTTGGAAGCTTAAGAAAGGGGGTAAGCACTCGTAGACAATTAGCAAACTATTGTGAACATCATGCGTTTGTTTCTTGTGTTGAACCCCAAAAGGTCTATGAGGCGCTCGAGGATCCAGATTGGCTTAATGACATGCATGAAGAACTCAACAACTTCGAGCGCAACAAGGTGTGGAGATTGGTGCCAAGGCCAAATGAGAACCATAATGTCATTGGAACCAAATGGATCTTCAAGAACAAGCAAGATGCTCACGGGATTGTCATTCGCAACAAGGCTCGCTTGGTGGCACAAGGCTACTCCCAAGTCGAGGGTATCGACTACGGTGAAACCTTTGCTCCCGTTGCTCGCCTTGAATCTATTTGTTTGTTGCTTGCTTATGCTTCTCATCATAACTTCAAGTTGCAACAAATGGATGTGAAGAGTGCTTTTCTTAATGGTCCTCTTAATGAGTTGGTGTATGTCAAACAACCCCCGGGGTTTGAGGATCCCAAGTTCCCCAATCATGTGTACCAACTCGATAAGGCGCTCTATGGCCTTAAACAAGCCCCACGTGCATGGTATGAGCATCTTACCGAGTTGTTGCAAGATCGTGGGTTTGAAATTGGGAAAATCGATCCCACTCTTTTTACTAAGAAGGTCAAAGGGGAGTTGTTTGTATGCCAACTATATGTTGATGATACTATCTTTGGTTCTCCTAACAAAGCTTTCAATCATGAGTTTACGCACTCATGACCGCGGAATTTGAGATGTCCATGATGGGAGAGTTGAAGTTCTTTCTTGGGTTCGAAGTCAAACAAAGAAGAGAAGGAATCTTCATCAACCAAGCCAAATACACTCAAGACATGCTAAAGAGATTCAAGCTAAGTGATGTCAAGCCGGCTACTACACCGATGCCTACCAAATGCCAACTTGACATTGATCCCAATGGTAAAGCGGTGGATCAAAAGGTATATCGTTCTATGATTGGCTCCTTGCTTTACCTTTGTGCATCTAGACCGGATATCATGTTGAGTGTGGGAATTTGTGCATGGTTTCAAGCCGCACATAAGGAAAGCCACTATGTGGCGGTCAAGCGAATCTTTCGATATTTGGCTCATACCCCAAACTTTGGCTTATGGTACCCTAGAGGAGCAAGCTTCAATCTCATGGGTTACTCGGATTCGGATTGGGCGGGAGACAAAGTGGATAGGAAGTCAACTTCTGGAGGGTGCCAATTCCTTGGTTGCTCTTTGGTGAGTTGGTCTTCAAAGAAGCAAAGTTGTGTGTCTCTCTCCTCCACCGAAGCCGAGTATGTGGCCGCGGGTAGTTGTTGTGCTCAATTATTGTGGATGAGGCAAACTTTAAAGGATTACGGTGTCAATTGTGACAAAGTGCCTCTTTGGTGTGACAATGAAAGTGCCATCAAGATTTCTCTCAACCCGGTGCAACATTTCAAGATGAAGCATATTGAGATTCATTATCACTTTATCCGGGAACATATTAGGCGAGGCGAGATTGATCTCAACTATGTCAACACTCATGATAACCTTGCGGATATTTTCACGAAGCCTTTGGATGAAGCAAGATTTCGCGAGTTAAGGCATGAGCTAAATATCATTGATTTGAGCAATGTGGCTTGAACCTTTGCACAACCCACCATACTCATCACGTTATCTTGTTTAGGTGTAGGCATGGACATAGAGGGAGTGTTGTTCTCTCAATGAGCTCTCCCTCCCCCCATTATGCCAAAATCGATCATCTCTTTCACATTAGCCATTTTTGATGGTACTTGTGCTTCAAAGACGAGTTTTGGTCATGGGCCCAAGGATAATTCTTTGCGGTGCCATACCATTTGACTCAAACATAGGTGGCTCCGGCCACCGCCCTTGTGCAAGGTTGGTTTTTTATTTGAATCCTATTTGCCTTGCGTTTTCGGTTCTCCTAGGTGTTTGAATCCTCCAAGGGGTGGCTTTTATCATTTGCTTCTTGCACTCTTGGAGTCTTCACCACCATAATACTGTGTCAAGATTCCATCCTAAGCCTTCTCACCCAAGCCATCTCATCCAAATGTACACAAGTTTGATCTCATGGCATGGGCTAATGTAAACTTGGCGGTACTACCGGTGGTAAGAGCGGTACTACCACTCTTCCACTACGTAGTATGGTCCCAGCAGTACTTCCGGTCATGCACGAGTAGTTCTACCGCTGGTGCGTGTACCTGTACCTCTAGCCGGAACTACCAGTTTTTGGAGGCGGTACTACCGCTGCTTCTGGCGCGGAAGTACCGCCCTCAACCACTGGTTAGCTCCAGGACCGGTATTACCGCTCATTCGAGCGGTACTACCGGTTGGCTGACTGGGCGCACACATAAAGGGCTTGGGCCGAAGGGGTATTTCATTTTCCCCCTTCGTGCCCGTCCTCCTCCTGTGCCCTAGCCGCCTGTTACTCCGCCCATTGCTCCGGAGCGCCCTCTGGCTCTTCGGATCGGTCGGCCCTTCATCGGATCCACTCCATGGAGGCCGCCTCCCCTTCGATCTCCTCCCATGGATACCGGTAATGCCCTGTTCTTCACATTCTTAGGGTTCTTTTGTTGAATCCTTTTCCTAGGGCATTGCTTGTACTCCCACATTTTTGGCCAAATGATTGGTGGGAGAGATCCTTATAGACTCCTCAATTACTTGTGCATAGTTAGAAGTAGGAATATTGCATCTAGATTCGAGATAGGGCTGTTCCCGTTCTCCAACTCGGCAGATCCGTTCCCAGCGGTACTACCGCTCCTGGAGAGCAATACTACCGGTCGGGCGGTACTACCGGCTGCATAACCGGAACAACCGCTTTCTCTGAACCCATCTGCACTGTTCTTCTTCTACTTACTTACATGTGATTTATTCTTTTGCTCTTGTGTACATTCCTCTCATCTTTGCTGGGGTTTCTTTGTGTTCTTTGTGTGCGTGTGCAGGTGGCTCTAGCTGTCGTGCTGCTCAGAAGCCTCAACACACCAAGAAGAGGGCCCGTAGGGGCAAACAGCCGGATGAAAATGAGGATACTCGCGAGGTGGTAGTCCCTACCAAAACCACTCGCCGGGAGAAGTCTCTTCACTACAAAAAAAAGACACATCCGTGACATTTTGGGACGAACGAATTTTTTTTTCTGTCATACATATGACACTTCTATGACGATAATTGTGACAAAACCCGGTATCATCATAGATGTGGTGGGCTCCTACTTCTATGAAAAAAAATCATGACAGAAAATGGGCTTTTCGTCCTGGGCGGGCCGGAGACGCAGCTGCATGACATTCTTTGGGCCGTCCATGGCGGAAAAAACCATGGTAGAAGCGAGGGCGAGGAAAATTTCAGGGAGTTCCTGGTTACGGTGGGAGGTCGGGGGCCGAGCGATGCGCGTTCTTCTCGTACATGTACGCACGTGTGTGCGAGGCGTTGGCTCTAACTGAACCCAAGCGAGGCGTTGGGCTCTAACTGAACCCGAGCAAGGCGTTGGGCTCTAACTGAACCCGAGCGATTGCACTGCAGGCTACGCGTTACTGAACCCGAGCGATTGATTGATGGCTGTTAACTGAACCCGATCGAGCGATTCCTTCGCTACTACTGCTAACTGAAGCCGATCGATTGGATGAACAGTGAGCGTTGCGGGGGGGTTTGGATGAACAGTGAGCGGTGGCGTTGCCTCTGGATGAACA
>LR880966.1:17210396-17226692 GCA_904067115.1 Aegilops sharonensis
GGAGGGGTGGTTGAACAGGACCCCGTGGTGTGGAGGGCTGGATGAACAGTAGACGGTGGAGGGGTGGTTGAACAGTAGCCGGTGGAGTAGCGCGCGGTGGAGGCTGGATGAACAGGAGCCCGTGGAGGCTGGAGGAGTTCGACGGTGGAGAGGAACAATATCCCGTGGAGTCCCGTTTTGCGGTACGCCACACCCCTCCCGATGAACAGGACCCCCGTTTCGACCGTAGGAGGTTCATTTTGTGGTAATCCACACCCCTCCCGATCAACAGGACCCCCGTTTCGACCATAGGAGGTCCGTTTCGTTCGTTTTGCGGTAAGTCACACCCCTCCCGATCAACAGGACCCCCGTTTCGACCGTAGGAGGTCCGTTTCCTCCGTTTTGCGGTACGCCACACCCCTCCCGATCAACAGGACCCCCGTTTCGACCGTAGGAGGTCCGTTTCCTCCATTCTGCAGTACGCCAGGCCTCGTTTCCATTGCCTGTTCCGTCCAAGCCCTCCCGATGAACACGACCACGCATTCCGTTCCGACCCAGCCGGTTGGCTCCCACACATTCCGTTGCCTCTCGATGAATACGGCGCATTTCGTTGCCTCCCCATGAACACGACGCATTCTGTTGCCTCCCCATGAACACGACGACGTCGCTGTTTCTCCGTTCCGACCCAGCCATGTCAACGAGCCCTCGCCGTACATATGCGCAAGTAGGCGTTCGAGACCCCGCCCGTATGTACACATACGTGGCCGTATTTTCTTTCTTGCACCCTGGCCGCCTCTACTACGACACGTGCGCGCCTATACATCCACCAGTATATATGTACGTACACATTCGCGACCATAATGACAACGCTACGTACGCTTCGACCAGGTGGGTCCTGACTGTCAGGCACTTCCTTGCTGCGAAGATGTAGCTAGTGGGTTCCAGCAGTCAGGGGGCGAATCATTTTGTTTTTTTTGCCCGGACGCACTTCTTTGTGTGCGAAGGTGTAGCTGGTGGGTCCCAGCAGTCAGGGGGGAAACGTTTTTTTCGTGAAATACGGTGGCCCGTCCGGTGGGTCCCCGCTGTCAGGTGAAGGAATAATTATTTTGCGCGTAATAAGGAGGCACTTCCTTGCCGCGGCCGTGGACCCAGCTGTCAGCGTCTCTATGCACAGTACTCTTCCGATGGAAGTCGGTCGTTGACCACATTGACCACGCCGCGCCGAGAGCACCACGGCGGTGGACGACGGCGAGGCCTAGGAAGGGGACGACACGGAGGCAGGGAAGACTCAGCAGTTGTTTCCCACGCGGAGGGGAGTACGACTATACGAGGGTTTACTGGTTCGTCTGCCGTCGCCGGAGAATAACAGCAGGTGTGTGTGAGTAGAGGGATGGCTAGGCCAGCGATGGGAGTACGGTGGGGTGGTGAGGCCTGCGCGGCAGCATAGCCGGCCGCGGGAAGGAGGGAGCAGGTAGTCCCGCCGGCGCTTGTTTGAGCGGCTGGAGCAGGAAGAGCAGAGATTGAAGAAGCACGACGGCCGTTGGATGGACATCCAACAGTCAGTGCTTGTGCGTCAACCTTTTTTTAGGAAAGCCTCAAATCTATGGAAAACATCATACAACCCATCTGCCATTATTTCTAATAATATACAGCCCATTTGCTAATTCTTAAGGTTTTTTTGGAGCCCATATTCTTTTTGTTAGCATTACAGCCCATATTGTGGCCACGGTTAAAAAATTATACGAAATTTTGCATATTTCGGTGCGGTCCGAACTGTTTTTAATCCCAAAATTTCGACTCAAATTCAAACTGATTTTAAAAATAAATGTATATGAATATAAAATCCAATAAATTCTCCACGCATAAAAATTAATGTAATTTAAAATCTTGAAATGAAAAAAAGATATTTGAAACTAATTGCCGGTTTGATGTGTTTAAAAAATGTACAGCCCATTTCTCATTACCGATGGGCCATTTTCTCGGCCAGCCGAATGAAAGCTCTCCTCGTCTTGAAAGATTTGCAGCCCAACAGGCCTAACAAAGCGACTTACTTGGCAAATCACAAAAAACTGGGCTGTGGCCATGGACCCAGCTGTCAGCCTCTCCATGTACAGTACTCTTCCAATGGAAGTCGTTCCTTGACCACGTTGACCACGCCAAGCAGAGAGCACCACGGCCGTGGACGACGGCGAGGCCTAGGAAGGGGACGACGCGGAGCCGGGGAAGACGCGGCAGTGGAAGCCCGCACGGAGAGGAGTACGAGGGTTCACTGGTTCGGCTACGGTTTGAGGCTGCCGTCGCCGGAGGGCCTGGCCAGCGGTGGGAATAATAGGGGGCGGTGAGGCCTCTGCGGCAGCACAACCGGCCACGGGAGGCAGGAGCATGCGGCACGACCGGCGTTGCTTTGGGCGGCTGGAGCAAGAAGACCAGAGGTTGAAGAAGCACTACGGCCGTTGGATGGACATCGTACGGTCACTGGAGCTAGAATCGTTCATATTGACTAAGTTGACAAAGCCCTTCGTCCCCGTCAACTTAGTAGGCCCACAAGTCAGCCTCCCACCAAGGTGGGTCCCAGCTAGTCGAGGGAGTATTCATTTTTTTGTACGTAATAAGGAGGCACTTTCGGTGAGTCCGAGCTGACAGCGGGGGGAACGTTTTTTTCACTAAATACGGTGGCCCATCCGGTGGGTCCCAGCAGTCAGGGGGAAACGATTTTTTTCGCAAAATACTGGTGGTCCGTCCGGTGGGTCCCCGCTGTCAGGTGGAGGAATAATTATTTTCCGCGTAATAAGGAGGCACTTCCTTGAGGCTGCCGTGGACCCAGCTGTCAGCCTCTCCACGTACAGTACTCTTCCGATGGAAGTCGATCATTGACCACGCCACGCCGAGAGCACCACGGCGGTGGACGATGGCGAGGCCTAGGAAGGGGACGACGCGGAGCCGGGGAAGACGCGGCAGTGGATGCCCACGCGGAGAGGAGTATGAGCGTTCACCGGTTCGGCTGCAGTGTGAGGCTGCCGTTGCCGTAGAATAACAGGGGGTGTGGGTGAGTAGAGGGATGCCCTGGCCAGCGGTGGGAGTAGTAGGGGCGCTGAGGCCTGCGCGGCAGCACAGCCGGCCATGGGAGGTGGGAGTAGGCGGTCCCGCCGGCGCTGCTTTGGCGGCTGGAGCAAGAAGATCAAAGATGAAGAAAGACGACGGCCATTGGATTGACATCCAAAGGTTACGTCTGCTAGAATCGTTTGTTGACGTATATAATAACTAAAAAAATCTTGCATACGCGTCAACTAAACAGGCCCACAAGTCAGACCACTCCCTCTTTTTTTTAATAATTTATATATAGCTCATGGCAACTTCTTATGCAATTTATTGCAGTCGTTTTTTTGGTTTGCCAGGGCCAATTTCACATATTTCTATGGGTTCCAAACTATTTTTAATACCGAAATGTTGAGCCAGATTTAAAGTACTTTGAAGATATATTTAAATTAGGTTAATGCCCAGTGAAATAGGAATCTGAAAATGTGAAAAAATTCAAAAATTATAAAGTAATTGCCAATTTGTCATCTGTCTTTATATTTACAACCCATTTCATATTACTTTCAAGATTTGCAGGCGTCTTGAAAGAGTTGCAGCCCATCATGGAGTAGAAAAATAAGTAGGCCTGGATTGGGTATTCTTCAGAAAAAATAAACTGGACTCATTTTCACAAAGAAAAAAAATAGCTGGGCTGGTCACATGGTGAACATAAAATATAAGCCTGGGCTAGACGGGCCACAGCCCAGTTCAAACCCTGCTCCGTCTCAACAATACCAAACAAAAAAAAATACTGCTCGAGTAGCTACGTCCCAAGTGTCAGCCGATCTTGTGCTATTCTCTTGTCTATTGACTATATACGCTCACAATGTCGTGGGTCCCAGATGTCAGGAAAACACTAGGAGGAAGCATTTTATTTTTCCATACGCTGACGTGGTGGGCCCCTATTGTCATCCTCTCCACGTACTTCTGCCGATTCCTGTTGTTTGTTGACCATGTTGACAACGCGAGAGGGCGGCGCCGCGGCGAGCGCACCAAAGCACGCGGAGGACGTCGGCGTTAACGATTTAGGAGACAGTGGGGCGGCGATGCGTGCGCTGAGGCGCAGCCAGCCGTGGGAGGCGGAAGCAGGCGGCCCCACCGGCGCTGGTTTTGGTTTTGGCGGCTGGAGGAAGAGAGGACTGAAGAAACACGACAGACTGTAAAAGCAGCAGGAGTACTTAACAACCTTAACTGAAACCAGCAGGGGCACTTAACAACCAAAGCTGAAAGCAGTATGAGTACTTATACAGGTTCAACCGTATAAAGCACGCCTCGAATAGTGCTACTTTGCCTACAATTAACCAAGGGTGAGGCCGCCAAGCCCCAGTACAAGGCCCAGGCGCCACCCCGCGCATCCACAACCTTCTGAAAGCGGCTTCATCTCGCAACGTGGTCAATAAACAGGATATTCGCTTTAGAGCCATGGAAAAGCATGAACATAATCTTCTGTCCTATTCTCCAAGATGGACGGGCCTTCATTATTTGAGACCACCCATGAATAAGTATCTTTTCACCTCCAAGGGGAATTGAGTAGGTCGACATAAACATCATGTTGTGACCAAGCGCAAGTCTGACCCGACCATGGTCAGGCATCTGTATAGGAACAATAGAACTTGGCAGTTCCTGTTTTAAGAAGATCACAGCTGTAAAACTGTGTATAAGCAATAGTTTATGAACAACATATATAACAGAAAACAACTCGTACCATAAGTTTCTCGACACAGTTGGACCTGTTCAACGAGTGCAGCAGTGGCACACATATCCCACGTGGCCTTCCACCATTGAAACGCGCCACAAGGACCACAAGACGATCAATAAAGTGTAGGAACTTGTGGATGTCGATCCAGTCAACTTTAGTGCCATTAGTAACAACCGAGTTATTACAGAGTAACAAACGAGCAGACTGCTTAACTCTGAAAAAACCTACACGTGCCACCAATTATAAGAAAATATTAGTTAGAAGTAGCATATTCGTGAGAGATTCGTTGCTACTTCTAAAGTTAAATTGTGATTAGTTAGACAGAATAGGTGGATAAGAAGTAATCGAGGCAACAAGCAAGAACCAGATACAAAACTAACATGGATGGATGAACAATTGGAACGACGTCGGGGTGGAAGATCGCAGTGAAGATGAGACCAGGTTCTTCTATTTCCATCAACATTCGTGCGCCAACTTTCAGTCCGTAACACTTGAGAAAGTTTATCCAAGTTCGGCCATAAAAAAAGCAGCGATCTTCTTGGTTCATGAACCCAACTCGGAACTTATATCCATGGCTTGTCTTCACTGTGACCATTAAACTAGTGTATTTAGTTATGGCAAGGCCGAGCATCTTGAGTACACGTGTTCTGGCAGAGCAAATAATACACTGCAGGAAAAATAATATGAGAACACAACATGTTCAAGAAAACCCCACCCTCCCGGATAGAAAAGAGGATTCTAGGAACATACTGTGCGCGTTTCAAAATGCTGTGTTAGGATGAGAAGGAACAAGTGTGGCGTCTCGCCGAGGGCGCAGAAACCTGTAGGGTACTCGCACTTTGGGCACTGCAAATGGAACACACTAGATTCAGTAGGAAGAAAAATGCATCAACAGCGGCGGCTGCCATCCTAGGATTACCTGCGACCAAGGGACTTGGGTTTATCGGGGATGGATGAAGAATTCGTACCTGGTTCTCCATGAGAAAACCCTACGCAATCGCCGAGAGGGGGTTTCTCTGAACAAGCGGACGAGGGAGAAGGGGATTCAGGCCCAGTGAAATATTGCCGCTTCGTCTGTCCAGCTTAGTGCTAAAGCTGGAAAGGGGGGGGGGGGGTTGTGATTTGATGGCTCATTGGGCATTACTGCGGCGCTATGAACGGGGTGTGTCTACCGTGAAGTTGTGCACTCTAATTTGTGCATATGGCACGTGGACCCCGTTACCGGTTGCCCCACATATTAGCGAAAGGAAGTAGAAAGACATGAGTAACTAGTTACACATAAATATATTTTTTGATAGAGAGATACTCCCTCTGTAAAGAAATATACAAATCTTTTATATCACAGGCTCACCTTGCCGAGAAATATACTCCCTCTGCAATGCACGAGCATTATGGGGGTTCAGCTTTTTTTATGGGGGTTCAGCTGAGAATATAATACTCAGATAGGCTACGGTTCTGGACTTTGGGCCGCAGGCCGACCATGCATGTTTGGGGGCCCATGTGTTCTACCTCAGCTCTTTTCATATTGCAAGCGATCGGTACGGCGCTGGTTTTAGATGCTGTCGCAAGGCGAATACACAAAATTGAATAAAGCACGGCAGCTGTTGGAATGAAATCGAACGACAGTTCCTAACCAACAATCAGAGTTGCAATTCTACCAACGATATACCATGTGATAAATAATACTGTCGTACTACTTATACACACATGACACTTGTTTCACCATGCCAGATTATTACATCAAAATCTCTCGGAGGATAGATCAGTTTGGTAGTTGCGTGCTGCTACTGAAGAATTTCAAAGTTGATTTGGGCCAGCTCTCCTTGCCGAGAAAGTTCGATTTTGACATCATCCCCTACTGCAAGATATGATTTAGATTTGAAACTTGACCATCCTTTAGCATCAATCATCATGCGACCATCCTTTGCACTTACGGTATATTGAGCAGGTTCATTCACACCAAGGCTGCGCATGGTAAGAGAAACTTGGCCGCGGTCGCCCGGATTGTTGAACGACTCCCTCGTTGCTCTAGGAATTCTATGTTTGCAAACAAGAAGACATACCCAAACAGTTAGATTAACACAGTGAATCATGTGAAACAACATGGAAAGAAAAAAGAACGAAGCACTTGGGCGGCCAATGCTTACCAAGAAGGTGGACATGTCGGTTTTTGTAAGGACTTTGGTATATGAAGTGCGAACTGCAGCCCAGTCTGTTGCCGGTGCAACTGCATGGGCCGGAGCAGATGCAAGTGCAAGTGTTGGTGCAGGTGCCGAAGCCGTTGCTGCTGTAGGAGATGGTGCTCCTTCTAGAGCTGGTGCCGGTGTCGGAGCAGGTGCCAGTGTCGATGCCCGATCCTCCGGTATATCAGACTGATCCGCTGACGCGGTCGGTGCCCAATCCTCAGCTGGATCAGACTGAGCTACTGCCGCTGTCAGTGCTAGAGCAACTGCTGGTGCTCGATCTGTACGAGACAACGGCGATCGTGTCTGGTCTGCTATGATCAGCTTTCTAACTTGACTAGGATCTGTGACTGTGATCCAGTTTTTTTTCTTCATTTCTTTTAAACGTGAGAAGGACTAATTGTGGCGTTTTTTTAAACCAAACTGCAGTTCATCATAGGGATTCAGCTTGTACTCACACAACAGACTGATCCAATTTTTTCTAGTAATATAAGTGATGGACAGTGCCTTCGTTACTGACACGACATAAGAAGTGAAACCTGCAAAAAATAGCCATCGTAGAGCAAACCAAACGGTTTATTCTGTGATGAATGTCACATGGCAAAACCTGCATCGTAAAATTGCAGGAAAAGAAAGAAAACATGACATTAAGTCAATAAGATTTAGACAGTAAATCAATAAGATTTACTTGATGTGACACGAGTGAATCCTTACCAGGAAATCACTATGTTGAAGTACTAAACAGAAGATTGATCGTCCAACTACGCGTGGCATGCAGGGGCCCTGCCTACTCCCACAAGCAGGACATTCCAAAGGCCGTGACAAATCGTATGGACCGAACATCCATGGGACTGGAAATCCTGGTGGGTGCGATAAACCCTGCAATGCATACAGATATTGGAGTGTAACCATAATTGATAAACCGTCCTCACAAAAAATATGATCTGGATACTTCAAAATATACAGACTGAATTGAGTGGACAGACATTAACATAGACCGTTCTCAGGACTGACCACACACCAAAAGCGGCACTACTAATAAACAATACAGGGTTCACAAACACAAATCAAGTACTGAACAATAGTACTTACTACAGACAAGCAAAGTTGCACTAACTAAACTCTGCATACTATTTCTTGCCACCGACCTACGGGATGAACCCCGCATAACTGACTAGGCCATGGACTTCGTGTGAGATGTCTACATGCACCATCACCATCTTGTCAACCTTAGAGAACCTAACAGAGTGGTCTTTCCACTCATAAACATGATGATGAAGACAGGCCGCATCAGATTTATTGGGAAGCTTTACAAGAACCACACCCTTCGTAATCGAAGGCACAACCAGGAAATTGTTGTGGTCAAGTACAACCTCAAGAACATGCCTGACAACAATGCTACAGGAAAACACTAGTTCAGGACACGTGGCGACAAGGACACAACAGCTGGATAGTTCAGCAGTAGAACTCATCATCAGGTCTTCTAGTTCACACAGCATGACTTTGAGAACTTCATCTCCACCGCGGACCTGGTTCTAATTCAAACAGAAACCATATTTTATTACTACCTCCGTTCAGAAATATAAGATGATTTTTGATATTATACTCCATATATGACTACATATACGCACAGAAATGAGTGAACAAAGACACTAGAACATGTCTTCAAAGGCAGGAGAGCAGAGGGATTACATGCAATATCCATAACACAAGTTACTGAGGCAAATATACCCTCTTAAAAGGTAGCATTGATGTTCATAAAGTACTCCCTCCATCCCAAAATTCTTGTCTTAGATTTGTCTAGATACATCCGTATCTAGACAAATCTAAGACAAGAAATTTGGGACAGAGGGAGTAGTTGAAAGTAATCTATAAGAAATCAGTGTCAACCTCTCGCATGTTTTGGTCAAAAGAGGAATTTAGAACCGTCATTTGGCACACAAAAATCACATGCAAGATCACCCAGGAAGTTGTACTACTAGTACTAGTACTGCGTGTTAGATGAAAAAACACGATCAAGATCGAGAAAAAGATCGTCAAGAAGAGATATTACCTGGACTTGCTTAATGAGGGATCCCGGAGAGGGGGGCTTGGAGAGGGCGATGGCTTTGAGCTTGTCTGCGGTAGTCTCGGCGGGGTGCTTGCGCTTCTTCGTACCATGAGCTTCGACGGTTTTGACCGGAGCCATAGACATCACTTCGGCCGGTGCTCCAGCGTCCATCAAGAAACTGTCAAATAAAAATAAAAGAAAAGAAACCATAATCACAAACCCAAAAGAAGAAAAGAGAGGGAGTTATATGATCAGTCTCGGGGTCGCAAGACCGGGCCTTGGTCAGAATCAACACCATTGATGCACTCACCTTTCCTTCTTTGGGAGAGAAGAACAATGGCAGAAGCAGGTCGGGGTTTTCTTGAAGAAATGAGGAACAAGATGAGGAAGAAGCGAGGGTTGGGTAGAGAGGAAGCTGAGAGAGAAGAGTGAAATGATGGTTGCTTCGTCCGTCCAACTTACTGCTGGAAAGGAGGGGGTTTTGTGATTTGACGGCTCATTGGGCGTTACTGCGACACTTCAATCGGGGTAGTCTACCGTCACTCTACTACGGAGTAATTTAGTGCATGGCTGGTGGACCCCGATGCTGGCTGTCCCACACGTCGGCGAAAGTGAGTAATTTAGTGCATGGCTGGAGGAGGATCCGCACGGTAGAGCGTGTCCACTGTTTTTCAGAAGAAAAAAAATGATTACAGCAAGCGTTTCCACTCTTACGACGGAGAAGTGCGAAACACGGCAGCCACTTGAACATACACAGTGCTCCTACTACTAGGCATGTGCAGTGGTTCATACGTCAGTACTACACAATCTTGTTGCTAGTCTAGTAAGATATGACGATAACAAATGATGTTGTGCGCATGTCAACTACTCCTATATGTAACATAGTACCGCTTTTTCGACTGTCCGGATGAGAATGAACGGTGAGATCAATGTTAACAGAACTAGGTCCACAGCGCACGGAGAGTACGGTGCTACAGTACTCCACGAAACATGAACCATATGAAGCACAACTAGTGTTAGGCATGGTGTATGAAGGGTGCACGGGATGGGAGCAAAAGTTCCCTTCTCGACCCACTTTTGGGTGTTTGGCAGAGTGCATGAAGGGTGCATGAGTCCACACTAGTAGGTTGACAAAAATACACGAAGAGGAAACAACTATATTGAGATGAGAATGCAACCAAACACACCCACACGCTTTGTGCTACAGTGACTGATTTGCATCGTCTGAGTTTGATCCAACGGTCATGTTGCGCCGAGACATGGACATGCCCATGCAGAGGGCGCCTAAACACCACCGAAGTCCCTCTGCTTCTCGAGGCGCACGATGTTGGTGATGCAGGGTGCAACCGCCCGCAGAGCCCGCTCCCGGTCAACGGGAGCCAGCTCGTCAAAGACGGCGTCCAATGGCACGAATGGATTCCGGTGACGGAGCCCTGAAAGGATTCACCCGGCAATGATGACGGCAGCCCGCAACCCCTCCTTGTCCAGCTCAGCCCCCACCATCGCGTGGAGACGGCTCAACTCCTCAGAGATATAGGTGAAGACGGAGACCAGGTCAGGAAGCCGCAGCTCGTTGAAGTCGACTGGGTGGTCGAACGGGTTTAGCCCGACGACCGGCATCGTCGCGCTGGCACGACGGTAGGCATCGCGCATCCGCAACACGTGCGTGGCAACTTGGTTCACCAAGTGGCTGTGGCAATCCTGGACCTCGTCACGATCGGCCCGCTCGCGCTCCAGCCGGCTGCCCTGACGGCCTATCGTATCTCCCGCTTTCTGCAGCAACGCCGCCGACGCCTCGAACATCTTTGTGGTGGACGCCTGCCGCTTTTGAAGCTCTGTGAACTCCCGCACATAACGGAGGAGCATGGCACTCCTCTCCTCCTTGATCTCACGGAGCTCCACGTCCTTGGCCCTGAGCTCCACATCCTTGGCATGGAGCTCCTGTGTCAGGCACCTCACCTCGGACTCCGTGATCTGCTGCGCCGCCATGGCACCAGGTAGAAGCAATGGGGGCGAAACGGCTGAAAAGCAATGCAATCTACGGGAAGGCGGAGGGAGCGGGGAATCTTTTGGTTTTCACCATGGTAAAACACCAGTCGACGACTTCTCACATCAGGGAGCAGTGGGTTTTTACAGGCGGAGTCATCGTGACTAACTGCTGCCGCGCCTGCTCCCGTCAATCAAAAAATTAAAAATCCTGCCGCACCTGCTCCCGTCAAACAAAAAATTAAAAATCCTGCCGCACCCAAACACCAGAGCAACGCCGCGGTGGATATTTAAATTTACCTGCCGGCAAGTAGATAAAAAAAGGGGTGAAAAAACAAATGTGGCGGCGGCCTAGGTAATCGGTCGAACTAGCCCAACTAGCTAGCCACCGTGCTTCACTGATGTACTCGGCGGGAAAGGTGGTCTTTCGTGATTTGACGACTCATTTGCTTGCTTCGGCACTACGACCGAGGAGGACCCAGAAAATGCGCGGTAGGGCGTCCCACGTCAGGAAGAATATATGCGTGCACCACCCGGGAGGACCCCGAAACCGCGCGGTAGGGTGTGCCACGTCTCGGCACGGAGGAAAAATGTGCGTGCAAAAATATACTGTATCAGACGTAGTACCTATGGTTCGACCTCGGGACCGAGCCAGTCAGTCGGAAACATCCCACTAGCCACACAACTTCATCATGGAAACATGGCATAGAGGATAGATGTGGTTAGCTCCGTCTCGACCAGCCACAACGTCTCTTGTTCTAGGCGATTCTTCTATTTTCCAAGCTTTTTTTAGTTGTAATAACACCACGGCAAGCTAGTGCCACTCTTTGTGTGTGCCCGTGCAAAGGTTAGACGATGGAGAGAAGAGAGATTGAGATCGCAGACCTGGGACCCACCAGTAAGTGAGACAACGGTCATGCACGTGTTGACGAGGCACTCCCTCTACTCTACTCAACGCAAGTACTGTATAAATAAAATCAAGTTATGGGACAAAGCCAACAACCGTTCGTTTTTTCAGGCTATCGACTTACGCTTTGTAGTCCAGGTTGCCAGTTCGAATCTCGTCTTTCAGATTTGTTAGTTTTAGGTCCAAATTTGATTAATGACAAGTGGGACCCCCGTGTGTTGTCCCGATATTTCAGTGTAGGATGGTTTTTTTGAACAAACACTTTGCGCGGTTAGACAAGTAACGGCACGAGTTACACGTATTTTGCAAGTTTCCGAACAAAAATGACACCGGCATAGAATATCACATCCACCCCGCAGCTTAGATACTATGGTGATACGAGTTTTTACACCATTAGAAGTGAGATCCAATGGCTTGGGAGTAGTCTTTGTAATTATGCGTAATTTCCAAACTCTCCAAAGGTTTTTTTGCAAATAAAACATTCAGGCCTCGTGTGTGCCGCTGCATCTTCGATCCAACGGCTCCCCGGTGCTCATATTAGGTGCTCCCCGTAGCTTAATTACCCGCTATGGTGATATGAGCATCTAGGTCGTATGATCAGTGATCAGATGGCACATGCATAGTACTTGTACTTTCTGCGCATTTCCCAAACTCTATCAGCCGTATATTGCAAAAACATTCAAACCTCCTACTGTTGGCCGTTAGATCTCAGTGAACTCGTATCACCATAGAATCTACGGTGCGGGAGCACCTCATACTCTCCCGTGCGAGAAAACATAAGGTGCTATCGCAGCTTGGATGCTATGGTGATACGAGCTTGATCTGAGATCCAATGGCATCTGAGCAGTCTTTGTGCTTGTAAGCAGTGGCCGAACTCTTTTAGGGCTTTTCTGCAAAAAACCATTCGAACCACCGAGGAGGTGTTGGGTCACAAATCCAACGCCTCCGAAGAGCTTGTATCACCAAAGCATCTAAGGTGTGGTAGCACATGATATTCTTACATACAGGAGAATATGATGTCCTCCTTCATGTTAAATGCTACGGTGATACGAGCTTCGAGCTCGTTGGATATGGGATCAAAGGGCATCTAAGTAGTTTTTGTACAAATTGTGTGCAATTCTCAAACTAATCAAGGTTTCCTGCAAAAATATTAAGACACATCATGTGAGCTGCTATATCTCAGATCTACAAGCTCCAAGCAACTCGTATCGGCATATAGCATCTAAGGTATGGGGGCACATGATATTCTCCCGGGGAGGAGGGGTGGGGGGTGCACAACCAATCGGTGGCTGGGAGGGTGGGGACAAATATAATCTAAACAACCCTAAACAGAGCTCCACAATTTTATCTAAGATCGAGGGGTTGACCCCCGACAACCATAGCTCCGCCTAAACACAACATTTGCATGTAGTGTAGTACTAGACTTAATATTCATGTTTCAGTTTCATGTTCATTTTAAATATTGAACTAAGGACCATGGATGTCTTACATTTTACTCCCTTCGTTCCTAAATATTAGTCTTTTTAGAGGCTTCGAATGGACTGGCACATACGGATGTATATAGACATATTTTAGAGTCTAGATTCACTCATTTTGCTTCGTATGTAGTCACTTGTTGAACTCTCTAAAAGAATAATATTTAGGAATAGAAGGAGTATTTTTGAATTCGTGTCATACATGCATGGTTTGGAAAAATAGATGCACTATACTTATTGGATTGTTGTTGTGTTCGTGCGTGTGTGTCTGTCTGTGTGTGTGTGTGGTCATATGCTTGATACATACAAAGTTTTCTCACCTCCATATTGTTCATCTTTTAAATTTGAATTTGCATTGGAAAACTTACTAGGGATACCATGAAATGTGAAATCCATGTTGAGATCACTATATCACAAACTCACTCTAATTCAACAACTCGTCATAAATCAATTACCACGTTGAGATTAGTATTTGCAAGGAAAATACGGGTATTTTAATACACATAGATTTGTTCGGCAATTTAAAAGGTTCCTTTCGTATTCTCGAATGGTAGGACCCAACGGCGTACCAGCCAGACCTTGGCTCGTGTTGATCCTAAAAAAAACCGAGCTCGTGTCCTTCGGTGGCGTGCGTGGTACGTACATTAGGCAACCCCAACCAGTCCCCGCTTCTCATCGGCAGGTGCCGTCCGAGCAAGCGTGTGAGTCGATGGGAGGCGTGCGAGCAGACCGCTGCGCCGGCTGTCAGGGTGGTGTGCGAGCAGACCGCTGTGCAGGCTCACCGGGAGGCGAGCCCTTTGACCAGGCTCCGCCGCCCACCGTCGTCCCAACTGCTCCCACTTTTAATGTCGCCGGCGCCACAGTTTAAAATCGACCCCGCACTACCCGGTATCGCTTCAATCCTCTCTCTTCCTCTCCAATTCTCCTGTCGTCTACCTCCAACTTGTCTGACCTAAACGTACGCCATGCCGCATCACGATGGTCTGCCCTTAGTGTTCCAGCTTCCTGAGGAAGACACCCAGCCGGAGTCTCAAGAACATAAGGCGCTTTGGGACGAGCTTGAACTGGCCTTGCGGGAAGACGCCGCGCCTGTCCCGGCTCCCGTTCCAGCTCCCGTCGCCCCAACTGCGCCAGCGCCCATCCCCGTGGCATTGATGGGCTGGGAGCCGCACATTGTCGCCGAGCTTGATCCCACGGGGTTCCACGAGGTCCCCGCCGACTTTCACGCGCCCGTGCACCTGCCAGCGCATGCGCCTACGCGTGCACTAACGCGCACGCCCATGCACCTGCCAGCGCATGTGCCTGCGCGTGCACTGAAGTGTCGGTGCCCGTGCACACGAATGTCTCCGCCGCACCGTTGATAGCGCCTGTCCCCGCGCGGGTGTTAGTGCCCCCCTCAGCGGCATGGATGGCCGCCGTCGACCGCTTCCTTGCACCAACGCCAGTCGCCTCCTCCCACCAGTTGACTCGCTCCGAAGTCCAGAACATTTTGGCCTTCCTTGAAGCTAGGCCAACGTCCAGGAGTACGCCAACAATGGCGCAAGACGCCGCCGTCGCCGTCGGTCAGTGGCTCGATGACACACAGAGCACGATAGAGGAGCCGCTTCCCACCGCGAGACGCCCCCGCCGCCGCCGCGTAATCTAAATTTGCCATGAAAAACGTTCGGATTGCCATGCTTAAAATCCGAATGTTTATCATTTCCGTTTATTTTATATCGATCGTCGTATAATTTAAAGTCGGAGTCAGACTGGACGAAATGTATGGTTTGATCGATTGAATGTTCTGCTAGAGCTGTATCAAATTAAATACAAAATGTCATCAAGCCACATGTATTCTTTGTCATCCATCGACCTAGACTGCTTCAATGTTGATCGCTCAACACGTTTAGCGTGCAGTTAATTTCATGCCAAAATAGTGCTAATGACATGACAACACACAAATAATATCCTAGTAGGTAATATCCGCATGCACTTAATATACTTCCAAATTAACGTGCATTGCACGTACACACTGACTACTGCTGCTAGTACGTGAAACTGGTGCCGTGACTTGTGAACGTGTCCAGATATGGTCAACGGCAACATCGCCCGCGAGTTCTTCCTGTTTGCCCGTGCGTCTAAACGCAGAAGAGGAGGAGAGAGAGAGAGAGCACACATGGAACCCACCACCAGTAAGTGAAGGCGAATAGTACTAAAAATAATATTACATGTTATCCATTAATTAGGCTGTGGTAATATAAAAACATTATGTAAACAAAGGGGGTACAACAACATTGCTATTCCACGTATGTTGCCTATTGACGTGCGGCTTGAAAGCCCGGTCGCATGTTCGATCCTTGTCCTTTATTTTTTAATTTGTATATGGGTCCAAATTTGTTTCATGACATGTGGGCCCCTCGGTGTGTAGTTTGTAGCACTTTAATTTGTGGGTCGAAATTTGTTCCATTCCAAGTGGACTATCGGTGTGTAGTTTTGTAGCTTATTTATAATAATTAAAGAGAACAACATAGTTTTTTCAATAATACCATGGTGCAACGTTGAAGGTGAGAAAGGACGTGCGAGAGAGCGATGACCGAGCCAGAGGGAAATCAACTAGGGGAGTTGCGTGGGTTGCAACGGTGTTTGGAGTAGTTGTGGGCCGAATGCTACGAAAATATAATCTAAACCGACCGGAATAAGTGCCTACACAAATTAATCCAAGGTTGGAGTGCCCCTCGCAATGTAAATAGCTCCGGCTTTGCGAGGGATGGAGAGGTAGTAGGTTCAACATGTGGAAGATACGGTGTGAGAAAGCGAGGTCAATCGAGAGACATATAGATAGAGAGACAAAGTGAGTGTGGTCCGACATTCATTGAACAAATATATATGCTCTGGAGAGATATTGTCCGATTGAGCTTTTTGGCAAGGGTGAGGGTTGTAAGATAGAGCTTGAGAGATGATCC
>LR880966.1:17253923-17280247 GCA_904067115.1 Aegilops sharonensis
TACCGCTAGACAAAGGGAATTGTATACGGGATTGATTGAGTCCTTGACATCGTGGTTCATCCGATGAGATCATCGTGGAACATGTGGGAGCCAACATGGGTATCCAGATCCCGCTGTTGGTTATTGACCGGAGAACGTCTCGGTCATGTCTGCATGGTTCCCGAACCCGTAGGGTCTACACACTTAAGGTTCGATGACGCTAGGGTTATAAAGGAAGTTTGTATGTGGTTACCGAATGTTGTTCGGAGTCCCGGATGAGATCCCGGACGTCACGAGGAGTTCCGGAATGGTCCGGAGGTAAAGATTTATATATGGGAAGTCCTGTTTTGGTCACCGGAAAAGTTTCGGGCGATATCGGTAATGTACCGGGACCACCGGGAGGGTCCCGGGGTCCACCAAGTGGGGCCACCAACCCCAGAAGGTTGCGTGGGCCAAGTGTGGGAGGGAACCAGCCCCAAAGGGGCTGGTGCGCCCCCCACAAGGGGCCCAAGGCGCAAAGGGTGAGTGGGAGGGGGCAAACCCTAGTCCAGATGGGCCCTAAGGCCCATCTAGTGGGCGCCTCCCTCTCCCTCCCCTCTTGGCCGCCTCCCCAAGCCCCATCTAGGGCTGGCCGCACCCCTTGGGGGTGGAAACCCTAGATGGGGGCGCAGCCCTCCCTCTCCCCTATATATATGAGGCCTAGGGGCTGCCCAACACACGCGATTCGATCCCTCTTGGCGCAGCCCTGCCTCTCCTCCTCCTCCTCCTCTCCTTTGGTGCTTGGCGAAGCCCTGCGGGATTGCCACGCTCCTCCATCACCACCATGCCGTTATGCTGCTGCTGGATGGAGTCTTCCTCAACCTCTCCCTCTCTCCTTGCTGGATCAAGGCATGGGAGACGTCACCGGGCTGTACGTGTGTTGAACGCGGAGGTGCCGTCCGTTCGGCACTAGGATCTCCGGTGATTTGAATCACGACGAGTACGACTCCATCAACCCCGTTCACATGAACGCTTCCGCTTAGCGATCTACAAGGGTATGTAGATGCACTCTCCTTCCCCTCGTTGTTAGTTTCTCCATAGATAGATCTTGGTGACACGTAGGAAAATTTTGAATTTCTGCTACGTTCCCCAACAGCAGGCGCAAGTTATTTAGTAATCTCTACTCCTAATGTCTCAGTTGGTAGGATTGTACCCCCACCTTTCAAACGGTTTATTTCGACAGGGTTTTTTTCGTCCCCTCGCAACCCCCTACCCCGCCCCCCCAACCCGCACGCACTAAAAAAAACCTCCCACCCCGGTTCATCGGTTTATTTTTCTCTCCACTCTTTATTACTCCATCCGTCCCAAAATACTTGTCGCGGAAATGGCTAAAAATGGATGCATCTAAAACTAAAACACGACTAGATACATCCATTCCTCCGACAAGTATTTCTGAACGGAGGGAGTACAAACCAGAACTTACCTAACTTATAACAAATCACGGATCTATGCAAATCAATCGATCCCTCTTATTATTGCAATTTATTTTAGAAAACAAATAACATATTTTTAGGAAACAAATAATAGATTTTAATCTAACTTTCCTAACATATTCAAATCAACTGATTCCTCTCATTAGTGCAATTTCTTTCAGGAAACAAATAACAGATTTTCAGAAAACTAAAAACTACACAAGGAAAGAAAAATACGCCGCCACTTCCCCTCGATCCAGCTGCTTCCTCCATCTAGGAAATCCTAGGGCGTGGTTTTGGGATGCCGCCGCCACCATTGCCGGGGTTCCCAGCCTCCGCCACCACCATCACCGGGGTTCCCAACCTCCTCTGCCTTCGCAACTCCCGGTCAGGGCAGGACTCAAGGGATGGGTAAGCTCCCCCCGTCCAAGAGATGGGTAAGCTCCCACTCGACCCCCTCCCCTGAATTCCTAGATTGCTTGTGCTCTCGACCGATCGCTTGAGTGGGCAGCAAGTGGGTCCAATCACGATTTCTTAGGGCGAGATGTATAATGTGTCGGCTAGGATCTTCTTTGGGATTTTGCATTTAGTTGTCGATTCTGTGATTTGCCTCTGGTAAATGTGAGTGAGCACTGATCCATCGTCATATGGCTGCTGAGATGAGTTGATGTTGTGATTAAAATTGTGTTGGTGCTCCAGGAGTAGATGCACTACAGGACGGATAGGAGCTCGTTGATCATGAGGCTTATAAGTATCTCCTTGCTGAATATCAGGTTGTGTTCTCTCTCTACTTCATGTTTTGTCTTACAAGCAAATATAGTATGCAAGTCATATTTTTTGACGGACAGTAAGTGGCAATCTTTTGTTCAATTGTCATTTACAATCATTTGTCTGTAGGCACCATTTATTTGTCTGATGCATTCTTAAGTTACAAAATTAACTATGGGCTCTTGCTAATGTTGCAGCGACTCACCCTGTAAATGTAGGTTTGGCTTTTGGCACCATTGCATTAATATCTGTAGACCTTCTTTGCTGTGTACCATACTATTGTCAAACCAGTCTTCAGTAGCAACCGGACAATCATCTTGCCACATACGTGTCCGCTGGCAAGGCTCCACCCTGTTCAAGGGTGGTATGTCCCATTGGAAGTGGCTGTTGTGAGAGTCCCAGTGCTGCATCTTTCAAACGTCCAGATAAAAGGATAAATGATTCGCCTGAACTTTTGGCATAAACTAAAAGCTACGCAATTATGATTTTGATGCTCCCTTCTGATAGTACGAGAAAATGGCATGTACAGATGCTCCCCTGAAAACTAGATGTCGTCTCTCATCAGGTTGCCACTACACTTCCCCCTGATTTCTTTTCAGTAGTTTATAACATTTACTTTTAATCTTTTAAAAATAATAGGACTATGTAAATATACTCCTCGAGACAAAGCATAGAGTCTCTTAGTTGGGGTTTCTCTTTTAGGCCCAAATAGACAACTATATATTATATACACTGCTGTAGTGCATGAAACCATATGCCAGTATAGAATACTTGTACATCTTGAATGGACTGGGGTGCAGGTTAGTCTGTTGTTTCTTCTCGAAAACCATGTTTGGTGGTTAGGAATATGGTGTTATTTCATTTTTACATAATAGATATATGTTTAGTTTCAAGTAAATATTAATTCAATCACAAGTTCTTTTCTTAGCTTGGCTATCCTGGCTAATTTATCTGCAATTACAGAAGTAGCATTGTGATCTAGCCAATACTTTTTTTCTTCTCTTTCCTCTCCTTGGTGCGGGGAAGCTTTTGTATTTTCCAATGAATAAAGTAGTGAACCTTTTCATGTAGTTCTTATTCATATGTAGCTAATATTTTCCGTAAAGAACATAAATCAACCTTTTCTGTAGTTTTTTATTTATCTGTCTTCTCAATGGAAAAACCATGTCAAAAAGGGTTAATTCGCACAGGAAGTGACCATTAGAAAGTTGCTATATCTGTTACTACAATGCATAATTCTAACATGATGTTGTTGCAAGTACACAACGAACATCATTCTCTCATTTCTCTACAAAAGGCGGCATTTTGGCATACATAACCTGCCTATAATATCTTTAGACCTTCTTTTCTTGGGAATTTTCTTCAAAGCATAGCTGGCTAATGATGCTTATGGTTCAGGTATGTCATGTCCATGGTTTTTCTCAGACCTCTAATGTATAACAACCCGAAAGTATGTGAGGTTAGTTCATTATCAGATGTACTGGATAGCGATGCATGTTTAACATACTGATCTCCTGCAGACTGGTAAATATGGCACCAAAGTGCAGGTTAGTTGGCAAACATACTTGAGAACTCTATACTTGCATTTATGCATCTCAATTAAATTTGGACCAGGCTGATATTTGCACTGGTGTCACTCTTCCATTAAGTTAACTTGATTCGGCAACGATTTTCTTATTTCAGGACACACTGGTTATACTGATCAAGTTATGGATGCACAAGTCAACCAATTATTATTGTTTGTAAGGAGGGTAGAAGTAGCAATTAGTTTCTTTCATATCATGATATAGCTCGTTGTTCAGGTTGTTGGTATGACCTTTTGACCATTTAGCTGAAGGCAGGCACCACCAACACTTGCTAGAGGTAAGGGACATAGTATAGCTCCTTGTTCAGTTTGTGGTATGAGCTTGATCATAGATAGACAATGTATCTGATGTCTTGAGCTTGATCTTGATCTGAAATGAAGAACCAGTTTTAAGGAAGTACCATTTTGCAGTATTTAATTTGTGTTATTCATCTGAGCAAAGAAATATGTTGCCCTTGTGCTATATATATACTAGTAGACTGCCCGTGCGTTGCCACGGGCTTTTGTAAATTTTGTACTGGTTGCATATCGAATTTAATATGGACAGAAAAGATAGCCAATAACACAAAAAAATGATTTAAAATCCCTTCACTTGCAATGTATTTTGATAAAAAGTCGACCGTATAGTAGAAAGACCTATCATATCTGATTCACAAAATAAAGAAGGGGCTACGAAAACATTGAACTCTTTATTGTGCTCTGCATTACAAATGATAATAACACTTGAATGCCTTTATTATTTATGCTTAAGATACCATCTCACAAAAGCAAGTGTATTGTTATTATCCATTAATTGAAGACAAACACATGGAGTATTTTGTTCCCTTTAAACAAATGTTCGAACAAGTTACTACCAGAAACTCAATTCCATAAAAAAAAAACTTGATTGCAATATGCAAAAGCCTATATTCTAGAACATGCAATTCACCATTTAGGTACTACTGCAACAAAACACATCTTCTAGAACATGTTACCTATCTTGAGAGAGGTAAATACATCAATCTTTGATAACATTTATTGTTAAAAAATTGTGTATACATTTATTTGTATTTTTATAATATTGTGATAAATCCATTGATGATTTTCTTCTAGTTTGTTTGAGCGCTGTAATGCCTGATTTGGTGTATCGGTTCAAAAGTAACTCACATAAGACTCAAATGGAAATGTGTGTTGTAGTGTGAACTCTGACATAAACCGACCGAAGGGAAAGCCTAATTCGGTATACACTCAGATTTTAAGCTCAAATATAAGTGTGAATCACAGGCAGCATCAATTGTGAACAACAAGGCTAAAATTTGCACAGAGAATATGTTGTCGCAAGTTTAAAACATATGTTTTTTCCTGTTTTAGCATAAAACTTGGAAAATACACAGTCAGATTGAGGAGAACACAAGTCTATAAGATTAGTCCTATCAATTGTTCATTATTCTATTAGCAACTAAAATAGAGAGATAGATAGATATATAGAGAAACAATACCTAATCAGATCCCCCAAACATCGTGAGGCAATATAAAATGTCTGAAAAAATACAGTTCTCTGAAATATTGCAAGGGAGCCCCAAGACATTGACATTCTAAATTGCTTAGAGCTTAAATGCTTAATACAATCATACTTCTCCATTTTGAGCCAATACACCTAACGTGGACTACTTCATTAATACATGCAATCATTCCAGATAGCCTGCAAAACAAGAGGTAAAAGTCAGTAAATATTGTACAAATAAATTCTTTAGTTGAATTGAAAGGCTCAAATTAAAAATCAACAAATATATGCAGGGTTATTTTATACTGCTAGTTTATTGACCTGATCCCGGCAAGACTGCACATACTTAACGTTGGCTGCCACTACCTTGATTGATTCCCATGCTGGCAAGGTTGCACACATAGAGGAAGACTCGATGGATTCTTGCCGGCTAGAAAAGAACAAAAGCAAGCACGCAGGTGTTGCCTATTTCTTTGCAACAGATGCGTGTCGCCTGACGCAATGGGGGAAAACAATATGTATATAGTGATTTTACCTCAATAGATATTTTGGTAGCTCCACTCCATTAGTATGAAATTTGTGATGTTGAAAACCTGAAAAAAAGGAAAATAATGATCTCAGTGGCAATTGTCAGCTGTTGAATAGGTACGACATTTATTTCAGGATTACAACTGTTCTCTCACATTGAACAATGGCTTGAATTATTTCAAGAGAGAACCATACAGTAAAAAGCTTCAGACCACAATGTACTCTGAATCAGGTCATATTCAGGCCATATACATCGAGCTTATACTACCAAAAA
Source organism: Aegilops sharonensis (assembly GCA_904067115.1). Lineage (NCBI taxonomy): Eukaryota > Viridiplantae > Streptophyta > Magnoliopsida > Poales > Poaceae > Aegilops > Aegilops sharonensis. Next base: position 17,259,992 of record LR880966.1, read on the forward strand.
ATATCAGCCAGAAATCTAGCAAGTATCTTCAAGGATCAAGAACATGAAAGAGGAATAATGACGAAAGAATATTGAATCAAGATCTTTTTTACAATGTCATGAACCTGGTGCCAACGGCGTACTCACATCGGCCGATGAGCCTTTGGCCACTGCCTACACTGCGCTCGCGCACGCCGCTTCGCTGCTGCCGCAAGCACCGGCCACACTCCCTGCCGCAAGCAGCCAAAATGATGGAACTCCATGCCATCATAAGCCAATCCAGATGTTGAATTAAGGCTAGTACGGCATCCCATATTTGAGGATTGCACCCGGAAGATTGCACTCAACACACCGGTTGAAACCAAGATTAATAATACAGATACAAAGAAAACAAAGATAAGCAGGAATATGATGTTGATGGCCTGCTCATCTTGGTCCCTCTAGACCCAAAAAGTTCGTTACCTTTGTAGAAAAAAGATTTTTTGGTTCCCCTGGTATCTAGCACCAGCGACAATTTCCTATTGTGGCGACACCCCGACATGGCCCTACTTAAGCTCCTTCTCGTTCTTGCTTTGGTTCTGGTCCGGCAAACCATACCATCTTCCAAATATTTTTACACTGTAGCATCCTAAAAGTTCTCATGTCTTCCAGTACATTATCTTTTGTAGAATCATCATATATAGCTCTTGGTCTACGTCCTCCCAACCTAATGCAAAATTAACAAAATCAGATATCTATACATCAGTACACAACTTAGCATATACTCCTGCCGTCCCATAATATAAGAACATTTTTTAAGCTATATCATGGGAGGGAGTAGTAGACAGAGTACTGTTTCAAATAATGGTCCCTAAGAGAAAGGTTAACGTTCCCAACCAGACTTGTGAGCATCTTCGAGCAACATACAAGCCACAGGAGTGTAATTGGATATCACAAGTGTCAAATCAATAACTGAGCATAGCATCTCTACATGGACTAATAAAACCAAAATAAATTTTAACATACGCCGGTCCTACAACAGTGGTTGATAGTGAATTTGGTAGACACCCATAAATGACAGTTTAGCAGTGTCTCCGACTCTCTATACATTTTGAGTCCCATGTTTTCAGCATTTGATATCTCCTTGGATACAATGAAATTTATGCTTCACAGGAGGATCTGCACAAAATAAATGAAAAACACTTAAGTTTCTCATCCTTGTAAGAAGATGTAATTCTATCGAGAACTTACTAAGGGCATTCAATCAATTCAATTCATGAAAAGTTGTGTCTGTTGGAGCTTGTTATGCCAACTGAACCATGTTGACCGACCCCAATAAGCATATGCACTCACGTTCTCTACTCACATAACAGAGTTATGTCTGATTCTCCCGTTTGTTGTACTCCCTCCGTTTCTAAATATAAGCTATTTTAGATAATTCAATAGGGACTACATATGGATGTATATAGACATTTTTATTGTGTAGATTCACTCATTTTGCTTCGTATGTGGTCCATATTAAAATATTTAAAAGGTCTTATATTTAGGAACGGAGGGAGTAATTCTTTATCCCCGTTAGAAATTGATGGCCAGGGATCAAATGAGAAATGAATAGAACCTTGAAGAACAACATCAAATAGACCTTCCTCATTCTCAGGTAATTAAAACCAAGGGAGGGTTCCTGTAGGATAACTATATTCACCTTCTAGTCTTTGCATCCATCACAGCCCCAAAATTGATTGACATAACCAGCCAGAGAACGCACCTGCCCTGCTGCCCAAAAAGGAGGAATGCCAGACAGCAGAATGTAGAGTATAACTCCAGCACTCCATATGCAATTATCGGCTCCATATCTCCGCTTCAGCACCTCCGGAGCCACATAATAGGCACTCCCAGGAATATCCCTGAACTTCTCATCTGCATTTCCATTATATCCCATTTAATCTTAAGCACTGCATGAGCTTAGTTGCCAGAATTTAATTCAGGTAGCACTACATATACAATTGTAAATTGTAGAGACAACATGAACTAAGGGGAATAGTTGAGGTTTCTTCCCTTGTCCCTTCTCAAATAGTATGTTCAGTTAACCAATTAATTACTCACCGGCTTGAAGGAGACGGAGATGCTGAAATCAGTGGGCTTGAAAAAACACATACGTGTAGAGTTGTCCAACAAGTTGACTGAAACATGCATCTGAAGGAAATATGCCCTAGAGGCAATAATAAAGTTATTATTTATTTCCTCATATCATGATAAATGTTTATTATTAATGCTAGAATTGTATTAACCGGAAACATAATACATGTGTGAATACATAGACAAACATACAGTCACTAGTATGCCTCTGCTTGACTAGCTCATTAATCAAAGATGGTTATGTTTCCTAACCATAGACATGTGTTGTCATTTGATTAATGGGATCACATCATTAGGAGAATGATGTGATTGACATGACCCATTCCGTTAGCTTAGCACTTGATCGTTTAGTATATTGCTATTGCTTTCTTCATGACCTATACATGTTCCTGTAACTATGAGATTATGCAACTCCCGTTTACCGGAGGAACACTTTGGGTACTACCAAACGTCACAACGTAACTGGATGATTATAAAGGAGTACTACAGGTGTCTCCAAAGGTACATGTTGGGTTGGCGTATTTCGAGATTAGGTTTTGTCACTCCGATTGTCGGAGAGGTATCTCTAGGCCTTCTCGGTAATACACATCACATAAGCCTTGCAAGCATTGCAACTAATAAGTTAGTTGTGAGATGATGTATTACGGAACGAGTAAAGAGACTTGCCGGTAACGAGATTGAACTAGGTATTGGATATCGACGATCGAATCTCGGGTAAGTAACATACCGATGACAAAGGGAACAACGTATGTTGTTATGCGGTTTGACCGATAAAGATCTTTGTACAATATGTAGGAGCCAATATGAGCATCCAGGTTCCGCTATTGGTTATTGACCAATAATAGTTCTAGGTCATGTCTACATAGTTCTTGAACCCGTAGGGTCCGCACGCTTAACGTTACGATGACAGTTTATTATGAGTTTATAAGTTTTGATGTACCGAAGTTTGTTCGGAGTCCCGGATGTGATCACGGACATGACGAGGAGTCTCGAAATGGTCGAGACATAAAGATTGATATATTGGAAGCCTATGTTTGGACTTCGGAATAGTTCCGGGTGAAATCGGGATTTTACCGGAACACCGGGGGGTTACCGGAACCCTCCCGGGGGGTTACCGGAACCCTCCGGGGGGTCAATGGGCCTTAATGGGCCATAAGGGAGAAGAGGAGGGCCGGCCAGGGCAGGCCGCGCGCCCCCTCCCCCCTAGTCCGAATAGGACAAGGAGAGGGGGGCGGCGCCCCCCTTCCTCTTCCCCCTCCCCCCCAAGTCCTAATCCAACTAGGAAAAGGGGGGAGGGAGTAGGACTCCTCCGGCGCGCCTCCTCCTAGGGCTGGCCGCACCCCCCCTTGCTTCTTTATATACGGGGGCAGGGGGGCACCCCATGACACACAAGTTGATCTACGGATCGTTCCTTAGCCGTGTGCGGTGCCCCCCTCCACCATATTCCACTTCGGTCATATCGTCGCGGAGCTTAGGCGAAGCCCTGCGCCGGTAGAGTCATATCGTCGCGGAGCTTAGGCGAAGCCCTGCGCCGGTGGAGCATCATCATCGTCACCACGCCGTCGTGCTGACGGAACTCATCCTCGACGCTTTGCTGGATCGGAGCCCGGGGATCGTCATCGAGCTGAACGTGTGCTGAACTCGGAGGTGCCGTGCGTTCGGTACTTGGATCGGTCGGATCGTGAAGACGTACGACTACATCAACCGCGTTGTTATAACGCTTCCGCTTACGGTCTACGAGGGTACGTGGACATACACTCTCCCCTCTCGTTGCTATGCCATCACCATGATCTTGCGTGTGCGTAGGAAATTTTTTGAAATTACTACGTTCCCAACAGCATCACAATACATCGTCAATGGTTTTCTCCTTGATTCATCTTAACCAACACGCAGCGCAATACATCGTCAATGAAATGAGATTTCAACAAAGGAAGAACGCTACTTAATGAGTTTAAGAGGTTTCGGCCCAGCATTGACTGAAACTGTTTCCGATAAATTAGACCTACACCGAGATTGAACAATATAAAGAGTATTCCCTGGAGTAAATACTGGCTCTAAAAATTGTCTAAATGAAATCGGCGCGTCAGAGCCCTGAGATAAACAGACCCAATAAAAAACTCCATACATTAACAATTGTATGATCTAGCTGGGTGCACAAATAGGTTTTAAAGAAACTCACAGGAACAATCTTGGAGAGCGTAAGTAGATATTCAGTCAAATTAAAAGGCAAAGTCAGAGCAGAGAACAGTTGATCCAAAAGACATGCCGTTCCAATGCACAAACATCCATATGTTCAGGAAGAAGAAAAGCACAAAGATGTCATCTCCTATAGCTAGCTAATGTACTATGTTAAAGATCATACATACTTTGGGCGAGCGAGCATTGCATAAAAGAACAAACACCTTAAACTACAGAGGGCGTAGACAACAAAGAACACCTAGTCACAGAGGCGACACTCACCAGCAAGCAAGCAGCGCACGCACAACGCAACCGTCTTAACCCCTTCACTCACTTCATCGTGTAGTTGAACTGCTTACATCCCAGGCAATGCACCTCGTCGTCCCTAAGGTGCTCAACGCCCAGCTAGACGAAGGTATTCTTTGAGGTCGCACCGGATGCAGCAGAACACTGGTATACTAAGCATCGGCTAGCTCGGAGGTGTGCCCTGCATGCACCACCCAATCATGAGGTTACCAGGGTGTCAGATCACAAACTATTTAGTTAGTTTTGCAATGCACTGGAAAAGACCATATATTACAAAATAAGCTCATCTCACTGCGGCAATGTCGCTAACAGTTCAGAAATATTACAAAATAACACAATAGCACACGCAGTAGCAGTAGCAAGCAACATTCCCTGCACTCTTCCATCTAGTGACCATCCTCTCCCTGCTATCTCCACCACCACCACCACCCCCACACCAAAAGCTCATCTGTACACTGGATCCATGTGATCTCTCAATTCTCTCTGCTCTCTCACGCACAAAACACAACAACAAGCAAGCCTCTCTAGCCTCCCCCAATCCAACTAAATCAGAGGGGAAATCTCTATTACCTGGTGGCTAGTGGCTTGTACCTGATGGATCCATAACTGGGTGGATGGATCTCCGGCTCACGGTAGTATGTGTGTTCTCAAACTCGCGTGAAGAAGAAACGTGTACCTGTACGAGAGGTCGAGAGCTTTACAGCAGGAACACGCCATGGAGCCTGTCTCCTCTGCATCCTTCATTCATCTCGTTCTTTGAAGAAGACAAGCATCCCTCGCACATGTCGGCGGCGGCGGCAACAAAGAGGCGGTGATGGTGGAGGCAGTGGCCCATCCCGGAGATCTCGCCCGCCGCCTGATGGACGTCCTCCGCGCCGAAGAGCCGGTCGATGCAGGAGCAGTGGAGGCATGGCGGCATGAGGCCGAAGTAGGCCATGAAGCGGGCGACGGCGTGGGAGAAGAGATTGTTGAGCGCGAGGGAGACGGCGAGCTCGCCCCCGCCCTCCTCCGCCAGAGAGAGCTCGCCGGCGGTGGGGATCCGCCGCTGCTGCTATGCTCGGTTGCGGGAGCGGGAGCGGCGCCCCGGCGCGCACATCGTGGGGAGCCTGGCCAGCGCCGGCGGCGGCTCCACTCGGTCCTCGGCAGCGGCGGATCGATTCGTATCTCGGCGGCGGCTCGTCATGGATCTCGGCGGCGGCTCGTATTGGGGGCTGGGGCGTCTTTGAGAGATCGTAGGATAGAATACATAGATCGAGGGGAGCCTCGCTGGCTGTTTTTTTGCTACGTGCTGGGAAGGGACGAGAAAACCGATGAAAAAAAACCAGCGAAAAAAAACCGGACGAAAAAGGTGGGACGAAAATGGTGAGACGAAAATAAATCCGGAACGCAGACTACCAACTGAGACATTAGGAATAGAGATATGTTCGGTATACTATTAAACCTCTTTAATGGTAGAGATATGTGGCATGTAACTACATTATTAGCCTTCTTGATTTTGTAAGTATTTGTCTGCTATCAAGGATGAGCAAGGAAATTTCTTCCTACGGTTAATAGAGATAAAGACTTGCCACGTCAACCACAGTGTGGAATATAACAATTGTACGGTGGGGGTGTAAGGGGGGTTGTGAGCTACACCATTGATAAAGGTTGTACACTTATATTTGTGACACGTAGATAGTGGGTCGAGGAGGAAGAAGAAAAGTGATTTTTATCAATAAGATCCATGCAAAATAAAATAAAATTGACTAATAATATCATCTGATGTGCATAAGGATCCTATATGTATATGTTTGACACGATTAATGTTGAGCCAATAGAATATGTATGCCCTATTGCAACGCACAATCCGTAACATGATTCTGCTAATTTTGAGAATGTCTTCGAAACAAAAAAGTGTCTTCAAAACATATGATGATGTGTGCTTCATTTGTATTATTTGGACCTCTTTTCCCATTCAGGTTGTTTCCTTCAGCTCCTAAAGGAGCTCGCTATCATGGCAGTAATTTAGGAGGACCTGCAGTCTCGTCGATTGAGTACATGTGTGTGCCTTGGTCTCCACTCTAAATGAACACACTTTTTATTGTATGGCAGTGATATATATGTGTTTATGGTCCTTAAGGGAATAAGAAAGATCTATAAGAACTTATGATATTGGTGAAGGCTTGTGGTATCCATTGTTACAACCATTCTTTAGCTCTTGTCCTTTTTAAAAAAATTGGAGAAGCTACAAGATAGATTTCACAGGACAAAAAGGTTGATGTACATCTATTAGCTGAGTAGGAAAGGCAACAACAGAAAAGCTTTCTGGAAATGCCATTCTTCTTGGTCTTCTGACACGCTACATGATTTAGCGAAATAGAAGAGTTTACTGAATTAACTGACTCTCTTGTTTGACTCTGTTCGATGTTTTTAATGCTCACATCATTATGTCATGCAAAATTATGAGGTACTTGTCTTCACTAATACCACCAAATTATCCTCTGAAGTGAAGAATCAAGGTTATGTACTGCAGGTCAGTGTTTTTTATTCAATAATAATATTGCCAGGGGTGAAGCCGAAACTAAGCAGCATGCATGAGCAAGGCAAGTGTGTTGAGGAGTGTGGGGGCGACCATGATGTTTCGAGCAGAAAGGGTGCATATGGGATAATGTATTACCTATGAGTTCGCACATATGAGAGGTAAAAAAAGTCTCTCCAGTGCAAGGCACGTTCTAAGTTTCATCTTTTTGCATGATTACGTCAGCCTCAAGAATACATAGTGGTAAACAAGAACAAGAGGATGAGAGAAAAGTAAGCCATCAGACTTCAGTGCTGGAACACATGAGAAAAGATACTTGTTACAACTAACTGACAGATGACATGACATAACCATCGCCCATCATCCAAATAATTAAGATTTCGGCTTAGCCTGCAACAATACCAGATTAAGGATGGGTCGGCTGGTGCATGTGCAGACCACGCACGGAGTAAAGGCAATGTTGCGATGTAGAGCCGGTGGCGGGCCTCCTTGATACGCAATGTTGTGATCTTACAGCACCGCCGTGGGATTTCTCGTGATTTTATGTAGGCAATCTACAAGTGGTGGTGGTGATTCGCTGGGTGGTGTCGCTGCCTTGGGGAGAGACGAAGTGATGGTAAAAGCAAGCATGATCCGATGGTGCTGCCGTAGGGATAGCCAAAGTCAATACGTCGACTACATATATTGTCTGTGCAGGATGGGTATGAGTTGAGGAAGCGGTTTTTATTATACTTGCTAAAACATCGTGGGAACGAAGCTAAAGACAACTTTCCTGATATTGTGAAAGAATTTCTTAAGCGCATCATCTATATATGGATAGTTTTGTAATAGATGTTTAATTGAAACATCGCTCAGTTTGTTACATGGACATGTCGTTAATTTTTCTTTTTATTATCAATTTACATTGCAAAAATGGACTTTAATTATTCAATAATTGTGTTTGTGTTATATTGTTTGTACATTTGAAATTTAACATGTAACTCTTGCAAACTATTTCAAGAGCCCGTGGCAACGCAGAGGCACTCTACTAGCGTCTTTATGTGAAAGAATTAATCACGATCAATCTCTAAAGATCACATCTAAATTAATTAACCTTATCTTAAATCGCTCAATCACATTAATTAAGAAAACAAATAACCAATTTTAAGAAAATTAATGTGTAAATCATAACAAAGAAATCTCATTATGAAAACATTTATGTACCTACTTAATTTGTAATGGAATATTATACGGAGTATGTAGGTCGGTCATTCGTTCGTTACATCCACCGAACGAAGGTAATCGCCAGCCCCACCGATTTTTTACAAAGTAAGGAAGTCGCCAGCCCTGCCGATTTTTAAGGAAGGAAGGAAATCACTAGCCCGACCAATATTTTCGGAACGAAGTAAGTAGCCAGCCTTGCAGATTTTTTCAACGCTATATCCATGAATCCATCTCCCACCTCCTATACTCCGCTCGACCGTCTCCCATCCGGAGAAATTGGATCTTTTGCCCCACGGGCGAGGTGTGCGTTGGCACCCAGGTGATGAGGACCACGCCTACTTGCCCCCTTGCTCGACGACTGCCAGACCGAGGTCGCCAGAGCCGGATTCATGCAGATCGAGATCGTCGTCGTGTGTGTCGCTGGTGGCCGTCACGCGTGGGACGCCGACGGCCCTCCTTTGCGAGCCACCCAATCCATCTCTCCACCTCACGCCGACGCAGTGCCTCCCGGGCGAGGTTGCGACGGCCTCCTCCTCACGCCGTCTCCATCCTCCTCCTCAACCCGTCAACGTTGCCTCCCCTCATCCGTGAGCTGCCTGCGTGTGCCCTACGGTGGAGGACGACGTCGACCATGGAGCGGATCCCAATGGCGGGGTCCGACNAAATTGTCCTTTCGTTGGAATTTGAATAGGTTCGTTGGAGAACTTATTGAGATCAGTGGATGAAGTTGAGGACCAGCGAATCAAACAGGTAAGAACAGACCATTCTAAATCTTGCAGACTGCAACAATGCAAAAATGGCATCTGAACTTTTAAATATGTTACCATCTTCTTGATTATTGATTGCATTTTCTCCGGGAAGTATGTCAACTTATGGTCTCCCAAATGCCCGAGTAATTTATTCCAGTAGAGTTTTTTTTTTGAGAATCATTCCAGTAGAGTTCTTCCCTACTTTTCTCGTAAGGAAAAGGTTGAGAAGCTGTGCTGACTGTGGTCCTTTACAGGCTTTGATCTCTCAATCGGAACAGGCATTACTCTGCAAAAGCCTGGTAATTTTTCTTCCTAACCGTCTTCTTTCATGAATACTTTTTTTTCGCGAATACGCAAAGCTTGCGTATCATTCATTAAAAGGGAGGGGAATAGAGCTACAAAGAGTTAGGGTGAGGGGCACTAGGATACTACGTACACAAGATAGGCGAAGATCCTAGTGCGAGCATGAGGGAAAAAATGGGTTTGCTCAGCCCCAAACGCACACAGGTGGCTACGGTGTGATGGTGGCGAGGCCATTGGCCCCCGCCTTGGCCCAGGAGCTTGCTTCCTCCTTGATGTCGAGGAGAAGTTGAGAGGCGGAGGGGGTGATGCCGTCGAAGACGCAGGAGTTTCGGTGTTTCCAGATGAGCCACGCAACAAGGAGTATGAGCGAGGCGATCCCCTTGCGATCTCCTCGTACTGCTATCTTCCCCGTCCAGAGAATCCAGAGAAACATGATGCGTTCTTCCTCCTTATGTGGATTTGATGCAATTTAGTGAACCTTTGTAAATATTGTAACTTCAGAGGACGTTCTCCTTTTCTCCCATGAGGTAATTGCTTGCTGTGTTTAGTGCTTGTGTTATTACTGCTAAGGAAAAGATAGAGGAGGAGGATCCGTGTTGATTATAGTGTTGATGTACTCCTCGATCAGTAGGGATGAATTTTTGTTGTTACTGCTAAGGAAAACATCAGTGTTACTGCTAAGGAAAAGATAGAGGAGTAGTATTTGATAACCCTCGATCGATAGGGATTTTTTTTGTTGCAGTTTGATTACCTGTAAATTTTGTTGAAGAACTACAATATGTAAATCCTGGAGGACCTACCCTTCATGTGAAATCAAACTCAAGTGAAGGGCGGAAATTAGCATGCCCCTCGAAATAATGATGTTGTGAACATTTGTTCTAACAAAGAAACTAGCTCAAGCCATGCTTATTCTCCTAAATTACAATGTTTTTTATTTAAAGTTTGTTATTCAGTGTCAACTGTAGTTAGCACTTTGGAAAATTTGTTTTCAGGAACTTGCTTTTTAATCAGGTTGGGTTATAGGCAATTAGAGATTGATCACCTCTCTAGCTACCCATCTCTGAAAACAAATAGACTACCTTGCAAGCGTTCATGATTTCAAACAGATAGATTGATTCTATTGATATTTTTTGTCTCAGGTGGAAGAGAAAGAAACATGAATTTTCCTAGGCAGTTAATGTTCCTCACGGTATACTGACACAGCCAAAACAACAGGTGTGTAGCTTCCAGCGAGCAAAGTAACACAAGATGTAAAGAAACAGATTCTTTTTTCTCTGCAATCGGGCTTTGTTTTCTGTCTCAAGAAGAGATGAGTTTCAGACTTCACACTCTATTTGTTTGTAAAGGTATTTCAACTAAATCATAATCGTTTGATTATTTTCTTGTTTCATCTAGAAACCCAAACAAAGAAGATATGGGCCAGTGGTGGTTGATGCGGGCTTGTTGGTAGCGTATAGGGATGACATCAACCTCCTTGTCACGGCAAAGGGTGGCCAAGCTGGAGATGAACTGGTGATAAACAATCTCAGGCCGAGCAATGTAAGAATCTCTTTTTATTATCTAGACCATGCTTAGAAACCAAATGACGATTTGTTGTGATCACAGGTTAGACTCTGCGGCCGGGTTACCTAAATTGAGTCTGATGCGTACAAGTAGAGTTGCATGTTAGATGATGGGACATGAGTGCTCAAGATAAAACTATGGTGGAGCGACCCCAACTCTCAAGACTTCATATTTTTCATTACATTGATGATGCTGTTTAACTTTATTAAAAAATTGTAGGTTGTCAAACCTGTCGAAGAGAATGCTGTAAAAGATACAAGGTGAAAAGGATTTTAAATTGAAAGAATGGATTTCTTGCTCCGGAGCGCTCCCTGGCCTTGCTTCACCGCCATCACCCTGATGCCTAAGCGGGCCATCCTTCCCGCCTCATCTGGGGGCCTATGAGCAGGAGTCACCGCCTCGGTAAGCCGTGTAGTAGGCGGGTTTTCTTCCCCAACGCAGGCACTCACAAGAACGTGCAGCAACGGATGGATGAGAGCTGCATCTACACTTGATTGGCAAGCCGCGAAGAGGTATGTTCTCGCTCTCCTGTGCAGTATCGTTGGAATATGTGGCATGATTCTTTTACTCCGTCGGATATCGGTTTTACAACATTCATTCATGAGCCTCGATGCATTACTCAAATGGATCTATGGGTTAATTCAAATGGCATTCACTATAGGTAAGGTGTACGCGCTTATTCGCATATATATATTATCTTTTGAGCTTATTGTTTTCGGGCATTAATCTTAGGAATACGTTTATTTGCTAATATGATGGCCAATCATAGTTTAGTAATGATTTTAAGTAGGTTGTATTGGAGTGCAATATGAACTGTTGTTGATGTTGTAACGAATCGTGGCGGCTCTTTTGGTTGGTAGAGGTCGCTAGCCAAGATATACCTGATGTAATAATGGTGGGGTGCAAATGATTTGTTGTTCGGTTCTTTGTTGAGTCTTACATGCATGTAATAGCCAGGACCCTCTTATTTGTTCCTCTTTCAATATACCGGTATTTGTGCGTGCATGTTGTTCATGTGAATATCATGGCATTGGGCCGTAATTTTACAACGAAACGCGATGTGTAGGGTGAAGTCGTTGATATGGTACACTTTCTTTGAGGCTGAAAGCGACATGCAGTACAGTGATCATCGGACTGATGCACAACATGGCTTGTCCACCTGTCGGTGCGAATCGTTATCTATTATACGTCGCCGATTAAAATGGTGGCTAATATCAACTGTTCTCTCTAATGCTTCAAAATGATTTCTTCTTCGTAAGGTCTCAACAACGCCTCATCGCCAGATTTGTGCAATGGCATGTAGACATTGTGAATAGTTCTGGTCAAATATGACACCTCGAAACATCAGTAAGTTGAAAAGCATTTGCGTTTTAGGATCTAAAAGTTCGTTCCTGAAAAGCAAGCAGTTCAGGGCTGGGTACGACCTGAAAACATTCAAGGTAGGGTTGGTTCTGTTTTGCGTGCTTATGCTCTTTTGATAATGAATTGGTTTGTGGCCTCTTGGATCAGTTGCATGCCATAGTTATGGTGGTTAAATCAAGTACACGGCTAGATAGCTCCCAACCTCCCTTAGAGAAATGGACATGACGAAGGAAGTTGCGGCCTGGTCTCCCGCTGCCCTAGCCTGGACAAGCTTGAAGGTCCCTTTATATCCCGGAGAAATTGAAGCAGCGAACAACACTACTCAAGTTTTTGGAAGTTAAATGTGGGTTCAGTTAGACAAAGGTTGAACTCCTAAAAAACAATCCTTTGAACAAGAGTTAAAGCCTTCTAGGGCTTCCGATAGAGATGCCCATAATGTAATATTAGGCCTAGAGTAGAGCTCGAGAAGAAGTGCAGGACTTGAGGGGAGAGCACGCATGATGGCTGCTCAGTTTGATTAGTAGCAGAAGTCTCCGAATTAAAAACTTGTCCTATAGATGAAGGCCTTATTCTGGAACATTAAAGGTTTCGGCGCTAGGGGGCGTAGGGACCAACTTAAAGACTTGGTGCGGTCTGAAAACGTGGATTTTATTGGCCTTGTCGAGACTATCAAATCTTCTTTCTCCTCTAGCGAATTATCAGCCATTGCTGGAGTAGACAGATTTAATTGGAACTTTGTGGCCTCCGTTGGTCATTCGGGTGGTTTTCTTCTTGGTTCCAAAAAAGATATATTCGATTTTGTGGCTTTTGACCATGGCATTTTTTGGGCTAGCACAGTGGTATCTCTTCGACCTCTCAATTCCTTGCTGGAAATCATGGTGGTCTATGGTCCGGCTGACCACGCGATGTCTTATGTTTTTTTGGACGAGCTTAGTAATAAAATTGAATCCTGCCAGCTACCCCTCTTGATCGGGGGGCGACTTTAACTTGTTGCGTTTCCCTTCTGACAAGAGCTCCTCTAATTTCTCTTGGCCTCTGGCTGATGCTTTCAATGCTTTCATTAGGGACACGGCTATTCGTGAAATCCCTAGGGTTGGAGCCTGATACACTTGGACTAACCATCAAACTTCCCCCATTCGGTCTGTTCTCGATAGGGTTTTTGTTTGTCCTATGTGGAATTCTTTATTTCCCCATGTCAGTCTTAGAGCCCTTGCTTGTGTGGGATCTAATCACACCCCCCTGATTCTTGATGATGGAACGTGCCCAGTTGGTTTCCCGAGGTTTCAGTTTGATGCTTCCTAGCTACAAGTGGAGGGTTTCAATGAGATGTTGACGCAAAAGATTTTGACTTTCCTTTCCTCTACTTGCCGATCTTTTGGCCCGATGGATGACTGGCATCAATGCTCTTATTTCCTCCGTAGATTCCTTAGAGGTTGGTCCAAAACCACTACGCTGAGTCAAGGCGTGACAAAGCTAGGCTTGTGGCTCAAATTGGCGTTCTGGACGAGCGCGCGGATAATTCTGGGCTGTCCACGGATGAATGGAAAATTCGGTATGGCTTAGAAGAGGCACTTTTGGGCATCCATAGGCAGGAGGAAGTGTACTGGAAACATCGTGGTACTATCAACTGGACCTTAAAGGGTGATTCGCCCACGTCCTACTTCTTTGCTATTGCTAATGGTAGACGTCGGAGATGCATCATTGATAGCCTTATTATAGACGGTGTCAGGGTCACTGACCCTTCGGTGATTATGCGTCATGTGGTTTATTTCTTCACTAACCTTCTAGCGGCTAAACCGGAGATGGGTTTTAAGCTGGCTTCGTCCTTCTGGTCCCCTCTCGAACAGCTTTCGAACGCTGAAAATGACAGTTTGTTGATCCCACCCTCGGAAGAGGAAATTTTTGAGACGATCCGTACTGCCAACTCTAATGCGGCTTCAGGTCCTGACGGCTTTTCCATTCCTTTTTTTTGGAAATTCTGGCCTCAGTTAAAAGGCCTCATTATGGCTATCACTCAAGGTTTTTGGTTGGGGACTGTTGACATCTCGAGACTTAACTACGCAGTACTCACCCTCATCCCTAAAGTCAAAGGCGCTGACTTGATCACCCAATTTAGGCCCATTGCTCTAGTTAACAACTTTGCTAAGATCCCTGCCAAGGGCATGGCTACTAGGGTTTCTCCGATCGCCCATCGGGTCATTAGTCCTTTCCATTCTGCGTTCATTAAGGGGAGATTCATCTTGGACGGGGTGCTTTGCTTACATGAGATAATTCATGACCTTCGTAGTAAGAACACCAAGGCTGTGGTACTTAAACTTGACTTTGAAAAGGCGTATGACTCGGTGAGCTGGAACTTCCTCCGCCAAGTTTTGCTGGCCAAGGGCTTCGATGGCTTGGTGGTTCACCGCCTGATGCAACTCGTCACTGGTGGCCACACGGCGGTGGCTGTCAATGGCCACACTAGTAATTTTTTTGCGAATGGTAAAGGTTTGAGACAAGGATATCCGACGTCCCCCTTACTTTTTAATTTTGTGGCCGATGCTCGATCTCACATTCTGTCGCGTGCTGCGTCTGCTGGTCACATTTCGCCTGTTAGCTCTCGCCTCATTCCTAATGGCATTTCTCACCTACAATATGCGGATGATACCATCATTATGGTTGAACTTAATGAGAACTCCATCACGAATATGAAATTTCTTCTTCTTTGCTTTGAAGCTCTGTCGGGTCTTAAAATTAACTTCTCTAAGAGCGAGGTCATTGTTACTGGGGTACCTGACTCGGAAGCACACCGGGTGGCACATCTCTTGAACTGCTCTCTTGGGTCTTTTCCTCTCATATATTGGAGCTTACCTATTTCCCCTCTTATGCTTTTGGCCAAAGACTTTGCCCCGGCAGTGACTAAAGTTGGCAATAGAGTTTTGCCGTGGCGAGGCCGTTATAACTCTCAGGCGGGCAAGGTTGCCCTTACCAACTCGTGACTTTCCTCTCTCCCGATGTTTCTAATGGGCTTTTATCTCCCATCCGAAGGGACACACACGGGTTTCGATAAGCACAGGGGTGCCTTTTACTGGAATTCTTCCGATAATAAACGCAAATATAGGATGGTTAAATGGGATCTCATTTGTAGACCTAAGAACATGGGGGGCCTTGGCATCATTAACACCAGGATCATGAATAAATGTCTTTTGTTAAAATGGTGGTGGAAGATAATGTACCTTCAGGATCGCCCTGCTTGGCTTAACCTTCTCAAAGCTAAATACTTCCCTTCCTCGAGCCCTATGTTCGCGCCCTCTTCTGGTGGTTCTCAATTTTGGCGCAAACTTGTTAATATTAGACCGATTTCCCGGTCCCTTGTGAAATTCGTAGTTCGAGACGGTAAATCTACTCGTTTTTGGTTAGATTGGTGGGTTGGGGACACCCCACTTGCGGTGGCCCATCCGACTCTGTTTTCGTTTTGTGCTGATCCCGAGATCTCTATCTTTGAGCTCTCGGCTCAGGGTTGGGTCTTAGATTTTCGGCGTTCTCTTTCCCCTGTGGAGTTGGAAGACTGGCAGCGCCTTACTGCCTGCTTCCCCTCGCTCTCGGAGGAAGAGGACTCCGTTGTTTGGCCCCATTCCTCCTCGGGGCGTTTTTCTGTTAAGTCGGTATACTCTAAACTTATCGTTGGCGGTCGCACCGTTAAGTTTAAATACATTTGGTCTGCCCGCATTCCTCCTAAAATTAAAATCTTCCTTTGGCAAGCTCTTCGTCGTAACTCCCAGCGGCTGATCAGATTAAGAAAAGGAACGGGCTGGGCTCTGACAGTTGCCAGCTTTGTGGTGCTCTTGAGAATACCGAACATATCTTTTTTCATTGTTCTTTGGATAAATTCATTTGGAGTTGCATTAGACTTTGGCTTCGTGTTAATTGGAACCCCTCTTCTTTTGAAGATCTACGGCGTTGTATTAATTCTCTAGCAGGCCGGTCTAAGCGGGTCTTTATGGTGGGCTGGGCTGCGATTTGTTGGTCGCTATGGACTACTAGAAACAAGTTCATTATTGAACACATTTTCCCGGCTAACCCAGTGAGTTGCTTATTTAAAGCCAATGTATTTTTGCAGCAGTGGAGATCATTGACTAAGGAAGGGGACCTAGAGGCTTTCGACGATATGCTATCCAAAATGAAATCTACGGCTTCTTCCCTGCTGCGGCGCTCCAGGAGGACGGATCCCTAGTGGTTTGGCTGTTCGCTGTGCTGGCCTGCGCGCCATGATAGGCTGGATGCCTTGTACCCGTACTTCTTAGCCTTATTCTGTTAAACTTATGTGGTGTCATGTGCTGGTGTTTGACTCTGCCTGGTGGCTTTATTTATAAATTCGGGCGCTCGCCTTTTATCTAAAAAAATAAAAAAAGAAACCACCTTTGCAACAATGACCCCATGAAAATAAAATAAGGTGCGCTCTACACTAAACATGTCAGGTCTCGTACAAAGTTCAGAAGAGTGACACCACTTAGGATTCGCCAAAAAAAGAACACTTAGCCTGATATTGCCAAACAATCTGGTCCTCACAACGATGTGAGCAACACTTTCCAAAGCATGCCACCGTTGCATCAACTCATCGTTGTTGCTCCTTCTACCAGGCCTATTCCATTGGCATCCTAGATATCAGCCAGTCTTGCCTTGCTCATTAACTATGTATTACAAGTCCCAAAAATCGAGTGGCTAAAGGAACATACTCAGACCATCAGTCCTCCAAAAATATTAAGGGCAATTCTACCAACGGTCAATCAATTTCAGTCATGTTAAGAACATCTATAGCTGTATAATATGAAGTCAAGACGATCACCGGCCACAACTGATGAGCCTCGATATCTGCTCAAAGAACACATGGGACTACGCTTATGCCGGTGGAGCTGGAGGAGGAGACCGAAGGAGAGGAAGAAGATTGCGGTTAGGCCGACGTCAAGAGGGTGGCTCGCGGGAGCCGGAGAAGGAGGACGAAGGAGAGAGGAAGAAGATACAGATGGAATTCAGTTGGCACTGTCGAGATTATGCTTTTGGCTTGGGGGGCATCACGGGTGGCGCACTCCTCCTCCCCCTTGATGGCTGTAGTGGATCAGCACGAACACCGGGGGGGGGGGGGGGGGGGAGCGGGGGAGGCGGGGGGGGGGGGGGGGGAGCGGGGGAGGCGGGGGGGGGGGGGGGGGAGCGGGGGAGGCGGGGGGGGGGGGGGGGGAGCGGGGGAGGCGGGGGGGGGGGGGGGGGAGCGGGGGAGGCGGGGGGGGGGGGGGGGGAGCGGGGGAGGCGGGGGGGGGGGGGGGGGAGCGGGGGAGGCGGGGGGGGGGGGGGGGGAGCGGGGGAGGCGGGGGGGGGGGGGGGGGAGCGGGGGAGGCGGGGGGGGGGGGGGGGGAGCGGGGGAGGCGGGGGGGGGGGGGGGGGAGCGGGGGAGGCGGGGGGGGGGGGGGGGGAGCGGGGGAGGCGGGGGGGGGGGGGGGGGAGCGGGGGAGGCGGGGGGGGGGGGGGGGGAGCGGGGGAGGCGGGGGGGGGGGGGGGGGAGCGGGGGAGGCGGGGGGGGGGGGGGGGGAGCGGGGGAGGCGGGGGGGGGGGGGGGGGAGCGGGGGAGGCGGGGGGGGGGGGGGGGGAGCGGGGGAGGCGGGGGGGGGGGGGGGGAGGGGGGGGGAGGGGATCAGGGCGGTTGTCAGTTGAAAGTGCAAGTGGCACTTAAATTATATTTTGATGTAATGACAATGTGGTTAGTGGAACTAATATCGATTGCTAAAGTTTATCTCAGGATATTGGTTCCAAGAAGTGCTTGATGGAGATATGTGACCCCCATTTCAAAAAGATCAAAGGCGTGGTTTTATCGTCGACTCGAAGGTTTTCGTTTTGGTTCGATTTGAGTCGTAGGAAAAACCGCACTATTAAGAGGGGTCTTTGTGGAATAGTGTTGTGTGGGAACGCCTCCAAAACATATACACCAGCTATCCTACCCACCATCTAAGCCTCCTTTGTTTGTTCGTGCCGTGGGTACTCAGTTTTGTTTCAAAACAGACACTTTCTGGGTACCCCGTGCGCACGGGGTCTTTGGACCCCCGTGCGCACGGGGTAGTCAGGAAGTTCCTGGGTACCCCCGTGCGCATGGGGTACTGTGAAACTCTCTAAGTACCCCGTGCGCATGAGGTCTTTTGACCCCCGTGCGCACGGGGTGGCGCGTAAGTCTCTGAGTACCCCGTGCGCACGGGGTTGACTTAGCCCCTGCGCATGGGGTCCAACGGGCAGAAACTGCCACCCACCCATGAACACTATATAAAGGGCTTTCTTCCTCCTCCAACTTTTAACCCTAATTTCTTGTTGAGCTCCACCATTGCTACACCTCATTTTGCTCAATACTCTCAATCCCTCCACCCAAACTTGTTGAAACTTTGGGGATTGGGAGAGCAAGACCCGATCTACACTTTGACCAAACCAAATAGCATTCCCCTCAAGATTTGTTCCTCTTTGACTTGTTACTCTTGGAGCTTGGGCTCCTAGGCGGCTAGAGGTTCCTCTGGAAGCTTCCTTGCTTGTGGTGTGCTCCAGAGAAGTTTGTAAAGCTGTGGTGGTCGCCTTCAAGACCAACCCCGAGTGTTTCGAGGCTCATCCGTTGGGGGTGACTCGAAGGAGAATACGGTGAGCCTTCGGTGGCGTTCCGCAAGCTTTGGCTCCGGCACCGCTCCAAACGGAGAGTAGCTCTTCCCCAAGGAAGAGTGAACTTCGAGATAAATCCCGTGTCATCGTCTCACTTGTGGTTAATCCTTTCCGCACTTTTACTTTGCGTTGTATGCTTGTGGGCTTGCTAGTTAGTTTGTTGCCTAGCTTACTTGGTCTTGTGCTTGCTTGCCATATAGGTTGTGTTCACCTAGTTGCATATCTAGTGAACTCTATTTATCCGCTTAACCCTAAAATTGGCAAGAAAGATTAAAATTTGTAGTCTCCTATTCACCCCCATCGTATCGATCCTTTCAATTGGTATCAGAGCCAGGTTCTCTAATTTAAGGTTTTGTTGGGGAACGTAGTAATTTCAAAAAATTTCCTACGCACACGCAAGATCATGGTGATGGCATAGCAACGAGAGGGGAGAGTGCTGTTTACGTACCCTCGTAGACCGTTAAGCGGAAGCGTTATGACAACGCGGTTGATGTAGTCGTACGTCTTCACGATCCGACCGATCCAAGTACCGAACGTACGGCACCTCCGAGTTCAGCACACGTTCAGCTCGATGACGTTCCCCGGACTCCAATCCAGCGAAGCGTCGGGGATGAGTTCCGTCAGCACGACGGCGTGGTGACGATGATGATGTTCTACCGGCGCAGGGCTTCGCCTAAACTCCGCGACGATATGACCGAGGTGGATTATGGTGGAGGGGGGCACCGCACACGGCTAAGGAACGATCCGTAGATCAACTTGTGTGTCTATGGGGTGCCCCTGCCCCTGTATATAAAGGAGTGGAGGAGGGGGAGGGCTGGCCCTCTCTATGGCGCGCCCTAGGGGAGTCCTACTCCCACCGGGAGTAGGATTCCCCCTTTCCTAGTCCAACTAGGAGTCCTTCCATGTAGTAGGAGTAGGAGACAAGGAAGGGGAAGAGAGAAGGGAAGGAAGGAGGGGGTGCGGCCCCTCCCCTTAGTCCAATTCGGACTAGGCCATGGGGGGGGCGCGGCCTGCCCTAGGCAGCCCCTCTCTCTTTCCCGTATGGCCCAATAAGGCCCAATACTTCTCCCCGGCGAATTCCCGTAACTCTCCGGTACTCCGATAAATACCCGAATCACTCGGAACCTTTCCGAACTCCGAATATAGTCGTCCAATATATCGATCTTTACGTCTCGACCATTTCGAGACTCCTCGTCATGTCCCCAATCTCATCCGGGACTCCGAACTCCTTCGGTACATCAAAACTCATAAACTCATAATAAAACTGTCATCGTAACGTTAAGCGTGCGGACCCTACGGGTTCGAGAACTATGT
>LR880966.1:17303809-17317854 GCA_904067115.1 Aegilops sharonensis
GGGGGGCGGGGGCGGCAGCGCACGTAGGGGCGACGGCGGCGTGGGTCGGGGCAGCGGGGGGAAGTGGATCTAGCGAGAGAGGGAGGGACGAAGGGGTCGGGCAAAATAGAGCTAGGGGGGAAGATTACTAATGGCGCACCCTCAAGCGGTGCGCCATTAGAAATCTTTTTTTAGATAGCAATGGCGCACCCCCGAGCGGTGCGCCATTAGAAATCTTTTTTTAGATAGCAATGCCGCACCACCCGACCGGTGCGCCATTAGTATGTTTTTTATTATTTTTTAGAAAATGAATATGAATATGAACAGTAATAATTTTTTATAGAAACAGTAATAATTTTTCAAAAAATATCATCAAATTTGTTATTTGAAAAATTATCAAATGGTGGTGCTCGGCGGCGGTGGAGCGGGCCGGGGAGGGTGCGGTGGGTCGGCAGCGGCGGTGGAGCGGGGGAGGGTGCGGGGGGGATCGAGATCGAGATGGAGGGGGATAGAGATCGAGATGGAGGGGGATCGAGATCGAGATGGAGGTGGATCGAGATCGAGTGCCCTCATGAATATTCAAATCGAAAAAATATTCATGATATCAAAAAGTGCCCATGAAATACAATTGAGAAATGAAGACTACAATTTAAATACAATCGATCTTAGCTAGCTATCTGTTCACAATCTTCTTGCCCTTCTTTTTCGCAAATGGAGTTCTTCTATGGAACGGACGTCCTTTAGGTAGGGTGGTCCTGCTTCTTCTTGTGGTGTATGCTGCTACTTCATCGTCGTCGTCATGTTCGATCTTCAGGTCGCCGTACTTGTCGAAGTCTTGCTCATTGGCTACTCCATCCATTCCGATGATCTTCCTTTTGCCTCTCCTCACGACAACACGACTGGGCTTTGACGGGTCGGTAATGAAGAAGCATTGGTCCACTTGGGAAGCCCGTACCCATGGCTCATTTTTCGCGGTGACGTTTGCACCCGCGGTCTTGGATTTGGCTTCGGGTATAACCATGGTGGTGAAATACCGGTGTTCTTTTAGGACGCTCTTGGCCCATCTGACACGGAACATCGGGACCTTCTCTCTAGCGTAGCTCAGCTCACAGATCTCCTCGATCCTTCCATAGTATCTGTCCTTGTCGTTACCGGTGTAGGATTCCATCGTTACCCCAGAGTTCTGATAGCCATCGCTCTTCATGTCCTTGTCCTCGGTGTAGAATGTGTAGCCGTTGATATCGTACGCCTCATAGGTCATCAGGTTGTGCTCGGCGCCCTATGACAAGGCAAATATGAGTTGTTCTTCCGCGGAAGAATCCTCATGTAACGTCGAAGAATGCGGGCGGGAAGTACATCTCAAGCTCACATAGTATCACCACGATTTCTTCCTGTACCCTTCTGAGTTGCCTCACGCCAACCGACTTCCGAGAGATGACGTCCAAAAAGTTGCATAGGCCAAATAGCATTTCACGGACGTGCGCGTCCATGATCCCACGGATGGCAATTTGAAGTATCTGCGTCATCAGCACGTGACAGTCGTGAGACTTCATCCCGCTGAACTTCTGCTTCGCTGGGTCTAGGTATCTGCTTATCTTCCCCGCGTAACCGTAAGGAAGTTTTACTCCTACAAAGCACGTGAAAAACTGCTCGATCTCCTCCTGACTTAGAGTGAAGCACGCTAGAGGGTAGTCATTTTCGGTCTTCTTGGCCTTTTTGCCTTTGCGACGACTTTCTGTGTCCTGCTTCGCCTCATCATCATCATCATTAGCGTGAAGCTCCTCCCTGATGCCCATTGATTTCAAGTCTGCTCTTGCTTTCGGCCCATCTTTTGTCCTCTCTGGCATGTTGAGCAGGGTACCAAGCAGACTCTCACACACGTTCTTCGTGATATGCATGAGATCAAGGCTGTGAGGCACACGGTGGATCTTCCAGTACGGGAAGTCCCAGAAAACAAACCTCGTTTTCCATACCTTCAGCAGCGGCTCTGGCTCCTTTCGCTTCTTTCCCGGCTCTGGCGCCTTTTGCTTCTTTCCCGGCAGTGAGCAATCTTTCCAATTTTTTAACAGCTCGTCTATTTCCTCGCCGCTCCTCGTACGCGGGCGTCTTCGGGGTTCGGTTTCACCATCGAACAGATCCTTGCGTTTTCTCCACGGGTCATCGTCGCGAAGCCACCTTCGATGTCCCATGAACACGGTTTTCGAAGACCCGGGATCTCTATCTAGCTAGCGATACGTTGTGTCATCCATGCACCTGACGCATCCAGAAAATCCGTGGACCACCTGCCCCGCGAGATATCCGTAACCGAGATAGTCGTGCACCATCGTGAGCAGTGCGGCTCTCATAGGGAAATATTCTTTCTCTGCGGCGTCCCACGTATTGGCTGGCGTTTTCCACAGCGTGTCTAGCTCCTCTTTCAGCAGCCCCAGATACAGATTGATGTCGTTCCCTGGTTGTTTCGGACCTTCAATTAGCATACTCATGTGAATGTACTTCCTCTTCATGCACAACTAGGGGGGACGGTTGTTCATCCACACAAATACATGCCAGGTGCTATGTGTGCTTCTCTGGCTGCCAAACGGATTGACTCCATCGGTGCTCACGCCCAGCATGATGTTCCTTGGATCGTTCCCAAATTCTGGGTCTTCGAAGTTCAGCGCTTGCCACTGGCTCGCATCCTTAGGGTGACTCAGCATCTTGTCTTGTTTATTTATCTCTGGATCATTTTCGTCATATTCTCGCTTCTTCTCCTCCCTATCCGCGTGCCAACGCAGGAGCTTTGCTACCTTAGGGTCCGCGAAATACCGCTGCAGACGAGGAGTGATCGGAAAGTACCACACCACTTTTCGAGGAGCTTTCTTCCTCTTCTTGTATCGAGTGACGCCGCACACAGGACATATGGTAGACTCCGCGTGCTCGTCCCGATAAATGATGCAATTTTTCATGCACACATGGTATTTCACGTGCGGTAAATCCAGAGGACACATGATTTTCTTCGCCTCCTCGAAACTGGTCGGGCACTTGTTCCCCTTGGGAAGACGTTCGTGCTAGAATGACATGTTCTCGTCGAAGCATGCGGTGGTTGAGGAAGTCCTGGACTAGGGGGTGTCCGGATAGCCGGACTATCATCACCGGCCGGACTCCAAGACTATGAAGATACAAGATTGAAGACTTCGTCCCGTGTCCGGATGGGACTTTCCTTGGCGTGGAAGGCAAGCTTGGCAATACGGATATGTAGATCTCCTACCATTGTAACCGACTCTGTGTAACCCTAGCCCTCTCCGGTGTCTATATAAACCAGAGGGTTTTAGTCCGTAGGACGAACAACCATTACAACAATCATACCATAGGCTAGCTTCTAGGGTTTAGCCTCCTTGATCTCGTGGTAGATCCACTCTTGTACTACCCATATCATCAATATCAATCAAGCAGGAGTAGGGTTTTACCTCCATCGAGAGGTCCCGAACCTGGGTAAAAACATCGTGTCCCTTGTCTCCTGTTACCATCCGCCTAGACGCACAGTTCGGGACCCCCTACCCGAGATCCGCCGGTTTTTACACCGACATTGGTGCTTTCGTTGAGAGTTCCTCTGTGCCGTCGCGATTAGGAAGGATGCCTCTTCCCGTCTTTAAAGACGGTACCGTCGTCAAAGGAGCTTTGGCCGCCGGCCAAACTATCCGGCTAGGTGGTTTTCTCATGACCGCCTGTTCGGCCACCGCTTCGACGATGACCTCTCGGGTCATCAAAAGCAATCTTCACGTCAACTCGGAATTCGCCGAGCAGCTGGATCCAATGGAGCTCTCTTCCGTAAACGAGCTCTTGGATTGCATCGCCGCCCTGGGAGTCGCTACAGACTATAATCAGATCGGGCTCAAAACCGATCTGAGAGAGATTAACTCTCCCCAGGTTACCCACCATGTTGCGGTGGTAGAGGAACAACGCGGCGACTCTTCTTCTGTATTATAAACTAGTTATGTCCGGACTCCTGAACCCTCCATGCCGGATTCCCGCCGAGGGACGGACGTCGATCAAGTACTGAACCTAAAGTCAGGCAGCGAACCAAACTCGTCGGACAACGTCCAGCAATCCAAGCTTCCAAATTCGGAAACTTTTCGGCCCTTGAGCCTCAAGATGGGCAGGGTTCCGGACTCAGTTCCACCCACCCACCCAAACATATGCGATCTATCTCAAATCCGGCAAGAGCCCGCCGAAACAGTACATCATTACTGGGCCAGATTCCTCCTGGTTATGGACAGGATAAAGGACTGCCGTGAGGAAAACACAATTTCAATTTTCTGCAATAATTGCACGGACAAGGGAATCTTGAACGCCGTAAGTCGTCGCGAAATTACACGCTTCGCCGACCTGGCATCCATAGTACGAAAATACTGCGCGATGGAGAGTGTCCGGAAAACCGAAACTAAGTTTTGGGACAATCCGGCTCGGAACACAACCCTAGTCTGAAACAAAAGGGTGCATCATGCTCAGGCACCCGGTACAAAAACCAAAAAGCAAAAACCCCATAAAGGGCACGGAACCGTACTGGAGGGATGGCTCAGCGGACCCTGTAAAATTCACAGTACAGAGGGCGCCACTCCAACACATAGCCTTCGAGCATGTTGGATACTGCGGCAGGTGGCCAAAAGTGGCGAAGAGCTTCTAGCCCCGGAGAACCACTCTAACAGTACCAGTACGGTGTCAACAGTCTTTGAGACTTTCACATCAAATAATATGCGGAAATGAACAATCCGCAGCCTCGCCGAAGTCTACCAAGTAGCAACAACAAATCCATGGAGTGACACGGCTATCACCTTCAACGCCAGTGATGAACCTAAATTCCGAACTGCCCGAGCACCAGCCGCATTGGTCCTCAGCCCAATAGTGGACGGCTTTCGTCTCACCAAGGCACTCATGGATGGCGGCAGCGGATTAAACCTCATCTACGAGGAAACCCTCCCAAAAATGGAAATAGACTGGAGCCGCATTGAGCGAAGCAGCACAACCTTTAGAGGAATAATCCCTAGTCGGGAAGCACGCTGCACCGGAAAAATTACACTCGATGTGGTGTTTGGCTCGCCGGACAATTACAGGTCCGAGGAGGTCACGTTCCAAGTGGCCCCGTTCAGCAACGGATATCACGCTTTATTAGGACGAGAGGCATTCACAATTTTCCAAGCCATACCCCATTACGGGTACATGAAGCTTAAAATGCCCGGGCCCAATGGAACCATCACCCTTGCCAGCGATCCGGACATAGCACTCCGCGCCGAAAACAAGATAGCCGCATTAGCCCTAGAGGCACTATACGAAGCCTTAGCGGCGGAGGAACTCACCGCGCTGTGCTCTACAGTGAACAGGGATGATGTGATACTCGATAAGAGATCCAAGTCCACCTCTTTTAAACCAGCGGACGAAATAGTCAAATTCCAGGTCCATCCAACGGACCCAACAAAGACGGCCTCCATTGGGGCACAGTTAAACCCTGATGTAGACGCCGCACTACGAGAATTCCTTCGGGAAAATTGGGACATCTTTGCCTGGCACCCTTCAGATATGCCAGGAATCCCACGTAGATTGGCAGAACACAGCCTAAACATCCTAAAAGGATTGAAGCCAGTAAAACAGGCTCTTCGGCGATTTTCCGAACCCAAAAGACAGGCAATGGGAGAGGAGCTAACCAAGCTATTGGAAGCCGGATTCATCAGAGACATCAAACATCCGGACTGGCTAGCAAACCTGGTAATGGTACCAAAGAAGGACAAATCCTGGCGCCTATGTGTTGATTTTAAAGACCTCTACAAGGCCTGCCCAAAGGATCCTTTCCCACTTCCCCGCATCGACCAAATCATCGACGCTACCGCAGGGCACGATTCATTGTGCTTCCTCGACACATATTCCGGATACCATCAAATCAAGATGGCGGAAATAGACCAGGCCGCAACGGCATTCATTACTCCATATGGACCATTCTGCTTCAACACAATGCCCTTCGGACTCAAAAACGCCGGCGCAACATATCATCACATGATTTAGACATGTCTGGCTACCCAGATCGGCAAAATAGTGGAGGCATACGTAGACGACGTGGTGGTCAAGACCAAACATGTCGAAACTCTAGTAGACGACTTGAGGCTCACATTCGACAACCTCCGAGCATATGACATTAAGCTCAACCCGGAAAAATGCGTTTTCGGCGTACCAGCCGGAAAGCTCTTGGGCTTCCTTGTATCCGGTAGAGGAATTGAAGCAAACCCAGCCAAGATCCGAGCTCTATCACAACTGGATATCCCAAAAGAACTCAAACAAATACAAAAATTAACCGGATGCGTGGCGGCTTTAAGCCGCTTCATCTCCCGTTTGGGAGAAAAGGCATTGCCCCTCTATCGCCTCCTCAGGCACACCGAACACTTCGAGTGGACGGATGCTGCCACTGTCGGACTCGAAGAAATAAAGGCCATATTGGCAACAAATCCGGTCCTGGCCGCGCCTAACCTGGGCGAACCAATGTTGTTATATATCACGGCAAGACATCAAGTTGTAAGCGCGGTGCTCGTCGTCGAACGAGAAACAGAAGGGCATAAATTCCCTCTTCAAAAACCAGTGTACTACATATCCACTGTCTTAACTCCCTGCAAGTCCCGGTACCCGCATTATCAAAAGATAGCATACGCGGTGTTCATGGCATCCCGGAAGCTGCGACACTACTTTCAAGAGTGTTCGATAATAGTGGCCTCTGAAGTACCCCTCAACGACATCATAAACAACCGCGACGCGACGGGCAGGATTGCAAAATGGGCCATTGAGCTCTTACCATTTGACATAACCTACAAACCAAGGCGAGCTATAAAGTCGCAAGTCTTGGCTGACTTCGTCGCTGAATGGACTAAAGCCGAACTCCCTAAAGAGTATGGTGCATACTCCAATTGGATCATGCATTTCGACGGCTCTAAAATGTTGGCTGGCTTGGGGGCTGGCGTCGTTTTGACGTCCCCAACCGGAGACACAATCCAATACATACTTCAAATAATGTACACAGGTTCCAACAACGTAGCCGAATACGAGGCCCTTCTGCACGGTCTCCAGATGGCAATCTCCATGGGCATTCAACGCCTAGAGGTACGCGGGGATTCAAACCTCCCAATATCACAAGTAAACGGAGACTTCGATGCCAAAGATCCGAAAATGGCAGCCTACCGTAACGCCGTTTTAAAAATGTCAGCTTGGTTCGAAGGACTCGAATTCCACCATGTAGCCCGGGATAATAACCAGGCAGCCGACATGTTGGCACGCGTCGGCGCAAAACGCGATGCCGTCCCTCCAAACATCTTCCTGGAGCGGCTCTTTAAGCCATCCGTAGTTTGGGAAGAGGAGTCCGGAAACAACAATCCGGAACCAACTCCACCGCCCAACACCGAACATTCTGACAGAACCGGTGGCTCAGCCAATGACATAACACCCTCCGCCCACGAAATAATGGCAGTCATTGCCTCGTGGACGGAACCATTCCTAGCCTACTTAATTAGGCAGGAACTTCCCGAAGACCAAAATGAGGCCCGCTGCATAGTTCGGCGATCTAAAGCCTACAAGGTCCATGAGGGGGAGCATTATAAGAAAAGCACAACCGGAGTCCTTCAAAGGTGTATCTCCGAAGAGGAAGGGCGAAATCTCCTGGCTGAAATTCACGCCGGACTAGGCGGACACCATACTGCAGCCCTTGTAGGTAAGGCCTTCCGTATAGGATTTTATTGGCCGACAGCCCGGGCAGATGCTCAGGACTTAGTCCAACGATGCGTCGGTTGTTAGCTCTTTTCTAATCAGAGCCACATGCCACCCACCGCCCTCAAAACTATACCCATCACCTGGCCGTTTGCGGTCTGGGGGCTTGACATGGTTGGACCCCTTAAAGGGGGAACCCACAAGAAAAAATACCTATTGGTCATGGTGGACAAATTCACCAAATGGATAGAGGCCAAGCCAGTTAAAACGGCTGAATCCGGACCTGTGATAGACTTCATATCCGGGGTAGTACACCGTTACGGTGTCCCCCACAGCATCATCACCGATAACGGCACGAACTTCATGGCCGACGAGGTTAAACTCTGGTGTAAAAATATGGGCATTAAGCTCGACTACGCTTCAGTCTATCACCCTCAAACCAACGGTCAAGTTGAACGAGCAAATGGTCTAATCATGAGCGGCATCAAACCCAGACTAGTGCGGTCCCTTACGGAATCTAACACGCACTGGGTAGAGGAGCTCGACTCCGTACTCTGGGGGTTGCGGACCACGCCAAACCGTACTACCGGATTGACACCATTTTTCATGGTATATGGCGCAGAGGCAGTTTTGCCCTCCGATATTATTCATGACTCACCTCGAGTGCGCATGTACGAAGAAAGAGAAGCCGAGTTGGATCGGCAGGACAGCTTGGACGCATTGGAGGAGGAGCGCGACGTGGCAAAGGCTCGTTCCGCATTCTATCAGCAGCAGGCTCGAAGATATCAAAGCAGAGAAGTATGGGCTAAAACTTACAATGTTGGCGAACTAGTTCTACGCCTGCCGGACAAGAAAAAGGACAAACTCAAGCCCAAATGGGAAGGTCCCTTCATCATCGACCAAGTCCTGACCGGCGGGGCATACCGTCTGCGAAACGCATCGGACAACCGACTCGAGCCGAACCCATGGAACGCAGCCCGCCTCCGAAGATTCTACGCCTAGCGCCGGACTCAGACTTCGTCTCCTTCCTCCGCCCACGTTTTTTACTTCAGTTGTCTTTTGTTTCTCTCTTTTTCTCCCCACCTTTTCATAAAGCCTTTGAGGGCTGATTTGCGCATTGTTCGCACACACTTGACATGCTACTCGCACTCATTATACCTGGGGGCTTCTTTCACAGAAGCTTATTTACACAGGCTTTATGCCTAACACATGTGTCAAACTTCCGCATGTACCTTTTATTCACCATTATATGCATCGATATGACTTAAGTTTTGGCCAAGCTGGGTTGCCTGGCTCCTGTGATTACCCCTACGTTCCCGATTGTTCGGCTAGGAGGTAAAGGGAGCACCTCTGCGATTGTTACTGCCGGGTCAGCCGGATGTGTACCTCAGACTGGGTGAAGCCGATAGCTAGCGTTCTTAAGGGAATATTCGGTCGGTGACTTGAAAGATGATTTTTACCTATTTATTTATCTGCCCCCAGATGTTTTCCTACTCTTTTCGCAGTCCGGACATGCACTTTAGGGCATGCCTCCCAGGGAAAGGAACCCTTAACGGAACTATTCTCCCTGGAAGATGTTTCTTACTAGCCATGTAATATAACATAACTAGTTGGGCACTTGTCTGATAAAGCACTAATGACCCCTACGCCTGGTCTCCATGCATGCCTCGGTTTTTTTCATAACTGAGAAGGTATTCGGACACACTCCAGACTCTAGGGTCCCGAGGTTGAAGCGAAAAGGTCGGCAAAGACAAACGATCTACAATCCGGCTAGAAGACATTTTACATGTCATTTTAAATACATTGTCAAATCGACTGACTGGACTCCTCCTCAATCCCGTCTAACAGGCTGTCTAATTTACAGTCCCGTTGGGAATACTTAGCGGCCAACTCTACTTGGCCGTACACTAAGCTCATAGGGATCTCCTTCCCATCAGGCCCCATAGGTCCGACCTCGGCCATGTGGTTTGGATCTGCCTTCTTGTACTGCGTCTTCACCATGGCCCAGGCCTCCCTGGCACCTTGACGGCAGGCCGATATCTTCCATAAATGGAAGTGCTGCCGTGCTCCCCGAAGCTTCTCCGCAAGCTCTCCAAGGCCCTCGGGTAGGGAGACGGATGGCCATAAGGCCTGGACGACGCCACTCATCGCCTGCCGAACACGTTCGAGCAGTTGCACCAGCTCAGAAAGTTGGTCACCCGTTGAACCGGGCATTTCCTCCGCAGGGCGACCTGTGAGCCCACCTACAGATATATTTCTGTCAATTGACTTCCTCGCCGAACTCTTCTTTTCAAAAGAGTTTGCTCAAGCACTTACTATAAATGCCGCGACGAAGCCGCTGATTCTCCTTCACGGAGCCAGACAGCTCGGCCCGAACACTTTTTAGCTCTTCTCCAAGCTGGGTGTGGGCATCTTGGAGTTTGTTCCTCTCCTGCTGCACCTTCATAAGCACCCTCTCGCCGGCCTTCAGCTGGCGCAGTAGCTGTTGCTTGTCCGGATCAAGTACGGCAACATCTGCAATATTATTGTCAGACCTATACGCACGCCGCACATTGCTTATCTTTTTGAAATATGTGTTACCGGAGGGGGTCTCGGTGTCTCCTCCTGCGGCGGCTAGTGCGGCCTCAAGTTGGGCCTTGCACCCTTGTAGCTCCTGAGACAATTGGGCATTCTTCTCCGTGAGATCCTGCATATCAAATGATCCTTAAATCAGTTATTTTAACTACTTTAAGTCTCGGGGGCTACTGGCATATACAACTATTAAAATCCTTTACCCGTATGTCTTTTACATACTTCTCCGTGGCTCTGGTTAAACCATCTTGAGCGGCACGGAGGTGCGCATCTCCCGTGTTAAAGGCATTTAACGCCTCTGGGGAGAAACACGCGTCACGAAGAATTGTCCGGCGCGCCTATGATTCATGGCGCTCTTCACCTCAGACCTGGTGGCGGACAGCCTGTCGGCATCCTCCGTTGGAGGAGTATCCGGCTCACGCCTTGCGCTCGCCTCCCCCTCCGGACCAGGTGTTGGAGCCTGGCTGGCGGAGGCTTGGTTGGCAACCTCTCCGGGCACGAGTCCGGCGAGCGCTCTTTCTCCTGGAAAAATCATGAGCATTAATACACCTCCTAGGAATATTTTCCCTATACAACGGTCGTGAGCTATACCGTTGCGGTGACGTTTCTATTCGCACCGCGCCCCTCTTCCGCCTGCTGGGCCGGACTGACCCTTGTTGGTCAGCCGCCGCAGGTACGGCTTCCCGCCTTGAAGGCACCTCCTGCAAGACACCATTGTATACAGTGGTCAGAAATACGCAAGGACGAAGTAATGGTGTCAGGACTCCGGTCATAATTACCTGGGAAGCCGGAGATAAGCCGGGGTAGTCAGCCGTGATGGCGACTAGAGCATTTTCCATGCTGAGTTGGTGGAACACCCCGTCGATCAGCTCCACCTTTATATCCGGATCCTCTTCGAAGGCCGGATCAAGGGATCTTCCTGGATCCTCGGGTTGTGGAGCCGGACTATGTATGCCCTCCACATCCGACGCAGTTCCTGCGTCAAAATCATAAAGTGAGGCACTTAACTTTGAAAGCACGGGTCGGATGAATAAACGTCCGCTTACCCAGCTCCGAGGGTTATTCATGGAGAACCCATTCAATGGGCTCGTCTGGAGGAAGTCCTCCTTCTCCCCCTTGTACAGGCCGGATAGGATCTTCACCAGATCCACGGCCGATCCCGGCCCCTTGCGGCCATGACGGGTGGCGTCATTCTCCCCGTTGAAATCCCACATGGGGTGGCCCCTATATTGGAGCAGCTGCACCCCTCGCATAATGCATGTGGCCATGACTCCAATCATGGTCAATCCGGAATGGGCCAGCAACCTTATCCGGCCCATCAAATAATGGACGCTCCTGTCTTCCTCCTGTTGAGGGCTCCGCGGGCGCCAACTTAGGCGTTTCTTCAGAGGAACCTTGCTGAACTCCGGGAGGCCGATCCGAACTGGGTCCGGCAGTGGAGCATCTTCCACATAAAACCATTCTGAGGGCCAGTCTTCAGACACCTTCTTTGGGGTTCCGGATAGATATCCGGTCCCGGCGATGCGCCATATTTCGGCTCCGCCCACTTGATATATTGACCCCTCGTGAGAACGGGGTACGAGGAAAAATAGTCTCTTCCACAACGCAAAATGGGGCTCGATGCCCAGGAACAGCTTGCAAAGAGCTACGAAACCCGCGATGTGCAGGATAGAGGCAGGCGTGAGGTGATGAAGCTGGAGTCCGTAGAACTCCGGAAGCCCCCGGAGAAACGGATGTATGGGAAATCCGAGCCCCCTTATTAAATAAGGGACGAAGCACACCCGCTCTCCTTTAGAGGGACTAGGGGTGTTCTCCGCCTGCTTTCCATCTTTGTAGGTGGCCAGCCCGGCTCGAACCGGGACCATAAAGGCCGGAGGAAGGTATCCCTCCGCTTGGAGCGTCACCAGCTCGTTGTGCGGGACTGAACATCTCCTCCAATCTCCTGGCTGAGGGCTAGGAGCGCGAGAGGAGGAGCCGCGTCGACGGTCCATGATAGAATGGATTTTTGGTCAGAAGCGCTCCGATGAGTACTCGCGGAAGGAAGATGGTGTGGTTTGGATCTGGATTTTTGCCTCTCTTATAGGCAGATTATTTGCGCAGCTAGGGGGTAAAATATAAAAATACCCTGGCCTTTCCCATTCGTGCGACACGTGGAAGAGGGCCGTTATTGGGCGTGGAAGCCAAGGAGCGCAACATTCATAAGGAAGCCGGACACTATTCGGCAAGCACATGGAATTTGGAGGAGAACCCGCCTTGCAACGCCGAAGACAATATACGCGCCGGACTCGTCGTCATTGAAGCCTGGTTCGGGGGCTACTGAGGGAGTCCTGGACTAGGGGGTGTCTGGATAGCCGGACTATCATCATCGGCCGGACTCCAAGACTATGAAGATACAAGATTGAAGACTTCGTCCCGTGTCCGGATGGGACTTTCCTTGGCGTGGAAGGCAAGCTTGGCAATGCGGATATGTAGATCTCCTACCATTGTAACCGACTCTGTGTAACCCTAGCCCTCTCCGGTGTCTATATAAACCGGAGGGTTTTAGTCCGTAGGACGAACAACCATTACAACAATCATACCATAGGCTAGCTTCTAGGGTTTAGCCTCCTTGATCTCGTGGTAGATCCACTCTTGTACTACCCATATCATCAATATCAATCAAGAAGGAGTAGGGTTTTACCTCCATCGAGAGGGCCCGAACCTGGGTGAAAACATCGTGTCCCTTGTCTCCTGTTACCATCCGCCTAGACGCACAGTTCGGGACCCCCTACCCGAGATCCGCCGGTTTTGACACCGACAGCGGTCATTTTGTGTTTTACCTTCATCTTCAGAGCCATGAGCGTTACTTTCAGGCGGGTATCCTCGAGCCTGCATCCTTCATACAATGGAGTAACCGCGTCTATCGCCAGTTGATCCAGCTTGGCTTTCTCTCGGGCGGCAGCTCTTGTGTTATCCGTCTGCTTGAGAAGCAGCTCTTGAATATGAGGGTCCTGCGCCCAGCCTCCATCGTCGTC
This sequence comes from Aegilops sharonensis, assembly GCA_904067115.1. NCBI lineage: Eukaryota > Viridiplantae > Streptophyta > Magnoliopsida > Poales > Poaceae > Aegilops > Aegilops sharonensis. The sequence goes on from LR880966.1 coordinate 17,317,090, forward strand.
TGCTCCAGCATCTTCATCTTCATGATCATGCCCTTTGTCTTGATCTTCCTCATCATCACGTCCGGCATCTTCTACATGATGACTGTGTACAGCATCACCGTCGTGATCATGTCCTGGAGATTCTTCGTCTTCTCCCCCGCCCTCGCCGCGGTGGTTGTCTTGCTGCCCTTCCTCATTTCTTGCCCGGCCCCCATGGACGACTTCATAGTCATCTTCATCACCTTGCCACCGATAGCCATCCATGAAACCATGCAAGAGCAGGTGGTCCCGCACCTTCCCGGAATACGGGTCCGCAATAAGGCTCCTCAGCTTGCATCTTCGACATGGACATCTTATCTCCGTCTCGTTCTTTTGAAGCATCTCGGCCTTCGCAGAGCTCAAAAACCTATTCAGGATGCCTTCGGTCATCATGCGGACCATGGTCGCCTGCGGGGTAGAGCTAAGCGATATTTTAGAACCAAGAAAAAATTTGGCATGACTTTCCCTAAAAATAGGACCAAAAAGAATGCATAGTGCCAAAATTTCTCGCCAAAACAGAAATGAATCAACATTCAGGCAAAATATTGGCAACTATCGCATTTCAAATACCGGTACCTGCAAACACAAACATATATGCAACACCACAGACATATGCAACACCACAAACATACATAGATCTAGCAAGGCCATAAAAAGTGCATGTGCACGTTGTTGGAGCGAGCTAGGGAGAAAAAAAGTAGATCTACAACATAAAGATAGCTTTCCCCTTACTTACCTATCAAAAAA
>LR880966.1:17322568-17355557 GCA_904067115.1 Aegilops sharonensis
ATAGGCTAGCTTCTAGGGTTTAGCCTCCTTGATCTCGTGGTAGATCTACTCTTGTACTACCCATATCATCAATATTAATCAAGCAGGACCCGAACGTAGGGTTTTACCTCCATCAAGAGGGACCGAACCTGGGTAAAACATCGTGTCCCTTGTCTCATGTTACCATCCACCTAAACGCACAGTTCGGGACCCCCTACCTGAGATCCGCCGGTTTTGACACCGACATTGGTGCTTTCATTGAGAGTTCCTCTGTGTCGTCGCTTTTAGGCCCGATGGCTCCTCTAATCATCAATAGCGACGCAGTCCAGGGTGAGACTTTTCTCCCCAGACAGATCTTCGTCTTTGGCGGCTTCGCACTGCGAGCCAATTCGCTTGAACATCTGGAGCAGATCGAAAGCTACGCCCCTGGCCATCAGGTCAGATTTGGAAGTTTAAACTACATGGCTGACGTCCGCGGGGACTTGATCTTCGACGGATTCGAGCCACAGCCGAGCGCGCCGCACTGTCACGATGGGCATGATCTAGCTCTGCCGCCGAACAGTGCCCTGGAGGCTGCACACGCATCGGTTCCGACCCTCAATTCGGAACCAACTGCGCCGATCGAGGATGAGTGGTTGGACGCCGCCTCGGGGGCTGCGATCCCAACGACGATCGAGCCAAACACCAGCCCCGCACTCCGCAAGGTCCGTGACTCCGAGGGGCCGGACTCCTCTCCGGACTCCGAGCCCTCCGCGCCCCTGCTGATTGTGCGCCGATCATGGAGTTTACCGCCGCGGACATCTTTCAGCACTCGCCCTTTGGCGATATTCTGAAGTCATTAAAGTCTCTCTCTTTATCAGGAGAGCCCTTGCCGGACTGCGGTCAGCAAGGTTGGGATACGGACGATGAAGAAATTCAAAGCCCACCCACCACCCACTTTGTAGCCACTGTCGATGATTTAACCGACATGCTTGACTTCGACTCCGAAGACATCGACGGTATGGACGCCGATGCAGGAGACGATCAAGAACCAGCACCTATAGGGCACTGGAAAGCCACCTCGTCGTATGACATATACATGGTGGACACCCCAAAAGAAGGAGATGGAGATGGAACAGCGGGGGATGACCCCTCCAAGAAACAGCCTAAGCGCCGGCGTCAGCGGCGCCGCTCTAAATCCCGCCAAAGCAAAAACGATGATTCCGGCACAGGAGATAATAATACTCCGGATAGCGCCGAAGAACACCCCCTCCAGCAAGATTCAGCATAGGAGGATGGAGAAGCCAGCCCTCATGAGGGAGCGGCAGACACAGAGGTCGAGGATGATAATTATATGCCTCCCTCTGAAGACGAGGCAAGCCTTGACGACGACGAATTCGTCGTGCCAGAGGATTCCGTCGAACAAGAGCGTTTCAAAAGCAGGCTTATGGCCACGACAAGCAGCCTCAAGAAAAGGCAACAACAGCTTCGAGCTGATCAAGATTTGCTAGCCGACAGATGGACTGAAGTCCTTGCGGCCGAAGAGTATGAACTCGAACGCCCCTCCAAGAGCTACCCAAAGCGCAGGTTGCTACCCCGATTAGAGGAGGAAGCACCTAAACCTACATCACCAGTGCATGATACGGCCGATCGGCCACCTTGTGGCCGCGACAGAGAGGCCTCTCGGCCCTCCACTCAAGCCGCGCCCCGGCGCCACTCAAAACATTCTAAGGCACGGGAAAATGCGCCAGACCTGCGAGACATATTCGAGGACAACGCAAGGCAAACAAGATCGATCTACGGATCGCACGGGCGCCCCACGGCACGTGACGGTGATCGTCACTTCGGATATAATAAATCCGGATGGGCCGAACACAATAGACAAAGCCCGTTTGAGCTGCGTCGTGATATAGCCCAATACAGAGGCGCCACACACCCACTATGCTTCATAGATGAAGTAATGGATCATCAAATCCCTGAGGGTTTCAAACCCGTGGACATCGAATCATACGACGGCACAACTGATCCCGCGGTATGGATCGAGGATTATCTCCTTCATATCCACATGGCCTGCGGCGATGATCTACACGCTATCAAATACCTCCCACTCAAACTTAAAGGACCAGCTCGGCATTGGCTTAACAGCTTGCCGGCAGAACCAATCGGTTGTTGGGAGGACCTGTAAGCCGCATTCCTCGACATTTTCCAGGGCACTTATGTGCGACCACCAGACGCCGATGACCTAAGCCACATAATTCAGCAGCCAGAGGAATAGGCCAGGCAATTCTGGACACGGTTCCTAACAAAGAAAAATCTAATTGTTGACTGTCCGGACGTAGAGGCCCTAGCAGCCTTCAAGCATAATACCCATGACGAGTGGCTTGCCTGGCACCTGAGACAGGAAAAGCCGAAATCTATGGCAGCACTCACGACACTCATGACCCGCTTTTGCGCAGGGAAAGACAGCTGGCTAGCTCGCAGCAATAACTTGACCAAGTACTCTGGTAATTCGGATACCAAAGACAACAGTGGCAGGTCGCGTCGTAACAAGCAAAAGCGCCGCATTAACAACGACAACAACGAGGATACGACAGTCAATGCCGGATTCAGAGGCTATAAATCCGGTCAGCGGAAAAAGCCATTCAAAAGAAATACTATGGGCCCGTCCAGTTTGGACCGAATACTCGACCGCTTGTGCCAGATATATGGCACCCCCGAAAAGCCAGCCAATCACGCCAATAGGGATTGTTGGGTGTTCAAGCAGGCAGGCAAGTTAAATGCCGAAAATAGAGACAAGGGGCTGCGTAGCGATGACGAGGAGGAGCCCAGGCCGCTGAACAACAGTGGACAGAAGGGTTTTCCCCCACAAGTGCGGACGGTGAACATGATATACGCAACACACATCCCCAAGAGGGAGCGGAAGCGTGCGTTAAGGGACGTATATGCGATGGAGCCAGTCGCCCCAAAGTTCAACCCATGGTCCTCCTACCCGATCACTTTTGATCGAAGGGACCACCCCACTAGAATCCGTCACGGCGGATTCGCCGCATTGGTTCTAGACCCAATTATTGATGGATTTCATCTCACAAGAGTCCTTATGGACGGCGGCAGCAACCTGAACCTGCTTTACCAGGATACAGTGCGGAAAATGGGCATAGATCCCTCGAGGATTAAGCCCACCAAAACGACCTTTAAAGGCGTCATACCAGGTGTAGAGGCCAACTGTACAGGCTCAGTTACACTTGAAGTGGTCTTCGGATCTCCAGATAATTTCCGAAGCGAGGAGTTAATCTTCGACATAGTCCCATTCCGCAGTGGCTATCACGCACTGCTCGGGCGAACCGCATTTGCAAAGTTCAATGCGGTACCGCACTACGCATACCTTAAGCTCAAGATGCCAGGCCCTCGAGGAGTAATCACGGTCAATGGAAACACCGAACGCTCCCTCCGAACGGAGGAGCACACGGCGGCCCTCGCAGCGGAAGTACAAAGCAGCCTCTCAAGGCAGCTCTCCAGTCCGGCCGTTAAACGTCTGGACACTGTCAAGCGCGCCCGGAGTAACCTACAACAAGACCGCCTGGCACGTTCCGAGCAGGCGTAGCAATGCGGCCCCAACCCCAGCCCTCGCGAAATAGCGAAACCAGTGCTTCGCGTACATAACTACGCTCTCAAAATACCATGGGCACAGGGGGAGGGGCACCATCACGGCACGCCCGAAACACGGCTTAAACCGCACTAGGGGCTGCCGATTCCTTCATTTTCTCTTACTTTCAGGACTCCATACTTCGGAAGACCTGTTCGGCAATACAACTGCCGCACAAACGATGCAAGAATCAGGGAAGCAGAAAAGCTATGCCGCATTATAGAACTCCCAGGTGGTCTCTATCACGAGCAGTATACCTGTTTTGCATACTATTCTGCAGCCTGCCCCTGAAAAGGGCATGTTAAATAGTCCCGCTTTTGCTTATCGCACTATTTGTATCGTTCTGCTTTAATCACAATCTTTCTATAAACAATGCATAGCTTTTGTCTATTTTTTGCATTACTCTTTTTTACAAATATATGTTCATTACCGACATGTTGCACCCGTACACTTTGGTACGGCCAATACGCCAGGGGCTATAGTACCCCTCAATATGGTGTGAGAAGTCCGAACAATTTAACAAGTGCGGCACCCCGAACTTATAGCATTATATGCATCGGCTCTGAATCATGTCTTGGGTCAATAGTTGGGTTTGCCCGGCTCCTATGTTTTGGTGCCTTACATTCCGTTATATCGGCTAAGGTAGCACTAGGAGAACTACTGCGATTGTGCCCCAGTTGAGCTGGCCGGAGCACCTCAGTAGAGAAAGCTAAAACTGATTGTCGTGATGAAGCGAGAGACTGGTCGCTGTTTGAGAGGTTTTTCGAGTCCCTAAAGACTTATGCTGCTTAGAGTGAGGAGTCGGCTTTGTCCGGCCAAGGCGTGGATAGCGCCCGAACTTGGTCTCCCGAATACTAGGGGCTTCGCCGAAATTTAAAATTATAGAATTCTATGGTTAAGTGAGAGTGTTCAAGCATTATAGTCCGATTGCCTTGTTCGTTGTGCTGAGCGCCTTCCTCGAAGGACCCAAACATGGGAAAAAGAGCGCTCAGGTTTATCCCGAACACCCCAGCACTAGTGGCATGGGGGCAGAAGCCGACGACTCGCCATCTCTCAAATCTGATAAACGGCCGCACAGAAGGTAATATTTTAAATTCAAAAAGCATTGCTTAGCGCATATGAACAAGTTTTCAGCGCACAGGACAACACGAGCGAGTTTACTCAAAAATTACATCCCTGGCACATTCATCCGCCATAAGGCGGGCACTCTTCAGCACGTCCTTATAATAATTCTCGGGCTTGCGATGCTCTTTCCCCGGCGGTGGCCCATCCTTCACAAGCTTCTCAGCATCCAGCTTGCCCCAGTGCACTTTAGCGTGGGCAAGGGCCCTACGGGCACCTTCGATGCAGACAGAGCGCTTGATGACTTTGAGCCTTGGACAGGCCTCCACCAGCCGCTGCACCAGCCCGAAGTAGCTCCCAGGCAGAGCCTCTCCAGGACACAGCCGAACTATGAGGCCCTTCATGGCCTGTTCGGCCACCTTGTGGAGCTCGACCAGCTGCTTCAGCTGGTCGCTCAGGGGCACAGGGCGTCTGGCCTTAGCATACTGAGACCAGAACACCTTCTCCGTCGAGCTGCCCTCCTCGGCTCAGTAGAATGCGGTGACATCGGACACGCTATGGGGAAGATCTGCGAATGCTCCTGGAGAACTCCGGATTCGGGTAAGTAACAAGAAGCTCACTTTTACATGTTTGCTTTGCATAAAGAATGCCTTACCCGCCGCTATCTTTTTCACCGCGTCCAACTCCTGGAGGGCCTTATGGAATTTGGCCTTGGTAGACTTGTCATTTTCAATAGCCGCCGCGAGCTCGGACGCTCGCGTCCTTGAGTCAAGCTCCAAACTCTCATGTTTTTCCATGAGAGCCTGGAGCTCTTGCCGCACCTCGCCAACCTGGGCCTCATACTTCTCCCGCTCGGTGCGCTCCATGGCCGCCATCTTCTCGGCCTCGGACATCGCCTGCTTGAGGGTTGCCACCTCAGTTGTGGCCCCTACAATAAGCCACGTTAATCCTGTCATTTTTCGCAATTGCACCTTTTATATAATTTTTTATATAAGGTATCTTTTACCTTCTTTCTCCCCGAGCTGCCGTTTGGCAAGGCCGAGCTCTCGCTCGGACCGCTCGAGGCCCTGCTTCAGTGTGCCCACCTCTGCAGTCAGTGCGGCGGTCGCTAGCAGCGAAGCCTGCACACGCATATTGACTCATTTTCTGTTAGACTCCTGCGAATTTTATTAGATCCTCTATTCGGCTTTTCTTTCCGAATGCCAAACAGAGAATCAGGGGCTACTGTCTATGCGGTAATACTTTTACATATTCTTTACTCACCTCAAAGCCTGTTAGAAGGCTGGCACAAGCTTCAGTCAGTCCACTCTTGGCGGACTGAACCTTCTGGATCACCGCACTCATAATAGTTCGGTGCTCCTTGTCGATGGAGGCGCCGTTAAGCACCTCCAGCAGATTGTACGGCGCCTCCGGTTGGACGGGGGCCGCCGGCTAAGTAGGCTTCCTCCTCTTGGAAGGAGTTCGCCTACCGCGGTCCGGAACCGTTGATGATTCCGGCGTGGTGTCCGGCTCAAAGCCGGACTTGGAGCCCTGGGGAGTCTTATCCCCTTTACTCCTGGAGTCCGGGAAGTCGCCTTGTGGCGCCTCTAGGACCACATCCTCCTGGCTTGGAACCTGTTGGGACAACACTTCGGCGTTGTCCGTAGGGCGGGGGGAGGTAGCCGTCGGAAGTGAATTCACATCCGACGAATCCAGGGAGCCGCTCGACGACTCGTCGAGCCCGGCCTTGGGCGGACTGCATGATCATATTCGACATAAGGAAAGGTTGTGCCATAAAAGAGTACTAAAAATTACTCCGGCATCCGGATACTTACGATCTCGCCGGGCGCTTGGCCCTGTGTGGCCACTCCTCTTCACCGTCCTCGGCATCGGCGGAGTAGTCCGGAGGAGGGGTCCTCCCCTTCCGGGACCCCTCGGCCTCCCCTGTTGGGGCGGCCTTTCTTTTCTTTCCTCCCCCCGCTAGAGGGGGAGAGGGTTCTTCTTCCTCCTCCTCGTTTTCACGGGAGGAGCGCGTCTCGGATTCGTCGGACGATGAATCCGACACCTCCAGGCGCCGGGAACTCTTTCAAGTCCCTGTGGCCTTCTTCTCCGGCACCACATAGGGTGCCGGAGCCAGCAGCTTCGCTAAGTGAGCATCGACTGGGTCTTCGGGCAAAGGGGCCGGACAGTCAATCTGTCCGGATTTTGCCGGCCAATCCTCTCAAGGGAAAGGGAGTTTAGATCCCGCATAGAGTCAAACTATGGAAAACTAACATCCTGTAAAAGGTAAAAGTAGCTTACTGCACTAGCGTGACGCTGCGTGCTGAATCCGCGGTCCTCGGAAGCGGATGCGGGAGCCTCGGCGCCTTTGAATAGCACCTTCCAGGCGTCTTCGTACGTCGTGTCGAAGAGCCTGCTCAGGGTTCGGTGCTGCGCCGGGTTGAACTCCCATAGATTGAAATCCCGTTGTTGGCATGGGAGGATCCGGCAGACGAGCATAACCTGGACTACATTGACAAGCTTGAGCTGCTTGTTCACCAGGGTTTGGATGCATTTTTGTAGTCCGGTTACCTCTCCTTTGTTGCCCCATGACAGGCCCGTCTATTTCCAAGACGTGAGTCGCATAGGGGGTCCGGACCGGAACTCGGGGGCTGCGACCCACTCAGGGTCACGCGGCTCGATGATGTAAAACCAACCCGATTGCCACCCCTTCAGGGTCTCCACAAAGGAGCCCTCGAGCCATAGGACGTTGGCCATCTTGCCTGCCATGGCACCTCCGCACTCCGCCTGGTTGCCGCGCACCACCTTTGGCTTGACGTTGAAGGTCTTGAGCCATAGGCCGAAATGGGGGCGGATGCAGAGGAAATCCTCGCACACGACGATAAACGCCGAGATGTTGAGGACGAAGTTCGGGGCCAGATCGTGGAAATCCAGGCCGTAGTAGAACATGAGCCCCCGGACGAATGGGTGGAGAGGAAAGCCCAGTCCGCGGAGGAAATGGGGAAGGAACACTACCCTCTCATGGGGCCTTGGGGCAGGGAGGAGCTGCCCCTCTTCGGGAAGCCGGTGCGTGATGTCGTTAGACAAGTATCCGGCCTTCTTCAGTTTTTTGATGTGCCCCTCCGTAACGGAGGAGACCAGCCCCTTGCCTCCCGCTTCAGACATGGCTGGAGAAGGTCGAGGTGGGAAGTGCGGACTTGGGCGCTGGAGCTCGAGTGCGCGGAAGATGGATAGGCAAAGGAGGAAGAAGGCGTAGGTAAAAAGGTGGATCCTTATCCCCTTATATGGGCGGATGCGGCTATGCGTCCCCACCAGCCTGATAAAACTCGCTTATCTCCCAAGCGCCGTAATCAATGGAGCGGTTGGATTACCCACGTCCGTATTGATGAGAATCCCATAAATAAAGGGGACACGATCTCTGCTTTGACAAGACGTGCCAAGGAAACCGCCTCGCCAAACGCGATGAGGTGGGGGAGTAAAAACGATTCGAATAAAGGCTTGGCCGTGGTGTGATGTCACGCTGCGGAATACGTCAGCAGATTAGATTTGTGTAAATATTATTCTCTCTATGGCAATATGTGGAAACTTATTTTGTAGAGCCGGACACTATCCTTAGTGTTCAAAATCTTCTATGAAGTACTTGGAGGAGGAACCCGCCTTGCAATGCCGAAGACAATTTGCGCGCCGGACTCGTCGTCATTGAAGCCTGGTTCAGGGGCTACTGAGAGAGTCCTGGATTAGGGGGTGTCCGGATAGCCGGACTATACCTTCAGCCGGACTCCTGGACTATGAAGATACAAGATTGAAGACTTCGTCCCGTGTCCGGAAGGAACTTTCCTTGGCGTGGAAGGCAAGCTTGGCGATACAGATATTTAGATCTCCTACCATTGTAACCGACTTTGTGTAACCCTAACCCTTTCCGGTGTCTATATAAACCAGAGGGTTTTAGTCCGTAGGACAACATACAATCATACCATAGGCTAGCTTCTAGGGTTTAGCCTCCTTGATCTCGTGGTAGATCTACTCTTGTACTACCCATATCATCAATATTAATCAAGCAGGACGTAGGGTTTTACCTCCATCAAGAGGGCCCAAACCTGGGTAAAACATCGTGTCCCTTGTCTCCTGTTACCATCCGCCTAGACGCACAGTTCGGGACCCCCTACCCGAGATCCGCCGGTTTTGACACCGACAACTGCCATTGTCGTGCATGCCACTACCTCCTCCTCCACCGGCCTCTTCGACTCTCCAAATGAAGACAAGCCCTTCACTCATCGATGCCTCATGGCAAAAGAGGTCAAAGCGAAGTCCAAATCTAAAAAACTTGTCAACCACACTCCCGATGTCTCATGTGAGATAGTGGAGGATGAGTGTGATGGTGATGTGGATAATGATGATGAATCCTTAATGGCTTTCATGACAACTCTTCATGGTGAAGCTCGTGCTTGTTTTACCGATCTCCTTAAGTCACTTGCTGAACACGATGACTTTATTGAGAATGTTAAAAACCTCCTTATAGAGGAAAAAGAGAGAGTCGATCTCCTCGAGCACGAACTACATGAAGAGAGCGCCATGAGAGCATTACTTGAGGAAGCCTTAGCCTCTCATCAAATTGACTTTGTTAAAACCGAGGATGAGTTGAAACTTGCTCTTGAGAACAATGATACTCTTAAAGTTAGAACTAAAAAGCTTCTAGTCGAGCAATTGAGACTTGTTGAGGAACATGAGCTCCTTGTGACTAGTTCCAAGGTTGTCAAAGGTGACCTCATTGCACTCACCGAGTCTTATGCTCAACTTAACGCTACTATCATTAAGGCTCTTACTTCCGTCCCTCATATTGATTTGGATGATGAATCTTGTACGGCTAACTTTGTTCATGATTGCTCTTCTCTTCAGGAAGAGAATAAGAAGTTGAAAGCCCAAATTGAGAAAGGGCTTGTGTAATGCATTCAAGGGGAGAAAAACCTTAATGACCTCTTGAGCAACCAAAAGGAGTGTGTTGCCAAGGAGGGAATTGGTTTCGATCCCGCCTCTAAGAATAAGAAGAACAAGAAGAAGAAGAACAAGATGATCGGTCCTACTCCTCCTCCTCAACAAAAGGTAGTATTTGTGCATGAGGGGCACAAGGAGAAGGAGAAGGAAAATGGGGTTGTTGGGAATGGCAAAGTCACTAGGGACAAGGCCATTCCAAGGAGTTTACCGGAAAGAAGAACCCATCTATGTCCTTATGAGAGGAGATGGTGGTTACACTTTTGCAAAATTTGTTGGCACAAACTATGATGATTATGCTTGGACTATTTGGGTTCCTAAGACCCTTTTTGCTAACTCTCTAGGACCCATTGCAAAATGGTTACCTAAAATCAAAGTTTGACTCTTGTAGGACTATACCTCCGGTGGAACACAGTGGGTGATCGATAGTGGATTCACCAATCATATGACCGGAGAGAGGGAGATGCTTGTGGAGTTTGTTGATTCGCTCAAGGCATCTTCAAACATCTCCTTTGGTGACAATAGCAAGGTCAAGGTTTTGGGATTAGGCAAAGTGGTAATCTCTAGTGATTCATCACTTACAAATGTCATGCTTGTTCAATCCCTTCACTACAATTTGCTTTCCACGATTCAATTGGCACATGCCGGTTATGATTCTCATTTCAGTGAATTTCATGTGACCGTCTTTAAGAGAAGCAATCTCAAAGTGGTCTTTGTTGGGCATGTTGAAGACAACCTTTACGTGGTTGATTTCTCAAAAGAGAAAACTCATCTTGCAACATGCCTAATGGCCAAGGCTGACGTGGGGTGGCTTTGGCACCGACGGCTAACCCACGTTGGCATGAGAATTTTACAAGCTCTCTTAAAGGGGGAGAACATCCTTGGACTACCCAATGTGTCTTTTGCCAAAGATCGTCCTTGTAGTGCTTGCATTGCCGAAAAGCTACATGAAAAGATTCATAAAGTGACAACTATCATCACCACATCGAGGCCTCTAGAGCTCATTCATTTGGATCTCTTTGGGCCTCCATCCTATGATAGTATGGGTGGGAGGAGGTATTTCCTTGTCATTGTTGATGACTATACAAGATATACATGGGTGTTCTTTCTCAAGACTAAAGATGAGACGCAAGAAACCTTCATCAACTTTGCCAAAGAAGCTCAACGTCAACATGATTGTGAGATCAAGGCAATTCAAAGTGACAATGGCACCAAGTTCAAGAATTACACAATGGATGAGTTCTTGAGTGAAGAGGGAATCAAGCATCAATATGCCGCGCCATACACTCCACAACAAAATGGTGTTGCGAAGAGGAAGAATAGAACTCTCATTGAGATGGCAAGGTCTATGCTTAATGAGTACAAGTCTCCATACAATCTTTGGGCCGAAGCCATCAACACGGCGTGTCATGCTACAAACCGGCTTTTGAGTATTCGGCTTTCGAGTATTCAGTTGTAAGCTCAAGAACAAGAGCCCCTATGAACTCCTAATCGGGAGAAAGCCTAACATAAAATACTTTCGAGTATTCGGTTGTAAGTGTTTCATTTTAAACAAGAAATCCCGGTTAGCTAAGTTTGAGCCCAAAACTTATGAGGGCATATTTGTTGGATACTCTTCAAACTCTCATGCTTACCGTGTTCTCAATAAATCCATCGGATGCATTGAGGAAACGGTAAACATGGAGTTTGATGAAGATTACGGCTCCCGAGCGGAGCAAATTGTTCCTAATGTTGTAGGTGATGAGGCTCCATCACAAGCTATAAGGACTATGGGGATAGGCCACATTCATCCACAAGAAACACCCCAAGTCCAAGTAGAAGAGGAAGGAGTAAGAGTCCCTCTTGTGGATTCTCCACAAGGGAAGTCATCACCGCCTCCATTGGTACAAGATGCTCCGGGAGATCTTGAACCTATCCAAGAACAAGATCAAGTCCCTCATGTTCCCGAGCAAGATCGAGGGGAAGCTCAACCAAGTGGTGAAGAACCAACTCTTGAGGCCCAAGATCAAGCTCAAGTCCATGATCAAGATCAAAGTCAAACCCAACCTCAAGTGTCTTCCGCACCTTCACATCCTAGTGGAAAAGAACTTGAGGTTCTGAAGAGAAGGGTGTCTCCAAGGAAAAGCGTTCTCAAGGTCAAGCGTCTTCATCAACGTCAAAACCAAGTGAAGAGGAGCTTGCTCTTAAAGAGCAAAAGACGGCCGCCAAGCTAAAGAAGCTTCAACATCTCACTGAGAATATTTATGGAAGCCTGCAAAAAGGGGTAACTACTCGTAGACGTTTGGCAAACTTTTGTGAGCATCACTCGTTTGTCTCTTGTGTTGAGCCCCTTAAGGTTGAAGAATCTCTTGGCGATCCGGATTGGGTAAATGCCATGCATGAAGAACTCAACAACTTCACTCACAACAAAGTATGGACTCTAGTGGAGAGGCCTAAGACTCATCATAATGTCATTGGTACAAAGTGGATATTCAAGAACAAGCAAGATGAGCATGGACAAGTCACACGAAACAAGGCAAGGTTAGTGGCACAAGGGATCACCCAAGTTGAAGGTTTGGACTTTGGTGAAACTTTTGCCCCTGTTGCTCGTCTTGAGTCCATTCGTATCTTTCTTGCATATGCTTCACATCATGATTTCAAATTATACCAAATGGATGTGAAGAGTGCATTTCTTAATGGTCCTCTCAAGGAATTGGTATATGTCAAACAACCTCCCGGTTTCGAAGACCCCGATCATCCCTCTCACATTTATGAACTCCATAAGGCTCTTTACGGTCTTAAAGAAGCACCTCGTGCTTGGAATGACCACCTTACTGCGTTCCTAAGCGAGAAGGGGTTCCAGATCGGGTTAATAGATTCCACTCTCTTCACGAAGAGGGTAAAAGGAGAATTGTTTGTGTGCCAAATATATGTTGATGACATTATTTTTGGTTCCACTAACCATGCTATTAACGTTGAGTTTGAGAATCTTATTACCAAGGAGTTTGCCATGAGCATGATGGGAGAGTTGAAGTTCTTCCTAGGGTTTCAAGTGAAACAATTGAGGGGAGGAACTTTCATCAACTAATCTCGGTATATTCAAGACATGAACAAGAGATTCAAAATGGATGATGCCAAGCCCATGAAGACACCCATGGCCACAACTGGACAACTTCATCTTGATCCTAATGGTAAAGACACAGATCAAAAGGTATATCGCTCCATGATTGGTTCCTTGCTTTACCTTTGTGCATCTAGGCCCGATATTATGTTGAGTGTATGTATGTGTGCAAGATTTCAATCTGCTCCCAAGGAGAGCCATTTTATCGCAATGAAAGGAATCCTTCGATATTTGATTCATACCCCAAACTTGGGCCTTTGGTATCCCAAAGGATCGACATTTAAGTTATTGGGATATTCTGATTCAGATTGGGCCGGAGACAAGGTAGATCGCAAGTCCACCTCCAGATCATGTCAATTCCTAGGAAGGTCCTTGGTAAGTTGGTCTTCAAAGAAGCAGAACTCTATCTCTCTTTCAACCGCCGAAGCCGAGTACATTGCCGCTGGAAGTTTTTGTGCACAACTATTGTGGATGAGGCAAACCTTGATGGATTATGGTGTCAAATGTGACAAAGTGCCTCTATTATGTGACAATGAAAGTGCAATCAAGATGTCTGACAATCCCGTGCAACATAGCAAGACCAAGCATATTGAGATTCATCACCATTTTATCCAGGATCATGTGGCAAAAGGAGATATTGAGCTATTCCCTGTCAACACCGAGAAGCAACTTGCTGATATTTTCACCAAGCCCCTTGCTGAAGAAAGATTCCTCGAGTTAAGGCATGAGCTAAATATCATGGATTTGAGTAACTTGGTTTTAAGGTCTTGCATACACACTCATACTCAATTTGTATCTTGCTCTAGATGTAGGCACACATGTAGGGGGAGTTAGCTCAACTCATGAGTTAACTTATCCTATTAGTGCATAAATTGAACAAAATCTTTCACATTCACCATTTTGAGAGGGTACTTGTGCTTCAAAGATGAGGATTGGTCTTGGGCCCAAGGTTCATATCTTTGCGGTTCCATACCAAATAAACTCAAACATGGTGGCTACGGCCACCACCCTCCCTTGGAGGTTGGATCTTCATTGACACTATTTGGGTATTTCATAGACCTTTTTGTTTGGAGTTTTTCGAGTTTTTGGATTTCATCTAGTGCAAGTGCTACACATATTCCTTTCTTGTATTTTTGGATTTCGTTTGCGACGTGGTCAAAAGTTAGATGGATTTATGTTAAGGAACATTGGTAAGAATCTCCATTCAGCCAAGTCCCTATACATACCATCTGTCAAAACTTCCTGATCATCCCGTGTCCACAGGCTTGTACCGTGCGCACAGGGACCCCATGCCCACGGGCCTGTACCGTGCGCACGGGACCCCGTGTGCACGGGATCTTTAACCCGTGCGCATGGGGTATCGCAGTTCCTGCCCTGATGAGGTGGGGCACGGGGGGTTAGGGTTCATTCCCACCCATTCACCCCTCCTCTCGCCCCAAGACGTCTCCAGAGCCGCCGCCGTCGCCTCGATCTTCCCCGGCACTGATACGTCTCCAACGTATCTATAATGTTTTTATTGTTCCATGCTGATTTATGATCAATCTTGGATGTTTTAGAATGATTTTCTATCAACTTTATATCATTTTTTGGTACTAACCTATTGACATAGTGCCAAGTGCCAATTGCTATTTTCTTCCTTGTTTTTGATTTACAGAAAATCCATATCAAACGGAGTCCATATCAAGCGATACTTTTTGTGGATTTTTTTGGGCCAGAAGACAACCGTGGGTCAGAAGAAGTACCGGAGACGGAGACCGAGGTGGGGAACACCCACCAGGCCGCGCCACCAGGGCCAGGCGTGGCCTGGGGGGTGTTGGCCCACTCCAGCCTCCATTCCACCGCCTCTTTGCTCTATAAATTCCTAGAAATCCAGAAACCCTCGGGAGAGTCGACGAAAAACAATTCCAGCCACCGCAAGTTCCAGAACCACCAGGTCCAATCTAGACACCATCTCGGGGGGTTTCACCATGTCCATTGGTGCCTCTCCGATGATGCGTGAGTAGTCCATTATAGACCTTCGGGTCCGTAGGCAGTAGCTAGATGGCTTTCTCTCTCTCTTTGATCTTCAATACAATGGTCTCTTGGAGATCCATATGATGTAACTACTTTTTGGCAGTGTGTTTGTTGGGATCCGATAAACTTTGAGTTTATGATCAAATCTATCTTTTTATATCCATGAAAGTAATTTGAGTTCTTTGATATCTTATTTGCATGATTTCATATAGTCTTGTATTTCTTCTTCAAAACTTTGGTTTAGTTAGGCCAACTAGATTGATTTTTCTTGCCATGGGAAGAGGTGCTCGATAGTGGGTTCAATCTCGCGGTGTTCTTTCCCAGTGACAGAAAGGGCAGCAAGACATGCGTAGATTGTTGCTACTAAGGAGAAAAAGGTCGTGTCTATTCCTACATGAATAGATCTGATCTACATCATGTCATCGTTCTTATTGCATTACTCCATTTTTCCATGAACTTAATACACTAGATGCATGCTGGATAGAGGTCGATGTGTGGAGTAATAGTAGTAGATGCAGGTAGGAGTTCGTCTACTAATCTTGGATGTGATGCCTATATATAGATCATTGCCTGAATATCGTCATGATTATTTGAAGTTCTATCAATTGCCCAACAGTAAAAGTTTTCCACCGTTTGCTATTTTCTTTGAGAGAAGCCACTAGTGAATACTACGGCCCCCGGGGTCTTGATTCCATCACATTGCTTTCAATTTTGTTTTCTTTTGCTTTTGTTCCAAGTGTTTCAGATCTGAACCATATTTCACTTTGCATAAAAAAACCATCTACGTTTCATCTTTCACCTTACCGGCAAGGGCTTGACAACCCCTTGATCGCGTTGGGTGTGGAGATTTGTTTTCTTGTGTGCAGGGGCTGAACACGTGGTGTTGCGAGGACCTCCTTCTGGTCTGATACCTTGGTTCTTAACCGAGGGAAATACTTCTCCGCTTGCTACATCATCCTCTCCGCTTCGAGGAACCACAACGCATCAAGTCTCATGTTATCAGAAGCCATTTCTGGCGCCATTGCCGGGGAGACTTCTTCAACATCCACCAGGTTCCTAATCACAAATCTCGTCTCTTCGCACTTACATTATTCACCATTTGCCTCTGGTTTTCCTCTCCCCCACTTCACCATTTGCCTCTCGTTTTCCTCTCTCCCCCTTCACCAATTTGCCGGTTTTATTCGCCCTTCTTTTTGCTCGCCGTTTTTCTCGCTAGATCTGTTTTTGCGTGCACTCTTGTTTGCTTGTTTTCCTTCATGTCTTGGATATGGATCCTCATCCACTCGTCGGTCTTTTCAAGAAACCCACTTATGAGGATCCAATTTCTGGTGAATTGAGTGCACTAGATTGCACTTATGAAGTTTTGCTTGAAAATTTTGGATCTGAAATTTTTGCCACACTCAAATATTGCTTTGAAAACTATGCTCCTAATGCCTATGTTAGTGAGTACATAAAGAGTGTGTTTGCTACTTTGGAAGAAAAATTTTATATGCATGAATCTATGGATAATGATTCCGTTGATTTGATTGAAATATCTTCTCTTGATGAACGTGATGCTTTGCTATTGCTATGGCCACAATGCCAATATTAATGATGCTTATGAAGAGCGTTAACTTTTTATGCATGTGGATCATGATGAGGAAATTTTATATGATAGCTATATTGTTGAGTTTGAGTATGATCCTATATGCAATTATTATGAGAGAGGAAATTATGGTTGTAAAAAATTTCATGTTACAATTTTACCTCTCGTCATGTTGAGATTGTTATTGCTTTGTTCTTCTCCCTTGCATATGCCATGTTTTACTTGCCATGATAATTTGTTTGCTTATAAAATGCCTATGCATAGGAAGTATGGTAGACTTAGATTTTCATGATGCTCTCTTTGTGTTTCAATCCTTGTCTTTTGTGTGAGCATCATTGAAATTTTATGCCTAGCTAAGGGCGTAAAACGATAGCGCTTGTTGGGAGGCAACCCAATGAATAAAGTTATTTTTGCTTTTTGCTTTTTGTTCTTGAGTGTTTCACCAATATCTCTCTGGATATATTGTGTTTTTGGTGTTTTAGTTAGTGTTTGTGCCAAGCAATACCTTTGGGATGATCTAGAAGAGTTGTTGCTGTTTTCAAAACAGAAACTTTCGCGTCCAATCCAGGAATTAATTTTATTTACTGGAGCGTGAGAAAATTCTAAAAAATTTACACAGTATTGCTATATGAGTTTTCAAAATTTTCCTAATTTTTAAGAATTTTTTTGAGTTACATAAGTATCTGAAACTTCCAGATTACTGCAGACTGTTCTGTCTGAAACAGATTCTGTTTTCTTTGCATTGTTTGCTTGTTTTGATGATTCTATGGTCTTTTCCGGGGGGTATAAGCCATAGCAAAGTTGGAATATAGTAGATATTATGCAAGATAAAATATGAATGGTTTTGCAACAGTACCTAAAAGTGGTGATTTGCTTTCTTATACTAACGGATCTCACGGGTTTTGTTAAGTTTTGTGTGATTGAAGTTTATAAGTTTTGGGTGCGATCTTTATGGATGACGGAATACGGAGTGGCAAGAGCCTACGCTTGGGGATGCCCATGGCACCCCAAGGTGAAATTTTAAGAAGACTCAAGCGTCTAAGCTTGGGGATGCCCCCGAGTGGCATCCCCTCTTTATTCCAACAACCATCGGTATACTACTTGAAGCTATATTTTTATTCGTCACATGATATGTGTCTTGTTTGGAGCGTCTTGTTTGGTTTGAATTTTTTCTTTCCTTGCTGTTAGATCAAAGTCATGAATCCTTGTTGTACACACTTGTCTTGAGAGAGCCAAAGTGGTTTTAGTTTATTAGAATGGCTCATATGCTTCGCTTAAGTCTTTTTGAGCTAGGAATTTGCTCTAGTGCTTCACTTATATCTTTTTGAGCACGGTGTGCTTAGTTATTTTTGAAGAAAAGCTCTCATGCTTTACTTAGATTTATTTGGGAGTCTTTGAAATTTTGTAGAAAATCTCTCTTGGTTTACTTATACTTTTTTGAGAGATAGAAATTTATGCTCATGTTCTTCACTGAGATTTGTTGGAGCTTACAAAAGTAACATGTTCAATAGTCCAAAAGTGATAGATATCCAAGAAGGATATAGATAAAAACTTTCATGAAGACCATGGGAAAAAATAAAATTGGTTCACAATAATGGTTTTGAGATATGAGAACGATAATATATGATGCCCTGTTAGTGGGTAATTATGCTTTAGTAAGAATACTTGTGTTAAGGTTTGTGATTCCCTATGCAAGCATATTAAAGTCAATAGTCATGCTATGAAATTACATCCTCCTTGTATGCATATTTTCGTTCTTAGTTTTGCTTAAGGCGTGGGTATGATCTTTTCGCTTTTTGGTTGGTCGCCTTCTCAATCCCATGCTAGCCTCCACTTGTACTAAGTAGAAATACTACCTGTGCATCCAAAATCCTTAAACCAGTTTTTGCCATGAGTGTCCACCATACCTACCTATATGCGGTATTTCTAAACCGTTTCGATTAAATTTGCGTGTGCCATCTCAAAATTTTCAAATAAACTTCTCTTTTTGCGTGCCCGTACCGCTCATGAGGCGGAAGGGGGTGCTTGTTATCTTCCCATGCTAAGTGTGTCATTCTCATGATGAGTGTTCTCACTTGTCATTGGACGAGAGAATGGTTGGTAATAGGGGTGCCCATCCCGAATTGCAAAAATACAAAAAAAAATTCCTTGGAAAGTGTTGGTATGGGAGGCACCCGTGGATTCGGTTAGCCATGGCTTGTGTTTGAAAGGTGGAAAAGGAATTAAAAAAACTCTCTCGGAAAGGAACAATACCTTAATTATAATTTTATTTTCTGTTGGGAACCACCTATGGTGTACTTAGCATGGAAGATGATGAAACACTCTTAACCGTTCTTGTTGGTAGAAAAGCATACCTCCCAAAATAATTTTTATCTCTCAATTTTTTTTCAAATAAAGAGCTCTGGCACATAAAGAAAATCAATGCTTCCCTCTGCGAAGGGCCTATCTATTTACTTTTATGAAATTTCTATTTTTCTTGAGTCTCCATCCTCTCTTATAAAGGCACCAACTAGGGGGCACTATAGTCATGCTTGTGCTTTGGGTTAGCTAATACTAGGATATGTTATATGAATGGATCAATGATTGAGCATGATGGGCTAGGGATAGCTTTCTTTAGCGTTGATACTTTGAAAGACACGGTTGCTTGTTGATATGCTTGAGTATTTATGTTTTCATGTCAAAACTAGATCATTGCTTTGAACCATATAAAAGTCCACGTGTCCATGCTATTAGAGAGAAAGATTGTGAAGATCATGATAGGCAGCATTCCACATCAAAAATTCTGTTTTTGTCACTTCCCTACTCGAGGACGAGTAGGAGTTAAGCTTGGGGATGCTTATACGTCTCCAACATATCTATAATTTTTGATTGTTCCATGCTGATTTATGATCAATCTTGTATGTTTTAGAATGATTTCCTATCAAGTTTATATCACTTTTTGGTACTAGACTATTGAAATAGTGCCAAGTGCCAGTTGTTGTTTTCTGCCCTATTTTTGATTTACAAAAAATCCATATCAAATGGAGTCCAAACGCAGTGAAACTTTTTGTGGATTTCTTTGGGCCAGAAGACAACCGGGCCAGAATAAGTACCGGAGATGGAGACAGAGGTGGGGAACTGATAACCCACAAGTGTAGGGGATCACAACAGCTTTCGAGGGTAGATAATTCAACCCAAATTTTATTGATTCGACACAAGGGGAGCCAAAGAATATTCTCAAGTATTAGCAACTGAGTTGTCAATTCAGCCACACCTGGATAACTTAATATCTGCAGCAAGGTATTTAGTAGCAAAGTAATATGATAGTAGTGGTAACGGTAACAAAAAGAGTAATGAAAGCAAAAGCAATATTTTTAGTATTTTGTAGTGATTGTAACAATAGCAACGGGAAAGTAAATAAGCGTAAACCAGTAGATGGAAAACTCGTAGGCATTGGATCGGTGATGGATAATTATGCCGGATGCGGTTCATCATGTAACAGTCATAACATAGGGTGACACAGAACTAGCTCCAATTCATCAATGTAATGTAGGCATGTATTCTGAATATAGTCATACGTGCTTATGGAAAAGAACTTGCATGACATCTTTTGTCCTACCCTCCCGTGGCAGCGGGGTCCTAATGGAAACTAAGGGATATTAAGGCCTCCTTTTAATAGAGAACCGGAACAAAGCATTAGCACATAGTGAATACATGAACTCCTCAAACTATGGTAATCACCGGGAGTGGTCCCGATTATTGTCACTTCGGGGTTGCTCGATCATAACACATAGTAGGTGACTATAGACTTGCAAGATAGGATCAAGAACTCACATATATTCATGAAAGCATAATAGGTTCAGATCTGAAATCATGGCACTCGGGCCAACAGCCATGAACATGTATTAAAATTAATAAACATTGAATACAAGCATGAGTAGGATATAATCCACCATGAACATAAATATCGTGAAGGCTATGTTGATGTGTTTCAACTACATGTGTGAACATGTGCCAAGTCAAGTCAATTAAATCATTCAAAGGAGGATACCACCCCATCATACCACATCACAACCATTTTAATAGCATGTTGGCATGCAAGGTAAACCACTATAACTCATAGCTAATCAAGCATGGCATAAGCAACTATGATCTCTAATTGTCATTGCAAACATGTTTATTCATAATATGCTGAATCAGGAACGATGAACTCATCATATTTACAAAAACAAGAGAGGTCGAGTTCATACCAGCTTTTCCCATCTCAGTCGGTCCATCATATATCATCATAATTGCCTTTCACTTGCACGACCGAACGATGTGAATAATAATAGGAGTGCACGTGCATTGGACTAAGCTGGAATCTGCGAGCATTCAATAAACAAGAGAAGTCAAGGCAACATAGGCTCTTGGTTAAATCAACAATAAAGCATATAAGAGCCACTTCAACAATTTAATTATGGTCTTCTCCTATCGACCCCCAAAGAAAATAAAAGAAATAAAACTATTTACACGGGAAAGCTCCAACAAGCAAAAGAAGAACGAGAAATATTTTTGGGTTTTCTTTTTAATTATTACTACTACAGCAAGAAAAGTAAACTACCAGTATTTTTTTTGTTTTTCTTAAGGTTTAACAAACACACAAGAAGAAAGCAGGAAAAAGAAAATGAACTAGCATGGATATTACAGTGAAGGAGTATGAGCATCGACATCTAGCAATGAGTGTGTGTAAACATAAATGTAATGTCGGTGGGAAATACATACTCCCTCAAGCTTAGGCTTTTGGCCTAAGTTGGTTCATTGCCAGGGATAACCTGGCGGATACCCGTAGGTGTAGCTTGGGTTGTACTGCGATGAAGAAGCCTGTGACTGCCATTGGCTAGCAGCCACCTCCGGATCCCAAGAATAAACAGAATGTCGTGGAGGCTCATATTGTGGTTCCAGTTCCAGGACTGGTGCAGGATTCCGGTAGGCTTGAACGGAAGCCCTCGTAACGAGATACGGTCCTTCAAAATTAAATAAGGAAGGAGCAGGCAAGGTAATAGTCTCAGGGTGATGTTTATTAAAATACAGTTTATATTTTAGCTCTCCTTCCCTGCCTTTAACAATAAAATCATGCGCTAGCATACTCTTGTAATCTAAATAAGCACTAGGCAGCAATTTTTCTTCTTTCTCATAAAGCCTAATGGGTATGTTAAAATGTGCAGCTAGGCGTGAAGCATAAATACCTCCAAAGATGAGGCCTTTAGTATGGTTCAGACTTAACCGTTTAGCAATAATTTCGCCCATACTAACAGTGTTATCGCAGTATAGACCATGGAACAAAATGATAATATCAGGAACACTAAGGTTTCCACAGTTCCCACGACCAATCAAGCAACGACTAGCAAATATGGCAAAGTAGCGTAAAACAGGAAAATGTATGCTAGTGATTCTTGCATCAGAAACCTTCCTGGTTTCTCCCATAGTGATGGTGTTAATAAATTCTTCCACATCCTTACGGGGTGGTTCATCTAAGGTACCCTCATAGGGTATTTTGCAAACCTCGCAAAATTCAGCTAATGTCATCTCCATAACAACATCATATAAATGAAACTCTACTGAAGGAGCTGATTTCTTAGGAAAATAGTAGAAGTTTTGCACAAAAGTATTGGTGAGTAAGAGATACTGATGACGTTGGCCGCGGAGGAAGTCGGTGAGGCAAACATTCTCAGCCAATGAATAGAAATCATCATAAATCCCGGCTGCTCTCAAGAAATCATCGGAAGGCCATTCACACGGCCGGACCTCCGCGGTACGAGGCAAATTAAATTTGGGCATCTGTGCTTCTTCATTTTGCTTTTCCTTAGAGCTTCGGCTCGATGAGCCCCTCAAAAGTCTCTTCATTATTTTCTGAAATATTCTGAAATTTTTAGTAACTTCAAACAAAAGTGAACCAAGCTCAATAAAATTGATAGCAACTACTCCTACAAGTGCCTAGAGCCTATATCAAGCATTAGAACTACTTGGAACCATATAATTTTGACATGCAAGCTCAAGAACATGGTCACATATGCAGCACAAATTTGCAATGAATAAAACACTAGAGCAAAAACTAATTGGACCAATGGAGGAGTGACATACCAAGGAACAATCTTCCCAAGCAGTTTTGCGAGAGGTGCTTTGAGCAAGGAGATCAAAAATCACAGCAAAGTGAGCTAGAACTCGTGCTTGAACCAAATATTCGTGTTTGTGGGAGGAAGAAGAAGAGGATGGGTGCAGGAATAAGTGGAGGAGGGCCACCATGGGCCCACGAGGCAGGGGGCGCGCCCTCCACCTACGTGGCCAGGTGGCAGCTCCCCCCGTGGTGTTTTCAGTACCATAAATCCTCAAATATTTCCGAAAAAATCATATTAAATTGGCCTGGCATTTGGAGGACTTTTATTTTTGGGGTATTTTTATATTGCACGAATAAATCAGAAAACAGATAGAAAAATACTATTTTTACTTTATCTCAACTAAATAACAGAAATCATAAAGGGGGTACAGAAGGTTTGTGCTTCTAGTTTCATCCGCCTCATCCTCGTCAAAAGGAATCCACTAACAAGGTTGGTCAGGTCTTGTTAACAAACTCATTCTGATAATCATGAAACCTGAGAAATTTCGAATAACACTATGTTACCTCAACGGGGATATGCACATCCCCTATAATAAGAATGTCATATTTCTTATTGACAGTAGGAAGAGGGAATTCAAAACCTCCAAATATAATCGATGGAATTTTCCCAATAGAATTGATACTATGAACTTGAGGTTATTTCCTCGGAAAGTGTACCGTATGCTCATTACCATTAACATGAAAAGTGACATTGCCTTTGTTGCAATCAATAACAGCCCCTGCAGTATTCAAAAAAGGTCTTCCAATTATAATAGACATACTATCATCCTCGGGAATATCAAGAATAACAAAGTCTGTTAAAATAGTAACGTTTGCAACCACAACAGGCACATCCTCACACATACCAACAGGTATAGCAGTTGATTTATCAGCCATTTGCAAAGATATTTCAGTAGGTGTCAACTTATTCAAATAAAGTCTACGATATAAAGAGAGAGGCATACCACTAACACCGGCTCCAAGATCACATAAAGCAGTTTTAACATAGTTTCTTTTAATGGAGAATTGTATAGTAGGTACCCCTGGATCTCCAAGTTTCTTTGGTATTCCACCCTTAAAAGTGTAATTAGCAAGCATGGTGGAAATTTCAGCTTCCGGTATCTTTCTTTTATTAGTGACAATATCTTTCATATATTTAGCATAGGGATTCATCTTGAGCATATCAGTTAAACACATACGCAACAAGATAGGTCCAATCATTTCAGCAAAGCGCTCAAAATCCTCATCATCCTTTTTCTTGGATGTTTTGGGAGGAAAAGGCATGGGTTTCTAAACCCAAGGTTCTCTTTCTTTACCATGTTTCCTTGCAACAAAGTCTCTCTTATCATAACGTTGATTCTTTGATTGTGGGTTATCAAGATCAACAGCAGGTTCAATTTCTACATCATTATCATTACTAGGTTGAGCATCATCATGAACATCATCATTAACATTTTCACTAGGTTCATGTTCATTACCAGATTGTGTTTCAGCATCAGACATAGAGATATCATTTGGATTCTCAGGTGGTTCAGCAATAGGTTCACTAGAAGTTTGCAAAGTCCTATCATTTTTCTTTTTCTTCCTTGTAGAAGAACTAGGTACATCAATATTATTTCTCTGAGAATCTTGTTCAATTCTCTTAGGGTGGGCTTCAGGATACAAAGGTTTCTGAGTCATTCTACCAGTTCTAGTAGCCACTCTAACAACATAATCATTTTTCTTACGCTTCATTTCATTGAACAAATCATTTTGAGCCTTATGTACTTGTTCTACTTGAGTGGTAACCATAGAAGCATGTTTGCTAACAAGTTTAAGTTCACCTCTAATATTAGCCATATAGTCACCCAAGTGTTTAATCATATAAGCATTTTGTTTTAGTTTTCTACCAAAATAGGCATTGAAATCATCTTGCTTAAACATAAAGTTATCAAACTCATCCAAGCACTGATTAGCAATTTTAGTAGGAGGGATTTCAGCTCTATCATATCTATAGAGAGAATTTACCTTTACTACCTGTGTCGGGTTATCAAGATCTGGAGGTTCTTCAATAAGTAATGGATCAAGATCATATGTTTCTTCAACAGGCAGTAGATTAAGACCATGGATTTCTTCAATAGGTGGTAAATTCTTAACATCTTCAGCTTTAATACCTTTTTCTTTCATAGATTTCTTAGCCTCTTGCATATCTTCAGGACTGAGAAATAGAACACCTCTCTTCTTCGGAGTTGGTTTAGGAATAGGCTCAGTTATTGGAGCAGGAGCTGGCTCAGGAGGTGCCCAATTATTTTCATTTGTCAACATATTATTCAATAAAATTTCAGCTTCATCCGGTGTTCTTTCCCTGAAAAGAGAACCAGCACAACTATCCAGGTAATCTCTGGAAGCATCGGTTAGTCCATTATAAAAGATATCAAGTATTTCATTTTTTTCTTAAGAGGATGATCAAGCAAAGCATTAAGTAACTTGAGAAGCCTCCCCCAAGCTTGTGGGAGACTCTCTTCTTCAATTTGCACAAAGTGGTATATTTCCTT
The DNA here is from genome assembly GCA_904067115.1 of Aegilops sharonensis. Taxonomy (NCBI): domain Eukaryota; kingdom Viridiplantae; phylum Streptophyta; class Magnoliopsida; order Poales; family Poaceae; genus Aegilops; species Aegilops sharonensis. The sequence continues at coordinate 17,347,547 of LR880966.1, forward strand.
TAAAGCAGCTTGTTTCTTATGAGCAGGGAAATATTTAGCAGAGAAGTAATAAATCATATCCTGGGGACTACGCAGACAACCAGGATCAAGAGAATTAAACCATATCTTAGCATCACCCTTTAATGAGAATGGAAATATTTTAAGGATATAAAAGTAGCGAGATCTCTCATCATTAGTGAACAGGGAGGCTATATCATTTAATTTAGTAAGATGTGCCACAACAGTTTCAGATTCATAGCCATGAAAAGGATCAGATTCAACCAAAGTAATTATATCTGGATCAACAGAGAATTCATAATGCTTATCGGCAACACAAATAGGTGAAGTAGCAAAAGCAGGGTCAGGCCTCATTCTATCTCTAAGGGATTCCTTGTTCCATTTAATTAATAGCCTCTTGAGTTCACGACTATCTTTGCAAGCTAAGATAGCTGCAGTAGATTCTCTATCAAAAACATAACCCTCGGGAATAACAGGCCTATCTTCATCATCACTCTCATCATTATAATAATATTCAATAATTTCTTTCTCTCTAGCCCTAGCAATTTGTTCATCAAGAAATTCACTAAGGGGCACAATAGTATCAAGCATAGAAGTAGTTTCATCATAAGTATCAAGCATAGCAGAAGTGGCATCATCAATAACATGCGACATATCAGAACGAATAGCAGAAGCAGGTTTAGGTTCGCAAGCTTACTCATAACAGAGGGTGAATCAAGTGTAGAGCTAGATGGCAGTTCCTTACCTCCCCTCATAGTTGAGGGATAAATTTTTGTCTTAGCGTCTTTCAAGTTCTTCATAGTGTCCAGCAGATATAAATCCCAAGTGACTCAAAGAATAGAGCTATGCTCCCCGGCAACGGCGCCAGAAATTAGTCTTGATAACCCACAAGCGTAGGGGATCGCAACAGCTTTCGAGGGTAGAGTATTCAACCCAAATTTATTGATTCGACACAAGGGGAGCCAAAGAATATTCTCAAGTATTAGCAACTGAGTTGTCAATTCAGCCACACCTGGATAACTTAATATCTGCAGCAAGGTATTTAGTGGCAAAGTAATATGATAGTAGTGGTAACGGTAACAAAAAGAGTAATGAAAGCAAAAGCAATAGTTTTGGTATTTTGTAGTGATTGTAACAATAGCAACGGGAAAGTAAATAAGCGTAAACCAGTAGATGGAAAACTCGTAGGTATTGGATCGGTGATGGATAATTATGCCGGATGCGGTTCATCATGTAACAGTCATAACATAGGGTGACACAGAACTAGCTCCAATTCATCAATGTAATGTAGGCATGTATTCCAAATATAGTCATACGTGCTTATCGAAAAGAACTTGCATGACATCTTTTGTCCTACCCTCCCGTGGCGGCGGGGTCCTAATGGAAACTAAGGGATATTAAGGCATCCTTTTAATAGAGAACCGGAACAAAGCATTAGCACATAGTGAATACATGAACTCCTCAAACTATGGTCATCACCGGGAGTGGTCCCGATTATTGTCACTTCAGGGTTGCCTGATCATAACACATAGTAGGTGACTATAGACTTGCAAGATAGGATCAACAACTCACATATATTCATGAAAACATAATAGGTTCAGATCTGAAATCATGGCACTCGGGCCCTAGTGACAAGCATTAAGCATAGCAAAGTAATAGCAACATCAATCTCAGAACATAATGGATACTAGGGATCAAACCCTAACAAAACTAACTCGATTACATGATAGATCTCATCCAACCCATCACCGTCCAGCAAGCCTACGATGGAATTACTCACGCATGGCGGTGAGCATCATGAAATTGGTGATGGAGGATGGTTGATGATGACGACGTCGACGAATCCCCCTCTCCGGAGCCCGGACGGACTCCAGATCAGCCCTCCCGAGAGGTTTTAGGGCTTGGCGGCGGCTCCGTATCGTAAAACGCCATGATTTCTTCTCCTTGATTTTTTTCTCCCCAAAAGCAAATATATAGTCGGAGTTGGTGTCGGAAGGTCTCCAGGGGGGCCACGAGGTAGGGGGGCACGCCCTAGGGGGGGGGGCACCCTCATGGACAGGGTGTGGGCCCCCTGGTCTTCATCTTTGGCGAGGATTTTTTATTATTTTTAACTAGAGGTTCCGTGGAGTATCAGGTCATTCCGAGAACTTTTGTTTTCTGCACATAAAACAACATCATGGCAATTCTGCTGAAACCAGCGTCAGTCCGGGTTAGTTCCGTTCAAATCATGCAAGTTAGAGTCCAAAACAAGGGTAAAAGTGTTTGGAAAAGTAGATACGACGGAGACGTATCAGGAACACCCACCAGGCCGCGCCACCAGGGCCAGGCGCGGCCTGGGGGGTGTTGGCCCACTCCAGCCTCCGTTCCACCGCCTCTTTGCTCTATAAATTCCCAGAAATCCAGAAACCCTCGGGAGAGTCGACGAAAAACAATTCCAGCCACCGCAAGTTTCAGAACCACCAGATCCAATCTAGACACCATCTCGGGGGGTTTCACCATGTCCATTGGTGCCTCTCCGATGATGCGTGAGTAGTCCATTGTAGACCCTCGGGTCCATAGGCAGTAGCTAGATGGCTTTCTCTCTCTCTTTTTGATCTTCAATACAATGGTCTCTTGGAGATCCATATGATGTAACTCCTTTTTGGCGGTGTGTTTGTTGGGATCCGATGAACTTTGAGTTTATGATCAGATCTATCTTTTTATATCCATGAAAGTAATTTGAGTTCTCTGATCTCTTATTTGCATGATTTCATATAGTCTTGTATTTCTTCTTCAAAACTTTGGTTTACTTAGGCCAACTAGATTGATTTTTCTTGCCATGGAAAGAGGTGCTCGATACTGGGTTCAATCTCATGGTGTTCTTTTCCAGTGACAGAAAGGGCAGCAAGACACGCGTAGATTGTTGCTGCTAAGGAGAAAAAGGTCGTGTCTATTCCTACATGAATAGATCTGATCTACATCATGTCATCGTTCTTATTGCATTACTCTGTTTTTCCATGAACTTGATAAACTAGGTGCATGTTGGATAGCGGTTGATGTGTGGAGTTGATACGGACACGGACACGGCCATATTTGATGTTTTTGCTATTCAGACATTGTCGTGTGTCGAAGGATTAAAGTTTAAGGATATCAGCGTGCCGAAAATATACCAACTTAGTGGAGAAGATGTGAAGGGGTTTAATTTCAGTCAGAGTTAAACATGCAGCTGCAGTACAAAAGATGGTTTTCTTTGAGAACAGAGGTGTGCTGGCATGCATGCGTACTATGACATTGTTAGAGATGCACTCACGTAAGAAACAGAAAAGAAGAATGTTTAACATGCATACATTATGTGGGAAGATGTGCTTGTACGTGCATGCAAAGAAATACTCATATACAAGTACGTTCGATCTATCTTCAATTGAGCCAATGGAAATTATGAGAAGGACGTGTCTACATGAGGGAGGAGTCCTAATCAACTACTCCCTCCGTAAACTAATATAAGAGCGTTTAGATCACTAAAGTAGTAATCTAAACACTCTTATAATAGTTTACAGAGGGTGTACTATTTTCATCGGGCACGGCCACCGGAGAAGCTACCGTACTCGTGGATGTCTCTAGGGATCAGAGACCTGCTATCTTTGAAGGGAGTACCATCCAAAGTTTAGTAGTCGTAGTTGCTTCTATCTGTTGAGATTTATATTAAATCCAAGTCGGTTATTATGTGTACGCAAGTCGAATTTGTTTTTCTTTGAGTTAGGTGTGCAACCAGCGTGTTGGTCAAACCACGGCTATGCTAATATAAATAGCCATGGTACGGTCATGTGAGGGATGAGATTAGGTTATTTTTAGATGAATTAGACACGTGTGTGTTTTTCAGTCGTCGGCCATTATCGAGTTTAGAGAAACCTTGTCAAAAATCACTATTGGCGTGTGAGTTCCTGTGACACGACGCGTAGGGGATTACAAGCTGAGCCTATACGGTTCGTCCATGTTATTCCTTCGAATTGAGGGGTTGGCGTGTTGTTTCCGCGGGATTTGCGAGCATCTTCGTAAACCTGCGAAGAGTTCTTACTGCGATGGATTTTTGTGCCGTGAAAGATCGGATCAACAACGGACCGACCCTCGTCACGAGGTTCGTTCCACATCAAGTGGTATCAGAGCAAGGTTGATCATGGTACAATTTTCTTTTCCTGCTACTTGATTCAACTTTTTGAAAGATGGTGAACTCGCAGCATGACAAATCTGATCATGAAGAGGTCGATGAGCTTCCGGAGGGTCCGGAGATAAGTGATGATTTGCGTATTCATCTGATGGCGATCAAGGGAGCCAACAAGAAGCTTGGGACAAGGGTGGAGGAGTTGTCTGCAAATATTGTAGGCGTCGAGGACAGGTTGAACGAGCGTTTGACCGCCAGCGACCGACAGCGCACTGATATTCTACAGGTGATGATTGAGAGTCTTAATTGGCTCACCGCAGCAGTTCAGCGCCTTCAGGCGAGAGATTTGGCACCACGACAACGTCGTGACCGCGACAAGGACGATGATGGTGATTTTTCTGAGGATTCTGATGCCCGTGGAGGCTTACCTCACCGACCACGGCATGATGCCGGGGCTCACCGCCATGCTGGGCGGCACCGTGACTATGGCGGCAATGGTCCCCACGAGGATGATGGTTTGGTGGGTCGAATCAAGATAACCATACCTGAATTCTCTGGACGTTGTGCTGACCCGGAGAAATATTTGGAGTGGGAGTTTTAGTTTTTGGTTGTCGAACAAAGGCTGGCAAGCCCGGTTATCTCCCCGTGGCGAGTTAATTCGTGCATTTTTGTCGCGGAGCTTAAATTATTGCTTTGTGTTTTTGGCGAGGGATTAGAGACGCCGTCTCTAGTTTGTTGCTGATCCGTGGAGGATCGTCCACGTACTTCCTCTCTTGTGTGTGCGTGTTGTTTCTGTGGTGATTGCATCTACCCAATCGCGAGCGCCACATTGTTCCTGGTGACATCGTACCATGAAAGATTGGGAAAGCATTCGCGCCCTCTTTTTCTGTTGAAGGTCGCATCAAGTGGTATCAGAGATCGGCGTTTCTCACGGCACTTCGGAGGTGACGACCGGCGCGCCGTCACCAAGGAGCTACTGGAGGCTCTCCGGCGATTTTTTGCTGGAGGAGAAGGGTTATGGTGCTGAACTTTTTCACACCTACTAGATCATTGATGGCGCGCGTTGCCGCGACCATCTATTTTTCTAATAGAATGATAGTCATTTTCACTCATATATATTGGCATGAAATATGTATGTTTATTTTATCCACCCTAGAAGAACATGCTACTTACTTCCATAAGTGGCTATTTCTCCATGTTCATATGAGGATGTACCAGCAAATCTAAAAGAAAAGATTGGAAGTCAGAATTATTTCAGATTACAATGAAGAAAAACCATGTTCCTCAAATCGTGTTAACTGGTACAACCAATCCATGCTTTATAGCATGAGAAAACATGTCTACATATACAAGAACACATCATTTATTTGCACACCAAACAAAAAATACAAATCAGCACACATGTATACCCAAAACCAGAACCCCGAGTATATGGGACTCACCAAAGATGCTCCAGTAGATCAAGGTCTTATGAACTGTAGTACTTGGGGGGGCGGGGGGTAGAAAGCCCTTGTCATTTTTCATTGGAGAATGAAGGGAGTACTATATATCATTTTAACTTCCATGCTTTGCTTTCTGCCGGTACGCCTTTGCAATTGCATTGCGTCTTAAGGTGTACTTGCTCATATTTTTGAGGTTGAAGAATTCCATCTGATCTACAATAAGAAAAAAGATCTTAATCACAATATACAATGTGAGTAGGTTACCATGAAACAATTGGTAAAGTTGTGTTACATGCCAAACATCTTACAATTTCTTACATGGAAGTATCAGCAAAGTGATTAATAGTAAGCTAGATTAATCAAGGAAATAACTACATGCGTACTCTCACGAGGAAAGCGATTATAATTGCTCCCTATTAAGCAATAACATTGTGTATACTGATGAAGCAAACAACAACACTACCCAAGGAGAGGCTTTCCTAATATAAGTAAGAGAACAACATCTATCAATTGAGAATCCTAAATTGAGTATGATTATGGAACTGTCCTTACTATATCTTTGAAGTTGGGAAAATAAAACATGTGTATCCAATGAGAATTGCCTAAATTGATTAGTTCTCAGTGCATGTGCATGCATGTATATGTGTCCATGATAATTATGATAACTCCCACACACTACTGGAATCAGGAACTTTGTCGTCAGCCGTTTCTTTGCCGTCAGCTAGCTGATGGCAAAGAGGGTCTTTACCATCAGCTTAAAAAAAACTGATAGCAAAGAAGTAGTTGATGGCAAAGAGGGTGTGCCGTCCAGGCTCTTTGCCGTCGGCTAGCGTTGCATCTTTGCCGTCAGCCAGCGGATGGCAAAGAAGCCTTTGTCGTAGCCTGTTCAGCCGGACGTGTTGAGGTCGGCTGGCTGATGGCAAAGGTCTTTGCTGTCCGCCATGGGTGCCTTTGCCGTCCGCCATGGCTGACGACAAAGTTCCTGATTCCTGTAGTGACATGCTAATGGTGGAGCAAAATTAGCTACCTACTTTAAGAATATATTGAGATATAGTTCGCAAAATAAGTTAAGATAAATGACCACCATCATAGTCTTCTTTCAAAAGAACTTTACCCAATTTTATAAATGAGATATACCTAAAGTAAATGGTGAAGAAGATCGCAACCAGCCACTTGATGCTAAGTACGAAGAAAATCCTTAATAGAACAACTGGTAATATTGAGAACTCACTTGCTCAATCCAGGGCTTGATGCATTCAAACAATGTGAGTGCTAGCTTGTATCATGTGGAACAGACCAAATCTTCAAAAACTATTAAGTGTGAAGAAAATCCTTTATAGAACACATTATCGCTGTTTGGTACAAATTAACCACATGGAATAAAATGTAGAAGTGAAGCAGATTGGTACAGATCTACCATCAGGGCATGGTAAATCTAGACATAGATAGGAATTCACCATGGATAAACTGGATATAAATAGGAGTAGCATGTTTTCCATGCCCCCGGCATATCATATTTTGTGGTCGATCTTCATGTTTCATACTGTCTTTATTTTTCACACTGCAAATTTCCATGCATCATTTTTACTGTTTCTTTCAAATTTGTGCCAAAAATTAAGAATTGAGATTGAGGAAATTATACAAAGCAAGTAAAACCAGCGTAAAGAAGACCTTAACTGGCAGAAGATGCATATATATTACCTCAACTTCTCAGACAACTAAAATGGATATCTCCCAATTTCAGTCCAATTGCTGACACTGTATTAGAGGAATGTTATTGGAGTTTGTCACTACAGGAATCAGCTACTTTGCCGTCTGCCATGGCGGACGGCAAAATCCTTTGCCGTCAGCCGCGGACGGCAAAAGGCTCCGGCAAAGTAGGCTACGGTAAACAGCTACTTTGCCGTCCGCTACTGATGGCAAAGTCTTTGCCGTCTGCGGCTGACGGCAAACAGAGCGGACGGCAATAATTGCGCTGTCAGTCCGTTAAGTGGCTAACGGCAGGCCTTTGCCGTCCGCCGCTGACGGCAAAATTTCTAGTGTCTTTGCCGTCCGCCGCTGATGTCATCTACACGTCACTACATGGCAGGTTCTTTGCCGTCTGCCACTGATGGCAAAGTGCAGGTTCTTTGCCGTCTGCCACTGATGGCAAAGTCTTTGCCGTCTGCCACTTTAGGCAAACTGACCAAATGGGTCAGCTCCCAGGAAGCACAGCTAGATGCCACGTGTCTTCTTTGCCGTCCGCGGCAGACGGCAAAGAGCCCGTTGCCGTCGGTGGCAGACGGCAAAGAGCCTGCATATTGGCTCTTTTATCTGTTTTTTTATTAAATCCAACAATTTTCATCACAAATATATATGACATATATAGATATATTTCAAAAGGCCATTACAGAGCAAACATATAAGATATCCAACACATAACTTCATCATCCAA
>LR880966.1:17420266-17431917 GCA_904067115.1 Aegilops sharonensis
CTGGGTGTGAAACACAGAAGAAAGTGATGATAGTGAAGCCGATCACATCCCAGATCTTTGGGTGTGAAACTTTTTATTTGCGTGTGTCCCTTTGCGCCGTAACCATGGAAAATCTTCATCATTTAACGGGATGCTCGGGTCAATATTCACTGTGAATGGAGCAATTTCATCAAACTTTTCATAATCTTCTGACTTGTCTGTCTTGTCATCCACTCCCACGATGTTTCTCTTCCCAGAAAGAACTATGTGCCGCTTTGGCTCATCGTACGATGCATTCGCTTCCTTATCTTTTCTTTTTCTTGGCTTGGTAGACATGTCCTTCACATAGAAAACCTGTGCCACATCATTGGCTAGGACGAATGGTTCGTCTGCATACGCAAGATTGTTGAGATCCACTGTTGTCATTCCGTACTGCGGGTCTTCCGTTACCCTGCCTCGTGTCATATTGACCCATTTGCACCGAAACAAAGGGACCTTTAAACCACGTCGATAGTCAACTTCCCATATGTCCTGTATATAACCATAATATGTTTCCTTTCCCATCTTGGTTTCTGCATCAAAGCGGACACCACTGTTTTGGTTGGTGCTCTTCTTATCTTGGGCGATCGTGTAAAATGTATTACCATTTATCTTGTACCCTTTGAAAGTCATTATATTCGAAGATGGTAACTGGGACAACAAGTACATGTCATCTTCAATAGAGGTGTCATGCATGGTACGTGTCTGCAACTAGCTGGCGAAACTCCTGGTTTGTTCACGTGTAATCCAGTCATCAGACCGCTCCGGGTGTTTGGAGCGTAGAAAATTCTTGTGTTCATCCATATACGGAGCCACCAAGGCGGAATTCTGTAGAACTGTGTAGTGTGCTTCAGTGAGAGAATGTCCATCCATACATATTTTTTGTTCCCCTCCTAGCGTGCCTTTTCCATCCAGTCTGCCCTTATGCGCGATTCAGGAACACCAATCGGCTTAAGGTCAGGAATAAAGTCAATACAAAACTCAATGACCTCCTCATTTTGATGGCCCTTGGGGATGCTTCCTTCTGGCCTAGCACGGTTATGAACATATTTCTTTAAGACTCCCATGAACCTCTCAAAGGGGAACATATTGTGTAGAAATACAGGACCCAAAACGTTAATCTCTTCGCATAGGTGAACTAGGACGTGCGTCATGATGTTGAAGAAGGATGGTGGGAACACCAACTCGAAACTGACAAGACGTTGCACCAAATCATTCTGTAACCTTGGTATGATTTCTGGATCGATTACCTTCTGAGAGATTGCATTGAGAAATGCACATAGCTTCACAATGGCTAATCGAACGTTTTCCGGTAGAAGCCCCCTCAATGCAACCGGAAGCAGTTGCGTCATAATCACGTGGCAGTCATGAGACTTTAGGTTCTGGAACTTTTTCTCTGTCATGTTTATTATTCCCTTTATATTCGACGAGAAGCCAGACGGTACCTTAATACTGAGCAGGCATTCAAAGAAGATTTCCTTCTCTTCTTTGGTAAGAGCGTAGCTTGCATGACCCTGATGTATGCCGTCTTCTCCGTGCATACGTTGCTGGTCCTCCCGTGCCTCAGGTGTATCTTTTGTCTTCCCATACACGCCCAAGAAGCCAAGCAGGGTCACGCAAAGATTCTTCGTCACGTGCATCACGTCGGTTGCGGAGCGGACCTCTACGTCTTTCCAATATGGCAGGTCCCAAAATATAGATTTCTTCTTCCACATGGGTGCGCGTCCGTCAGCGTCCTTTGGAACAAGTTGTCCGCCAGGACCCTTTCCAAATATCACCTTCAAATCCTTGACCATATCATGTACATCAGCACCAGTACGGTGGCGAGGCTCCGTCCGGTGATCCGCCTCACCTTTGAAATGCTTGCCTTTCTTTCTTACGGGATGCCTGCTCGGAAGAAATCGACGATGTCCTAGGTACACATTCTTCTTACAACTATTCAAATATATACTGTCAGTATCATCCAAACAGTGCGTGCATCCGTGGTATCCCTTGTTTGTCTGTCCTGATAGGTTACTGAGAGCAGGCCAATCATTGATGGTCACGAACAACAACACCTTTAGGTCAAATTCTTCCCCCATGTGCTCATCCCACGCACGTACACCTGTTCCATTCCATAGTTGTAAGAGTTCTTCAACTAATGGCCTTAGGTACACATCAATGTCGTTGCTGGGTTGCTTAGGGCCTTGGATGAGCACTGGCATCATAATGAACTTCCGCTTCATGCACAACCAAGGAGGAAGGTTATACAAACATAGAGTCACAGGCCAGGTGCTATGGTTGCTGCTCTGCTCCCCAAAAGGATTAATGCCATCTGCGCTTAGACCAAACCATACGCTCCTTGCATCATCTGCAAACTCCTTCCCATACTTTCTTTTGATTTTTCTCCACTGCGACCCTTCAGCGGGTACTCTCAACTTTCCGTCTTTCTTACGGTCTCCTCTGTGCCATCGCATCGCCTTGGCATGCTCTTTGTTTTGGAACAAACGTTTCAACCATGGTATTATAGGAGAATACCACATCACCTTGGCAGGAATCTTCTTCCTGGGGCGCTCGCCCTCGACATCACCATCCTCATCGCGGCTGATCTTATAGCGCAATGCACCACATACCGGGCAAGCGTTCAAATCCTCGTACTCGCCACGGTAGAGGATGCAATCATTAGGGCATGCATGTATCTTCTGCACGCCAGACAACCTTCTTTGCTTCGTACGTACTCTCGGGCAATTCGTTGTCCTTTGGAAGCATATCCTTTATCATTACCAGCAACTTTCCAAATCCCTTGTCAGATACACCATTCTCTGCCTTCCATTGCAGCAATTCCAGTGTGATGCCCAGCTTTTTCTTGTCACCTACGCAATTCGGGTACAACAATTTATTGTGATCCTCTAACATGCGCTGCAACTTCTTCTTCTCGAAATCACTTGCGCAGTTTCTCTTTGCATCGGCAATGGCTCGACCTAGATCATCAACGGGCTCATCTGATGCCTCTTCTTCAGATTCTTCCCGCATTACCAGCTCAGCTTCTTCCCCCATTGTTGTATCAACGTATTCAGGGAACTCATGGCCAGGATAGCTGTCGTCGTCCTCTTCTTCTTCATTGTCTTCCATCATAACCCCTCTTTCTCCGTGCTTGGTCCAAACATTATAGTGGGGCATGAAACCGGACTCAAACAGGTGGACGTGAATGGTTCTTGACTTAGAGTAATTGCGACCATTCTTACAGCCAGCACATGGACAAGGCATAAAACCATCCGCCCGCTTGTTTGCCTCAGCCGCAAGCAGAAAAGTATGCACGCCCTCAACGAACTGGGGAGAGCATCGGTCATCGTACATCCATTGCTAGCTCATCTTCATTACACAACACCGAATAGACCAAATTAATACAAGTTCATACATAAAGTTCATACAACACTTAAATGCAACAAACAAATAACTCTCTAGCTAAAGCATTTAAATGCAACAACAAATGCAATCAAGATCGCAACTAAGGTAGCAATTGATCCAACAGCTTAATGATACCAAGCCTCACTATCGATGGCATATTTTCTAATCTTTCTAATCTTCAAGCGCATTTTCTCCATCTTGATCTGTGATCATCGACGACATCGGCAACATGCAACTCCAATTCCATCTTCTCCCCCTCAATTCTTTTCCAATTTTTCTTTCAAGTACTCCTTTTCTCTTTCAACTAAATTTAACCTCTCGACAATAGGGTCGGTTGGAATTTCCGGTTCACATACCTCCTAGATAAAAATATCTATGTCAACTTGATGGGCATAATTTGTCATAAACACGAAATGCAACAAATAGTTTTAAAAGAGAATATACCACATCCGAATCATAACAAGGACGAGGGCCGACGGGGACGGATATCAAAACGATGGCACTATGTATAACAAACAACGTACGGGTAAGATAATTATTATACGAGTAACTATATATCCAAATCACACAAACATCAATTTTTTATATAAAATTTCATGAACAAGAGGCTCACCACAAGGTGGTGCCGGCGACGGGACGGTGCGGGCGATCGACGGTGGTTACGACGGAGATTTAGAAGGCACTAAGTAAACCACACCTACATATGCAAACTAAGTGTTATTTTTGACCTCAAATTGCATATAAATCAAATACTAGCACATATATATATTTCCTCCCAAATTACTAAACTCACAAATTAATAACTATATAAAGCATTGCAAGAGCTAATCTAGCAATGAGAGATGAAAGGACAAAGTTGCTAACCTTTCTGATCATTTGAATGGATGGGGGCCTTCAAATCTTGACAAATTTTGGGCAAAATGTGTGATGAGCTCGAGAGGAAGAGGGGAAGAACAGAGAGGAGAGGGGAAAGGGGAAGAACAGAGCGGGCTCGGGTGGACGAAGGGTTTATGTAGGACGACCTTTAGTACTGGTTCGTGCCAAGAACCGGTACTAAAGGTGCTTGAGGGGGCCCAGACTGACAACATCCTGCCACCACTCTCATTAGTACCGGTTCGTGGCACGAACCGGTGCTAAAGGTTAGCCACGAACCGGTACTAATGAGAGCGGCCCGGCTAGCAGTTGGAACCGGCACTAATGTATACATTTGTGCCGCTCAAATACAAACCGGCACTAATGTGCTTCACGTTTGACCCTTTTTCTACTAGTGTACGTACATGGGAAAATAATATTATCGAGGAGGGGGTATATCGACCCCCCCCCCCCCTCGTGTTGAAGTTATCGGGAGGGGGTATATCGACCCCCCCCCCCCCCCCCCCACGTGTCGAAGAAAAAAACAGAAGAAAAAGAAGAGGAGAAGAAGAAAGGAATAGAGGAGAAGAAGAGAAAAGAAGAGGAGAAGAAGAAAGGAATAGAGGAGAAGAAGAGAAAAGAAGAGGAGAAGAAGAAAGGAATAGAGGAGAAGAAGAGAAAAGAAGAGGAGAAGAAGAAAGGAATAGAGGAGAAGAAGAGAAAAGAAGAGGAGAAGAAGAAAGGAATAGAGGAGAAGAAGAGAAAAGAAGAGGAGAAGAAGAAAGGAATAGAGGAGAAGAAGAGAAAAGAAGAGGAGAAGAAGAAAGGAATAGAGGAGAAGAAGAGAAAAGAAGAGGAGAAGAAGAAAGGAATCGAGGAGAAGACGAGACAAGATTCTTTTCTTCTCCTCTATTCCTTTCTTCTTCTCCTCTTCTTTTCTCTTCTTCTCCTATATTCCTTTCTTCTTCTCCTCTTCTTTTTCTTCTTTTTTCTTCTTCTTATTTATTTCTCCTCGTCTTCCTCTCATCTCTTCTTCTCCTTTCTTCCTCTTCTTATTTCCTTTTTCCTCTCATTCTTTTTCTTCTTCTTCCTTCTTAAAAATACATGAAGTAGTATTGCTTGTTTTTTTAAATAATGTTCAAATAGAAATTTTAGAAAAAAAGTAAAGGTTTTGCCTAATTCATTATTCATATGAATATACAAACATTTGCATATTTACAATAATCAATATCACCAAAAAAATCTGTGAACAGAAAAAATACTATTTTTTTCTGTTAATCTATCTTTTGCATACATATACACACATACATATACTATACATATACATATAATCAGGAAAAAACATATATATATTTGCAAAAAAAACAGGGGGGAAGAGGGGGGCGGTGCCGACCCAGACCAAAGCGAGAGGCGACGGCGGCGCGAGGCGGCGACGGCGAGGCAGATCACCAAAAAATTCTATGAACAGAAAAAAATACTATTTTTTCTGTTAATCTATCTTTTGCATACATATACACACATGCATATACTATACATATACATATAATCAGGAAAAAAACATATATATATTTGCAAAAAAACAGGGGGGAAGAGGGGGGCGGTGTCGGCCCTGACCAAAGCGAGAGGCGACGGCGGCGCGGGGCGGCGACGGCGTGGCAGAGGCGGGGCGGCGACGGCGTTAGGGTGGCGACGCGGGGCGGCGACGGCGCTGGGGCGCGACGCGGGTCGGCGACGGCGTCGTGGCGGTGCGGGGAGGTGACCGCGACGGCGCGGGGTGGCGCGCGGCGACGATGTCAGGGCGGCGAGGGGTGGCGATGGCGTCTGGGCGGCGCGGGACGGCGTCGGAGGCAGGGCGACGACGGCGACGGCGAGGCGCAGAGGGGCAGCCTAGCGGCGTCGTCGGGGCGGGATCGAACTGAACCAATTTTTTCACAAGTGTGGCTTATATAGACGGAGCATTGGTCCTAGTTCGTCCTACCAACCGGGACCAATGCCCCCTTTATTCCCGGTTGGTTCCACCAACCGGGAGCAAAGGCCGCCGCTTCCTTTGGTCCCGGTTGGTGGCACCAACCGGGACTAAAGGGGGCATGGGTCCCGGTTGGTAGGACCAACCGGGACCCATGCCCCCTTTAGTCCTGGTTGGTGCCACCAACCGGGACCAAAGGCCTTCTGCTGCCCCGCGCCCAAAAGTTTAGTCCCGCCTCGCTAGTTAAAAGGGCTCGAGGGTGGTTTATAAGCGCTGCTGCGCATACCCTCTCTAGCTCCTCTCAACTGCACGCTTTCGGGCCTAATCAGTCACTATGTGCTTGTCGGCCTTCTCGGCCTCCTGCGGGCCTGAATCCTGGCCCATGGTAGGGTTTCTAGTCGTATTCAGGCCATGGGGGCCCAGTAGGCGGCACTTTTTTTGTTTTTTTGTTTTCTTTGTTGCTTTATTTATTTTATTTTGTTTCTACTTACAATAAAATACTTATTGTTGCTATTTTATTTTTTCCAGTTTTTTTGTTTTGTTTTCTGCATTATTTATTTTCTTTTTCTTGCTTTATTTTTTAATTCTGCTTGTTTTTAGTTTTAGAAAAATTATAAACTTTCTGTTAGTGCCATTAGTTTTCAAATTTGAAAACACTTTTTTATTTTTTTGTTTTCTTTGTTGCTTTATTTATTTTATTTTGTTTCTGCTTACAACAAAATACTTATTGTTGCTATTTTTGTTTTTTTCAGTTTTTTTTTGTTTTGTTTTCTGCATTTTTTTTGCTTTATTTATTTTATTTGGTTTCTACTTACAATAAAATACTTATTGTTACTATTTTTATTTTTTCCCAGTTTTTTTGTTTTGTTTTCTGCATTATTTATTTTCTTTTGTTTTTTTCTTTACTTTTCAATTCTTTTTGCTTTTAGTTTTAGAAAAATTATACACTTTCTGTTAGTGACAGTAGTTTTTAAATTTGTATATATTTTATTTGGTTTCTACTTACAATAAAATACTTATTGTTACTATTTTTATTTTTTCCCAGTTTTTTTGTTTTGTTTTCTGCATTATTTATTTTCTTTTGTTTTTTTCTTTACTTTTCAATTCTTTTTGCTTTTAGTTTTAGAAAAATTATACACTTTCTGTTAGTGACAGTAGTTTTTAAATTTGTATATATTTTATTTGGTTTCTACTTACAATAAAATACTTATTGTTACTATTTTTATTTTTTCCCAGTTTTTTTGTTTTGTTTTCTGCATTATTTATTTTCTTTTGTTTTTTTCTTTACTTTTCAATTCTTTTTGCTTTTAGTTTTAGAAAAATTATACACTTTCTGTTAGTGACAGTAGTTTTTAAATTTGTATATATTTTATTTGGTTTCTACTTACAATAAAATACTTATTGTTACTATTTTTATTTTTTCCCAGTTTTTTTGTTTTGTTTTCTGCATTATTTATTTTCTTTTGTTTTTTTCTTTACTTTTCAATTCTTTTTGCTTTTAGTTTTAGAAAAATTATACACTTTCTGTTAGTGACAGTAGTTTTTAAATTTGTATATATTTTATTTGGTTTCTACTTACAATAAAATACTTATTGTTGCTATTTTTGTTTTTTTCAGTTTTTTTTTGTTTTGTTTTCTGCATTTTTTTTGCTTTATTTTTTAGTTCTTTTTGCTTCTAGGTCAGCAAAATTATAAACTTTCTGTTAGTGCCATTAGTTTTAGAAAAATTATAAACTTTCTGTTAGTGACATTAGTTTTAAAATTTGAATAGTTTAAATTTGAATTTTTTAAAATTTGTGTGAATCACAAGTTTGTAATTAACTTTACTAAAAAAATGAACATAGATGCACCTATAGAGAAAATTCGACCTAAATTCATAATCAATTTCTATGAATTTCAGAGAAATTCATTATGAATTTAGGTCAAATTTCCTATATAGGGGCATCTATTTTCATTTGAGAGGATCTCGACAAGGCAGAGAGGGATGGGCTTATAAACCGGTGTGGGCGCCCTTCGGTTGGCGAGGTGGGACTAAACTCTGAGCGCAACGAGGGCCAACCCTTTAGTCCCGATTTGTGGCACAAACCGGGACTAATGGTCATGGGCCATGGGCGAGCCCTATTTTTTTCCAGTTTTTTTGTTTTGTTTTCTGCATTATTTATTTTCTTTTGTTTTTTGCTTTATTTTTTTAATTCTTTTTGCTTTTAGTTTTAGAAAAAATATAAACTTTCTGTTAGTGCCATTAGTTTTCAAATTTGAAAACACTTTTTTAGTTTCTTTGTTTTCTTTGTTGCTTTATTTATTTTATTTTGTTTCTACTTACAACAAAATACTTATTGTTACTATTTTTATTTTTTCCCAGTTTTTTTGTTTTGTTTTCTGTATTATTTATTTTCTTTTGTTTTTTTCTTTACTTTTCAATTCTTTTTGCTTTTAGGTCAGCAAAATTATAAACTTTCTGTTAGTGTCATTAGTTTTAGAAAAATTATAAACTTTCTGTTAGTGCCATTAGTTTTCAAATTTGAATAGTTAAAATTTGAATTCTTTGAAATTTGTGTGAATCACAAGTTTGTGATTAACTTTACTAAAAAAATGAACATAGATGCACCTATAGAGAAAATTCGACCTAAATTCATAGTTTTCAAATGAACTCTGAAAAAGTTGGCATAGCATACTCGTCTGTTACAAAGTTGGCATGGTATCATCATAATAGTTGCGGGAGAAAGTCTTCACTTTTTCTTCGCTTGTGTCATTTGCTTATTGTGTCGTAACCATGGATAATCTTCATCGTTTATCAGGATGCTTGGGTCAGCCTTGACATTGAAGGGAGGAATTTCATGAAACTTTTCATAATCTTCAGACATGTCTGTCTTGCCCTCCACTCCCAGGATGTCCCTTTTTCCTGAAAGAACTATGTGGCACTTTGGCTCATCGTATGATGTATTCGCTTTCTTATCTTTTCTTTTTCTCAGTCTGGTAGACATGTCCTTCACATAGATAACCCGTGCCACATCATTGGCTAGGACGAACGGTTCATCAGTGTACCCAAGATTTTTCAGATCCACTGTTGTCATTCTGTATTGTGGGTCTACCTATACCCCGCCTCCTGACAGATTGACCCATTTGCATTTAAACAAAGGGACCTTAATATCTTGTCCATAGTCAAGTTCCCATATGTCCACTATGTAACCATAATATGTGTCCTTTCCCTTCTCGGTTGTTGCATCAAAGCGGACACTGCTGTTTTGGTTGGTGCTCTTTTGATCTTGGTCAATCGTGTAAAATGTATTCCCATTTATCTTGTATCCTTTGTAAATCAATACAGTCAAAGATGGTCCCCTAGACAACAAGTACAACTCATCACAAACAGTGTTGTCACCTCTGAGACGTGCTTCCAACCAACTGCTGAAAGTCTTGATGTGTTCACATGTAATCCAGTCGTCGCACTGCTCCGGGTGTTTGGAGCGCAGATTGTTCTTGTGTTCATCGACATACGGGGTCACCAAGGTAGAGTTCTGTAGAACTGTGTAGTGTACTTGAGACCAGGAATATCCGTCCCTGCATATTATTGAGTCACTTCCAAGAGTGTCTTTTCCTGTCAGTCTCCCCTCATACCGCGATTTAGGGAGACCTATCTTCTTAAGGCCAGGAATGAAGTGAACCCAAAACCCGATGACATCCTCTGTTTGATGGCCCATGGAGATGCTTCCTTCTGGCCTAGCGCGGTTACGAACATATTTCTTTAGGACTCCGATGAACCTCTCAAAGGGGAACATATTGTGTAGAAATACGGGCCCCAGAATGACAATCTCGTCGACTAGATGAACTAGGACATGCGTCATGATATTGAAGAAGGATGGTGGGAACACCAGCTCAAAACTGACAAGACATTGCGCCCATCACTCCTTAGCCTTGGTACGATTTCTAGATCGATCACCTTCTGAGAGATTGCATTGAGGAATGTACATAGCTTCACAATGGCTAATTGGACGTTTTTCGGTAGAAGCCCCCTCAATGCAACTGAAAGCAGTTGCGTCATAATCACGTGGCAGTCATAAGACTTTAGGTTTTGTAACTTTTTCTCTGGCATATTTATTATTCCCTTTATATTCGACAAGAAGCCAGTCGGGACCTTCATACTAAGCAGGCATTCAAAGAAGATTTCTTTCTCTTCTTTCGTAAGAGCATAGCTGGCAGGACCTTCATACTGCTTCGGAGGCATGCCGTCTTTTTCGTGCAAACGTTGCAGGTCCTCCCGTGCCTCAGGTGTATCTTTTGTCTTTCCATACACGCCCAAGAAGCCTAGCAGGTTCACGCAAAGGTTCTTCGTCACGTGCATCGCGTCGATTGAAGAGTGGACCTCTAGGTCTTTCCAGTAGGGTAGGTCCTAAAATATAGATTTCTTCTTCCACATGGGTGCGTGTCCCTTAGCATCATTCGGAACAGCTAGTGCGCCGGGACCCTATCCGAAGATTACATGTAAATCATTGACCATAGCAAGTACGTGATCACCGGTACGCATGGCAGGCTTCTTCCGGTGATCTGCCTTGCCTTTGAAATGCTTGCCTTTCTTTCGACATTGATGGTTGGTCGGAAGAAATCGACGATGGCCCAGGTACACATTCTTCCTGCATTTGTCCAGGTATATACTTTCAGTGTCATCTAAACAGTGCGTGCATGCGTGGTATCCTTTGTTTGTCTGTCCTGAAAGGTTACTGAGAGCAGGCCAATCGTTGATGGTCACGAACAGCAAGGCCTTTAGGTTAAATTCCTCTTGTCTGTGCTCATCCCACGTACGTACACCGTTTCCATTCCACAGCTGTAAAAGTTCTTCAACTAATGGCCTTAGGTACACATCAATGTCGTTGCCGGGTTGCTTAGGGCCTTGGATGAGAACTGGCATCATAATGAACTTCCGCTTCATGCACATCCAAGGAGGAAGGTTATACATACATAGAGTCACGGGCCAGGTGCTGTGATTGCTACTTTGCTCCCCGAAAGGATTAATGTCATCCGCGCTTAAAGCAAACCATACGTTTCTTGGGTCCTTTGCAAACTCATCCCAGTACTTTCTCTCGATTTTTCTCCACTGCGACCCATCAGCGGGTGCTCTCAACTTCCCGTCTTTCTCACGGTCCTCACTGTGCCATCGCATCAACTTGGCATGCTCTCCGTTTCTGAACATACGTTTCAACCATGGTATTATAGGAGCATACCACATCACCTTCTTCCTGGGGGGCTCACCGTGAACATCACCAGGGTCATCTGGTCTGATCTTATACCACAATGCAGCGCATACCGGGCATGCGTTCAGATCCTTGTATGCACCGCGGTAGAGGATGCAGTCATTAGGGCATGCATGTATCTTCTCCACCTCCAATCCTAAAGGGCATACGACCTTCTTTGTTGCGTATGTACTGTCGGGCAA
>LR880966.1:17432113-17451919 GCA_904067115.1 Aegilops sharonensis
CTTGGGTCCTTTGCAAACTCATCCCAGTACTTTCTCTCGATTTTTCTCCACTGCGACCCATCAGCGGGTGCTCTCAACTTCCCGTCTTTCTCACGGTCCTCACTGTGCCATCGCATCAACTTGGCATGCTCTCCGTTTCTGAACATACGTTTCAACCATGGTATTATAGGAGCATACCACATCACCTTCTTCCTGGGGGGCTCACCGTGAACATCACCAGGGTCATCTGGTCTGATCTTATACCACAATGCAGCGCATACCGGGCATGCGTTCAGATCCTTGTATGCACCGCGGTAGAGGATGCAGTCATTAGGGCATGCATGTATCTTCTCCACCTCCAATCCTAAAGGGCATACGACCTTCTTTGTTGCGTATGTACTGTCGGGCAACTCGTTATCCTTTGGAAGCTTCTTCTTCAATATTTTCAGTAGCTTCTCAAATCCTTTGTCAGGCACAGCATTCTCTGCCTTCCACTACAGCAATTCCAGTACGGTACCGAGCTTTGTGTTGCCATCTTCGCAATTGGGGTACAACCCTTTTTTGTGATCCTCTAACATGCGATCGAACTTCAGCTTCTCCTTTTGACTTTCGCATTGCGTCCTTGCATCGACAATGACCCGGTGGAGATCATCATCATCGGGCACATCGCCTGGTTCCTCTTGATCTTCAGCAGCTTCACCCGTTGCAGCATCATTGGGCACATCGTCTGGTTCCTCTTGATCTTCACCAGCTCCCCCCGTTGCAGCATCACCGTATTTAGGGGGCACATAGTTGTCATCGTACTCTTCTTCTTCGCCGTCTTCCATCATAACCCCTATTTCTTCGTGCCCCGTCCAAACATTATAGTGTGGCATGAAACCCTTGTAAAGCAGGTGGGTGTGAAGGATTTTCCGGTTAGAGTAAGACATCGTATTCCTACATTTAGTGCATGGACAACACATAAAACCATTCTGCTTGTTTGCCTCAGCCGCATCGAGAAACTCATGCACGCCCTTAATATACTCGGAGGTGTGTCTGTCACCGTACATCCATTGCCGGTTCATCTGCGTGCATTATATATAATTAAGTGTCCAAATTAATAGAAGTTCATCATCACATTAAAACCAAAGTACATACATACTTCTCATCTAACAACATATAGCTCTCCAGAGCATCTAATTAATTAAACCATACATTGAAACTATGTAAAACATTTCAATGTGAAAACAAATGCGATCATAATCGCAACCAAGGTAACAATTGACCCAACGACATAATGATACCAAGCCTCGGTATGAATGGCATATTTTCTAATCTTTCTAATCTTCAAGCGCATTGTATCCATCTTGATCTTGTGATCATCGACGACATCCGCAACATGCAACTCCAATATCATCTTCTCCTCCTCAATTTTTTTTATTTTTTCCTTCAAGAAATTGTTTTCTTCTTCAACTAAATTTAACCTCTCGACAATAGGGTCGGTTGGAATTTTCGGTTCACATACATCCTAGATAAATAAAATCTATGTCACGTTGGTCGGCATAATTTTCATAAACAATAAATGAACCAATAGTTATAAAGATAATATATATATACCACATCCGAATCATAGATAGGACGAGGGCCGACGGGGGCGGATACCAAAACCATCGCACTATATAAGATGCAATAATAAAAGTAAGAAAATAATAAAAGTATCTATGTAAACATACAAGTAAGAATATTTTTTCCTTTCAGAAAGAAGATAAGAACAAGAGGCTCACCACGGTGGTGCCGGCGATGAGCCCGGCGCGGGTGATCGACGGCGGTGAAGACGGGGATGGGGCGTGACGGACCGCTAAACCAAGAAAAATATTGAGGAAAATGGAGCTTGGAGGTCGAGCTTGGAGAGGAGAAAGCTTAAGTAGTGTGGCTCGGGCATTCCATCAAACACCTTGTGTGCATAGGAGGTGAGCTAGAGCACAACCAAGCCCTCTCCCCCTCGGCCAGAAAAAACAGAGCAGTGTGCTCTGCTCTTGCGTGAGGGGGTATATATAGGCACCACCATTGGTCCCGGTTGGTGGCATGAACCGGGACTAAAGGGGTGCCTTTGGTCCCGGTTCATGCCACCAACCGGGGCCAATGGTGGTGGGCCAGGAGCGAGGCCCATTGGTCCTGGTTCATCCCACCAACCGGGACCAAAGGTCTAGACGAACCGGGACCAATGGCCCACGTGGCCCGGCCAGCCCCCTGGGCTCACGAACCGGGTCCAATGCCCCCATTGGTCCCGGTTCTGGACTGAACCGGGACTAATGGGCTGACCTGGCCTGGACCTTTGCCACCTTTTCTACTAGTGATTAGACACGTGTGTGTTTTTCGGCCGTTCGCCATTATCGAGTCTAGAGAAACCTTGTCAAAAATCTATGTTGACATGTGAGTTCCTGCAACGCGACGCGTATGGGATTACAAGCTGAGCCTATACGGTTCATCCACATTATTCCTTCGGATTGAGGGGTTGGTGTGTTGTTAACGTGGGATTTGCGAGCATCTTCGTAAACCTGCGACGAGTTCTTGCTGCGATGGATTTTTGTGCCATGAAAGATCGGGCCAACAACGGACCGACCCTCGTCATGAGGTTCGCTCCACATCAGGAGTAATAGTAGTAGATGCAGGCAGGAGTTGGTCTACTAATCTTGGACGTGATGCCTATATATAGATCATTGCCTGAATATCGTCATGATTATTTGAAGTTCTATCAATTGCCCAACAGTACAAGTTTTCCACCGTTTGCTATTTTCTTTGAGAGAAGCCACTAGTGAATCCTACGGCCCCCGGGGTCTTGATTCCATCATATTGCTCTCGATCTTGTTTGCTTTTGTTTTTGTTCCAAACGTTTCAGATCTGAACCATATTTCACTTTGCATAAAAAAACCATCTACGTTTCATGTTTCACCTTACCGACAAGGGCTTGACAACCCCATGATCGCGTTGGGTGTGGAGATTTGTTTTCTTGTGTGCAGGGGCTGAACACATGGTGTTGCGAGGACCTCCTTCTGGTTCGATACCTTGGTTCTTAACTGAGGGAAATACTTCTCCACTTGCTGTATCATCCTCTTCGCTTCGAGGAACCACAACACATCAAGTCTCCCGTTATCAGGCACCCTTGTGCCGTGGAACTCCTCCGTGGCCTCCTTCGAGAATGGGCTCCTCTTCTGGTTTGTCCCCTCCTCCTCCATTTTCATCCTTTGTCTCCATGTTTGGTTGGATTAGGGTTAGGGTCCCTCCTCTATCTAGTCTAGGTCGTGCTTTTCTTCATAGTCTTGGTAGAATGTAGGATGGATCCATCTGAGGGAACCCTGGCCGCACCCACTACCGGATCTCGATTTGGCAGTGGCTGCTGCCTAATGACCCCCGTGTGCACGGGCTCTGCCCCATGCGCACGACCACCCCGTGCCCACGGACATGTATCGTGCGCACGGGCCCCCGTGTCGACGGGCATTTACCCCCATGCGCGCGGGGTAAACAGAAACTCCAACATTGTTTTCTGCCATTGCCTATTCCATGCCACATCTTCTAGCACTTGCACTCATTCTGTTTTTGTGTGTTTTGTTTCTGTGTTCTTATGTGTGTTTCAGACTCCGTTGATAAGCGGGAGGCCATTCGTCGCAAGCGCTCCAAGGCAAGTCATGATTTCACCG
The DNA here is from genome assembly GCA_904067115.1 of Aegilops sharonensis. Lineage (NCBI taxonomy): Eukaryota > Viridiplantae > Streptophyta > Magnoliopsida > Poales > Poaceae > Aegilops > Aegilops sharonensis. The sequence continues at coordinate 17,435,770 of LR880966.1, forward strand.
TGGCTCGCCGTCACCCGTCAGAGGGAATCTGGGTCTGTTTCTCATGCTCGCCATGCTGCCACCAAGACTCCAGTGGTTGAGAACTAAGATGAGACAGAGAGTGAATATGACTCCATTAAAGATGCTCACTATGTGCAGCATGAAGACCCAGAGGATGATTTAGTGGATGATGATGATGATGAAGAAGATGAAGATTTGTCTGAGCCTGAGACTGCTATCTCTAGTAGGCGTGATTTCAGAAACCTCCCCCTCACTAAGTGGTCCAAGCTTGAGATTTGGGAGGAGAGACATAATGCTCCTTATCATGCTGCCACGGGCCAGGCAGTTGATCCTAGGTTCAAGAATGAGTTCCAGCACCGGATTTACTATGAGTTGCTTCTGACCAAAGGGAAGAAGCTTGCTCCTTTCAAGCAAGTAAATGTAGAAGGTCTTCGTGACAATGACCACATCTACCCCGGTGTGTACGCTGCTCTCAACAGGTTGGGTCTCATTCCTTTTGTGACTTTCAACCATGGATACAATGAGGATCTTGTCATGTAGTTCTTTGCTACCGTGTACTTCACCAATGATACTGCTCGCACTCACATGTGGATGTCTGGAACTCGTCAGTGCTCAGCTTCTATGGCTAAGTTCGCTTAGATCTTGCCCTATCCGTTCTTTGAGGAAGAGAATGAGGAGTTTGGCCGTGTCTGGGACACGGGTATGAGGAACAAGGATGATATTGCATTTGCTTACAGGCAGTACAGGGCTTTTACTACTGGCTCCATCAAGGATTTTGTTCCTTTATATGACACCTTGTGTCACATTCTCTTGTACACTCTCACACCCAAGGCCGGTGACTCACACAATGTGAGGAGCTCGATGTTGGATGTGTTTGTTTACTGTCAGCAGAAGAAGAAGCTGGATGTTCTGGACTTCATGTTCTATGAGCTCTACAATTGTGTGCACGAGAACAAGTCTTTGATCTATGCTCTGTTCGTTCAAGCCTTGATTGAGTCAGTGTGTCCGGCCAGGTATATCTCTCAGTACAAGACTGCCATCCCAAGCATAACTGCAATTGGTCTTCTGTTGCTCATACTCCTTATGTGCCTCCCAAGAAGGGGCGCAACCCGAGGCCTGAGGATTGGGCCACCTACACTCCTGGTTGCTCCTCCACTGCCCGGATCCTGCGTGGAAAGGGCAAGGCTCCTGCTGTTGTTAAGGCTAGTTTTTCTAGGGAGGAGAAGAAGTCCCTGTTCAAGACAATGAAGAATATGTTCATGATGTGTCAGTCTATGCAGCGCCACCAGCTCAGGGACATCAACAAGGACAAGCTCGTGAGGCATCAGATGAAGACAGAGAGGGCTGCTGCTGGTGAGGATGGTCAGGCTGGGTCAGAGGACCGTGATAGTGTGGCTATCCCTCGCTCTTTCCCTTTGGCCAACTGGTGCTTTGATGATGATGCTGATGATGCTTCGAGCGCGCCTCCTCTTGTCTAGTGTGTTTATTTGGCTCGCCTTTTCCCTTTTTGTTGTCTTGATGACAAAGGGGGATAAGTGTGGTTTATTCACTAGGAGTTTGTCGCATTGAGATCTCAAGCCTCGAGCTTATTTGGTGGTGTTTATTCGGCTTGCGATACTTTTTATTTGTGTTTCGTGATGTGGTCATGAGCTACCTTATCTATGTGTGAGACTATGTGCTATGGGATCATATGTCCTTATGCTTTTCTATCTATGTCATATGATCTTGTTATTTACTTATGTTCGTCTCACCCCATATGCTCACCTCTCTTGCATGTGATCTAGGCACCGTGTAGGACTTATTTGTTTGATCACATGTTTTGACAATGTTGATCTAGGGGGAGCCTCGTATTTGTGTGTATGATGCATACTCAAGCATTCATCATTTTCCATGCACACACATAGGGGAGCTCCTATGATCAACGATTGTCTCTAGGCTATCTTTGATGTTTTTATATCATGTATGCCATGCTCTAACCACGTTGTCATCAATGCATCAAAAAGGGGGAGATTGAAAGTGCAAGTGGCACTTAAATTATATTTTGATCTGATGACAATGTGGTTAGTGGAACTAATATCGATTGCTAAAGTTTATCTTAGGATATTAGTTCCAAGAAGTGCTTGATGGAGATATGTGACCCCCATTTCAAAAAGATCAAAGGCGTGGTTTTATCGTCGACTCGAAGGTTTTTGTTTTGGTTCGATTTGAGTCATAGGAAAAACCGCACTATTAAGAGGGGTCTTTGTGGAATAGTGTTGTGTAGGAACGCCTCCAAAACATAAACACTAGCTATCCTACCTACCATCTAAGCCTCCTTTGTGTGTTTGTGTCGTGGGTACTCAGTTCTGTTTCAAAACAGACACTTTCCGGGTACGGAAGTTCCTGGGTACCCCGTGCGCACGGGGTCTTTTAACCCCCGTGCGCACGGGGTACTGTGAAACTCTCTGAGTACCCCATGTGCACGGGGTCTTTTGACCCCCGTGCGCACGGGGTGTCATGTAATTCTCTGAGTACCCCGTGCGCACGGGGCTGACTTAGCCCATGCGCACAGGGTCCAACGGGCAGAAACTGCCACCCACCCATGAACACTATATAAAGGGCTTTCTTCCTCCTCCAACTTTTAACCCTAATGTCTTGTTGAGCTCCACCATTGCTACACCTCATTTTGCTTAATACTCTAAATCCCTCCACCCAAACTTGTTGAAACTTTGGGGATTGGGAGAGCAAGACCCGATCTACACTTTGACCAAACCAAATAGCGTTCCCCTCAAGATTTGTTCCCCTTTGGCTTGTTACTCTTGGAGCTTGGGCTCCTAGGCGGCAAGAGGTTCCTCCAGAAGCTTCCTTGCTTGTGGTGTGCTCTGGTGAAGTCTGTAAAGGTGTGGTGGTCGCCTTCAAGACCAACCCCGAGTGTTTTGAGGCTCTTCCGTTAGGGGTGACTCGAAGGAGAATACGGTGCGCCTTCGGTGGCGTTCTGCAAGCTTTGGCTCCGGCACCGCTCCAAACGGAGAGTAGCTCTTCCCCAAGGAAGAGTGAACTTCGGGATAAATCATGTGTCATCGTCTCACTTGTGGTTAATCCTTTCTGCACTTTTACTTTGCCTTGTGAAAGGATCGATATGGTTGACTAGAGGGGGAGTGAATAGGCAACTACCAATTTTTATCTTTTCTTGACCAATTTAATCTTAGCATCAAAAAAGGTTGTCTAGATGTGCAACTAGGTGAGCAACCTATATGATGCAACAAGGTCAAGCACACAAGCAATCAAGGAATACAACACAACGTAGCTTGCAAGAAGTAAAGGTAAGAAGTAACCAAAAGTGGAGCCGGTGGAGATGATGATGTGTTACCGGAGTTCCTTTCCCTTTCGAGAAAGTACGTCTCCGGTAGGGTGGTGTGGAGGCACAATGCTCCGCAAGAAGCCACTAGGGCCACCGTATTCCCCTCGTGCCCCCACACAATGCGAGATGCTATGATTCCACTATTGGTTCCTTTGAAGGCGGCAACCGGACCTTTACAAACAATGTTGGGGCTCTCTCCACAACTTAATTGGAGGCTCCCAACGAAACCACGGAGCTTCACCACAATGGAATGTGGCTCCGAGGTGACCTCTTCTGTCTAGGGTTCCCAAGCACCCAAGAGTAACAAAATCCACACAAGAAAGTATGGGGGAATCAAGTTTCCTTTAGTGAGAGTGTAGATCTAGGTCTCCTCCTTCAATCCCTAGCAAATTAAGTTAACAAGCATAAAAGGATTAAAGTCAAGAGGCATAAAAGGATTAAAGTCAGAATATTATATGACGAAAGACCTGTCAGAAAGAGGATCCAGTGAACGAACCACATCAAAGCCAGGCAGTCAGTCCGAGTAACCAGCGGGAGCATAATACAAAGGTAAAAAGGAAACCCGAGTTGGAAACGGTTTCCTCAAGTGGGAATATTTGTGAGTAACCCCTGAGCAAACAAATCTCGAGGACGAGATTTCTTTAAGGGGGGTAGGTTTGTAACACCCTGGATTTTGCCCATTTCTTTTTTTTTCTAATTTTGGTCTGGATTTGTTTTTCTGTGGCTTAGTGGTCTTGAAACCTAAAGAGGTCACCCTTGATTCCTCTCCCAAGTGGCTTGCCAACCTCAAAATCATCCCAAGACCATGTCATATCCATCTTGGACCAAACCCAGTATTCTTTTCCTTGGGAATATTCCTTTTCTATTGAAGGAATAACCCTGTCTGTCCTGGGTCGTGACGCAACCCATAGTTCCATCACTCTGAAAATTCCCAAATAATTCTCATAAATTGTTTGGGTCATATCTTTCTCAAATATGTCAAAATCCTTCCTTGCTATGTTCAAAAATATTCCACCAATATAACATTTCTGATTCTTCCCTAGCCATCAAGTTGAGAAGCAAGTACCCTTTATATTGGCCTGCTTGCTCTCAAACTTTTTTGGGATTATTTCCTATCCATATCATTGCCTCTTGCCAAAATTCAACTTCATTTGGCTAGTAAATATCCCTTGTATAATTTCCTAAGTTTCCGGTTAACTGGGAGCTTAATAAAGGAAGTACTATCTAGGAGTATCCAAATGAGTTGAAATTTTGCAAGCACCTTCATATGCTCAAATCATGACCCCCACCAAGTTTCAACCCTATCCAATGTGAGCAGAACATCAAATTTTAGCTTCTGGTAATATTTTTTAGTTGTGAAGCAACTATATTCTATATTGCTCCATTTAAGCTGAAAATTTACGAGGACATTCTCACATCCATGTCAACTCCCTACACCAAGTTTTGGCTCAATTCTGTAATCCAATTGCCTTGTGCAATTTTTGCAAGTTTCTGGACAGAGATGATGTTTGTGCAGCAAGTACCATTATGGCTTGTCCATTTGGTATTAAAATTTTTACAGCATTATTATATGTCCAAATCATAAAGCCTTGACAAATTTGAGTTCAAGTTGATACTCCATGTGAGTGCATCATCCTGATCTCTTTTCTGGGCCATTTTGGTCAGTTGCAAAGCAACTATATTAAGCCTTGATCCATTTCTCCTAAAACTCCCCGAGATTGTAGTCTTCCCTTAGTTAACCAGCCCAGACAACACCATTGACTCCAATCAATTCTTTGTTGATCACCAGTGCACAACCAAGTCTAATACAGCAAAGTTTCAGTGAACCCTCACATCCCACCTTGGCTTCTTTTGATGAGCTATCTATTCAAACAGCCTCTCTCATGGAAGGACTTCACACTGGACACTCATTGGCAGCCTCTCGCGTCCCCTCCTTGCCATGCCAGGCGGTGACCGCGTGGATTTTTACGTCTGCGCGCGCTCTGGCTGCAACTAGCGCGTTCTGGCGATGCAACCCCCTCGGGTTTGTCCGTTCCTCCACCTCCTCGCCATCTAGCCATGTCCAGAGGCTTCGCCCAGTCGCCGTACTCCCTCTGGAACCCTCTTCCCCTATGGATTCGTCCTCTGCACGCCACGGCGATCACCGTTGTCATCCTGTTCCTCCCGTGACCAAGCCGTCACGTCCCCTCTGTTGGCTCCTTCTTCCCCGAGCTGTCGCGCCACGTTTATTGATTGTTAGGTCGGCCGCTGCGCGACGCCGCGCGCTAGCCTGAGCTATTACCTCCATGCTCCAGGATCCGGCTAAGATCGCCACGGCGACGAGCTCACCCCCTCTCCACCGTCCTGTGACGCCCTCGATTCAATCGTACACTAATCATACACGCAAATGTGTATGATCAAGATCAAGGACTCGCGGGAAGATATCACAACACAACTCTAGACACAAATTAAAATAATACAAGCTTTATATTACAAGCCAACGGCCTCGAGGGCTCGAATACATAAGCTCGAAAACACAAGAGTCAGCGGAAGCAACAATATCTGAGTACAGACATCAGTTAGACAAGTTTGCCTTAAGAAGGCTAGCACAAAAGCAGCATCAATCGAAAAGGCAAGGCATCCTGCCTGGGAGCCTCCTAACTACTCTTGGTCATCGTCGGTCTCCACGTAGTAGTAGGCATCGGCGGTGGCATCTGGCTCCTGGGCTCCGACATCTGGTTGCATCAACCGGAAAGAAGAAGGAAGGGGGAAAAGGGGAAGCAAAGCAACCGTGAGTACTCATCCAAAGTAATCGCAAGCAAGGATCTACACTACATATGCAACATTATCAAAGGAAGGCTGTATATGTGGACTGGGCTGCAGAAATGCCAGAATAGAGAGAAGGCCTAGTCCTATCGAAGACTAGCATCTTCTGGAAACCACCATCTTGCATCAACAGGAGGGAGTAGAGTAGCATAAAGTAAAGAAGTAGTAGTGTTATTAGCCTCGGCCAGAGATCCTTTCTCGACTCCCTGCGAGAAAGAAATCCCAGAGCCATATTATCCAGTTATCATCACAATCCATTTATCATCGCCATCCAATTCTCATCACAAGTATCGAGTTCTAGTTGTCTCAATCGGGATACAACTCCAAGTATCCGTTACCATAGGACAGGCTATCGATAGATGTTTTCTTCCCTGTAGGGGTGCACCAACTTACCCACCACGCTCGATTAACTCCGGCCAGACACACTTTCCTGGGTCATGCCCGGCCTCGGCCAAACAATATGCCGCAACCCGACCTAGGCTTAAAAGAGGCCAGCACGCCGGACTAAACCTATGCCCCCAGGGGTCATGGGCCATCTCCCCGGGAACTTCTACACATTGCGTACGCGACCGGTGAGCAGACCTAGCTAGCTCCTTCAACAAGGAAGGTGCTTACGCAGTCCAACCCGACGCGCGCCGCTCAGTCGCTGACGTCTATTAAGATTCGGCTGATGCATACGACGCAGAACGCCCATACTATGCCCACGTGATGGTTAGTGCTATCAGGCCAGAGGCCCCTCGGATCAAATATCCAAATCATAGTGGATTAGGAACACGCGGTAACAAGCAGAGACTCACGAAAGATGTGACCCCGTTGCCCTTGTCTCAAGGAATTGCGGCAAGGGCTAGGAATGTCCGGCCACGCCTCGTAATTATCTCGCGGGCAACCTCCAGGTCAACCCGGCTCCACATCACTCACAATTAAGCTCGCGCGGGTACCCCTCAGGGTCGACCCATATTTAGTAACATGGTTCAGTGTAAAGTCATAGTAACCATAGTAACTGTGTGTCCAAACATCAGGGGGAAAAACCCGAGGAATCACCCCCGGTGAATCCCACTCCATGTAATCATCAAGGTGAACATAAGAGGATCCACCCTCGAGGTTCACACTTGAGGGGTTGCACGACAGAGCCGTATCGAAAGTGGTTAAGGAGGAAATCACCCTCGATGGCCACGACCAAATAGCTACACTACAGGTTAACATCAGAAGTGCTGAAGAGGTCTCACCCTCGGCACTCGATAGTAACCCAGTAGTGTCGAGCAACTAAGGGGAAAGTGATGTGCGGTGCCGGGGCCTGGCCTTCGATCCCGTTGATCGGGTCTTCAATGAGGAAGCAGGGGCAACAAGGACAAGGTGGGGGTCACTGATGGATCACTAACCAACCTATACTAAACAGTTTAGGATAAGCATGTAAGTACAATAGCAGATACAAAAGCAGGCTATGCATCAGAATAGGAGCAAACAATTACAGTAGCAAAATCTAATGCAAGCATGAGAGAATGGAATGGGCGATATCGAGATGATCAAAGGAGGGGCTTGCCTGGTTGCTCTGGCAAGGAGGGGTCGTCGTTGACGTAGTCGATCACAGAGGCAACATCGGTCTCGGTGTCTATCGGAGAGAAGAGGGGGAAGAAACAGTAAATACATAGCAAGCAAGTGCATAACAGGACAACAGGCAGAGCTAGACGTGTTCTAACGCGGTGCTACACGATACCGGTGAAGGGGGATAACGTTCGGGAAAGTTTTCCCGGTTCCGGACCTGTGTTAGACAGATGACTGGAGGGGGAAAGTTCCATGTTCAGATAGTTAGAGGCATCTAACAGGTAAACAGACCACGTGTTCGGATTTGTCTCGTCGTTTTGAGCAACTTTCATGTAGAAAACTTTTTCATCCGAGTCACGGATTATTTTCTATGATTTTTCAAAGTTTTAAACACTATTCTGGAAATATTATTAAATCTAAAAAGAGGGGGTAGTGCATCAACATGACGTCATCATGACATCATCAGTCAGCTGAGTTGACCATGGTCAACCCTGACGTGTGGGGCCGGTCAGTGCCCAGTCAGCAGTACAGTCAGCGTTCACTGGGTCAAAGTTGACTAGTCAATAGGGTCAATGGGTCCCATCTGTCAATGTCACATATTTTAAAAGGGGGTTTAAATTAAGCTAACTAGGGGTGGGGCCCCACTGTCATAGAGTCCTCTCACTAACTAATTAGCTAATTAGTTAATTAGGCAAAATTATTTAATTTAATTAACTAAACCTATAATTAATTAATTTAGTATTTTTTATTAACATTTCTTTTTTTTTTCATTTTTCTTAAGACAGGGGCATGGGCCCCATCCGCCATAAGCCCAGGCCTTAGCGGGGCGGATGTGCGTCTACGGGCGAACGGGCAGGGGTGGAGCCCCAGGGGACGCGGGCGTCGGACGCCAGAGTGCGCGGTGCGGCGGAGTGGCGCTGGGCGCGGACGAGGGCGGTTGGCCGGATCGGGGCTGCGGTGCGCGGGCGGACGGCGACCGCAGGCGGCGAGCACGGCCACCGGGCGCGAGCGGGACGACGACCACAGGCAGGACGGCGCGTTGGTGCGACGAGCGCGATAGGGGGATGCGTGCGGGGGCGGTACAGTGTGTGACGACGGGAGGCGGAGGCCGAGGGCCTCACCAGCGATGGAGGGAAGCGGGGGCGGCGAGGCTCGGGGTTGGCCGGCGATGTAGAGACGGGGACGTGGCAGTCCGGCGCGAGGGTGAGGAGGCGACGGCGAACGGCGTCGAGCGACAGGGGCACCGGCTGCCGTCGGGGCAGAGGCGAGGGTCGTCGTGGCGGTTGTCAGGGAGGCAGGGTCAAGGGCGACGTGGATCGCCCGGATCCAGCAGAGAGAGGGGGGAGTGGAGGAAGGCGACTGGGCCGACCGGGGACGGGGTGGGCTGGCCTGGTGGCCGACTGGGCCGGCCTGTTGGGCCGGTTGGCCCGGGGGGGTCTTTTTCCTTTTCTTCATTTTTTTGAAACTTCTCTGTTTTCTATTAATTTCAATAGGCAAAACAGTTTTATAAAATACAAAGCTTGAACCTAAATTATTATTATGATTTAGACTACTGCCACAATTAGTTTGGTAGTTAAATAAATTAGCTTAGCATTTTTATAAAACAAAAAGGCATTTAAACAACATTTTAACCATTGCTTTAATTAGTTTAGGGCATTTAAACACTTTGCAAAAATGTTGGTTCACCACCAATATTGTCAAAAGGATATTTGCCACATGATAAACATTTTAGTTTTCATGTTTGAGCAATTTAGAATTTTGACTTTAATTTGAAATTGAGATTTGGACTGAATAGAATCAAAGTGAGATTAGCAACAGTAACAATGATGACATGGCACCATTAACAGGTGATTACTGTAGCATGACACTGGGGGTGTTACACGTCCGGCTATAGATAGCCACCCCGATCCCTCCCGAGCTCATCACCAGCCTCACCCCTCTCCACTACCCCTCCCCGGCCTCTCTTGTTAGCCTAAGGACCTCTCCTCGTCGCTCACAGAAGCCATGGCCGCCGCCACCTCGTGCTCAAATTCGAGCCGGGCCAAGCCCCTTCCCTCGTCATTCTCACTCCAGAGGACCCCCTGGCCATGGTGGAGCTTCACCACCCCTCATCTCGTCCTCCGGCGCACCATAGCTCCGAGCTCCAAAACCACCGCAGCTGTGGTCCACCACCAATCCTCGTTTGGCCGCCACAGTGCACCACCGCCCTTGCCACGGGTACGTGTGGGCGCGCTGGCGAGCGCTACACCCATCTCGCCCCTCGCCCAGCCCTCTCGAGCCCCACGGACGCCGGAACCAGCGTCGGTCGGCGCTCCTCTGCAAGAAGAAGGTGGGCGGTCGAAAGAGAAAGAGGCCGAGGCAGGGCAGCGCCACGCTGGATAAGTGGCGGGGGTAGGCCGGCCCAGCAGCAGCGGCTGCCTCGTGGCCTGGCTGGCGCCCCGGGCCCCGGCCACTTGTGGCCCGAGCCGGCCCAGCTACTTCAGCAGCAGCGGCGGTGTGATTCGGCCCAGCGCGGCCTAAGCCACACAGCGCGGTTTATTCATTTTCCAGAAAAACTGTCCAGGGACCTGAAAGTAATCACCTTTTTACAGAAAGGTCCCTGCCCTTCCAACATCAATATCTCTTCGCTCCCAACCCCGATCGAGGTGAATCCAAAGCCCATGTCTTCGTCTCGTCGAGCCCGTTCTATTGGTATCATTTTCATACTGTATTGACACAATGGAAATGACCATTTTGCCCTTGTCCATAAACAGCCCCTTCAAGAGAGAACTGTTTCCGGCAATCGCTTCCGCGGACTTCCCGCACTTCTTTCCGGTGGATCCCTCATCCCTAGGCAAGCGAAGACAGCCACTTGCATGATAGATTTGCAGTAGCTATGGTCTCTACTTGAATAATTATTTAATATGTGCATGTTAATATTTATATGCTCATGTGACATGCTAGCTATCAAGTACTTATTGGTAGAGTTATGCTCATGCTTAATCCTTGCAGTAGTTATGCTAGGATGATAACATGTTTGTATGTTCATTAAATGATTGTTATGGACATACTGAGCTTATTCATGCTCATCATGATCATCCGCATTTAGCTGGATAAATGCTTGCATGCTGTTGATACTATGACCCAGATAGTATGCTTTCCATCCCTGCTAGGGTTGTACCATGCTCATGTGCATTATGGTTTCATCATGTAACATGACTCAGCATATCATCATTCAAATTTAACCGGATGTTAATCAAACTTGAACACCTGTTGGCTGAGTCATAGTGGGTGCCGAATCGAGCTCACCAGTGCAAGCACATTTGTTGGGATGGCGCAGCACTAATTCGGTCTATTGTCATGCCTCTCGCCGGTGCCTCCAACCAGGGAAGGTTATGCGGCAGCGCTACCCCGATCAGGTAGGCCGCAGAAGCCTTGTGAACCCAGGTTTGGTATTGAACTCAGGTCCCCGTTTGGGACAGTTTTGTTTGGCCATGACGATGGTAGGTGTCGGAAGGACACAGGGTCACCCATGACATAGCCCAAATGGGAGTTTGTCGGAGTGGCCGGGAGAGTGCCATGCAATAGATTGGGTTTTGTCGGAACGTCGTTGGTCCACCCGAGTGGGAGCACGAGGCCATGAGTTTCGTGGTGTGGGTACAGTGTACTAACCTCTGCAGAGTGTATAATCTATCGATAGCCGCGTCCTCGGATATGGGCACAGTTTGTAATAGCACACACTATGGGTCAACAGAATAATAATCTTGCTAATAACAACCCCGATGAGAAAGAAGTTGGTTGATCTTTATGTCATCGCGAGAGGATCACCACGGTATCGAGGATACCGATGTTGGTTAACCGTGATCACGAGAGGATCATCGTGGTATCATGGATACCAGATTTGGTGGATAGTGTTATGTGGTGATCTCGGGTAACGATCAAGCTCCTGGTGATCATGTACCACCACGGTATTGAAATACCAAGTTTGGTTGGTCCCGAGGTTATCGTGTGGCACACTCGATGGTAAGTTCTTTCATATGGTGGTTACGAGGTAATCCCGAGCAGAGTAAGTTGCATCATGAAACATTTAACCTGTTGCATGTAGTGTCATCATGCTCATACGCCATGCTATGCCATATTGTTCTAGCATCATCATGTATACACTTGCTTAACCTATTAATGCCATGCTGTTGCTTTTCTTGATTGCTTTGGTTGCTGTGAGCATGCGAGTACATTCAAAGTACTCACCTAGCGTGCCATGCCAGTTTGCAGGTCATGCCATGATTGCTTGACTGTCGAAGACCCTGAGTTTGCGATCTAGGATACACGTTCTAGCCAGAGTCCCTGCAGAGTGGAGTCCATCATCGTTGTTACGCTTCCTCAGATTGATCCGCTATTAGCATAGAGCTATTCTAGACAGGCATAGTTCTACCGTGCCGATGCAATCCATGTACCCTTGTAACCTTATCCATAGCAATAAAGAGCTGATTTGTTCTATGCCAACGGTGCCATATTCCAGAGGACTTGTCCCTGGGCTAGAATATGGGGCATTCCAGTTTCCTCTGAGTCGGGGTGCCACGAACGTTGGTATCAAAGCAGGTCTGGCTGTAGGATGCGCGGTCTAGACGCGAACGTTATAAAGCGGTAGAATAGAGTTTAATTAGTTTGCTGCACTTGTTTGTTGCATTTGTTTGCCGCATAGCATGCATATAGACTAGTTATCACTAACGGTTGCTCTGGTGAGTATAGGTGGCAATCCACTACATGTACCCTCCAGTTGCATATTTTCCTTGGTGCTTGGTGTCATCTTCGTCCCAGCGGAGTGATGCCAAGGTGCTTGGTCGTGTCGATCCCTGGTAAGATTGATGCACATGTACCACACCAATTTATTCTCTTCAGCCACCCCTATTGTTCGGTGATAGACTTATTTCTGTCCCGAATTGTGCCATTCCACTAGACATGTTGGCAACCCTTACTGATCTTAGTTATCAAAAAAGGGCAATGTCCGCAAGCCTTTCTTTTCATCACTATTCTACCCAGCCATCCATTCCCTGGACAAGTATGGTTTCTTCCTGCGATTGATGATGATGTGGTCGTGCCCTCCGTGTTCCGACCCACGATCACCAAGTCCGTCCTCGCCTCTGCATCCTTCCAGCCGCAACCAGTGTTAAGCCCGTGTTTGCTGTAGCTTTGTCTACACCAACTCCTTCCACACGAGGATTCACTTTCGTGCACATCGCCACAGCATGTTAGAACGTAATACCGGAGTTCTTGCGAGATGTGTGTGCTTAAGTAGGCATGCATATTATTGCTGTGGATAGCTGTAATATATGATATTGCTTGTGTGTGATCTTGATGCTTGTGTGCTTTTATCCTAGTCATTTCTTTTGCTTCTTTCTTTGGGCCCTTGGTGTTACCTTATTTCCCCTTATGTAAGTTGCTCCACGACACTGGACTCAAAGAACCAGTGAAGAGACAGTTATTTGGAGGCTCAGCTCAACAATATGGAATTTTTCGCTGACTGCCTGATATCGGCAAATACCTGGCTTGACTACCAATGGTGTTTTGGATAAATTATCAGCATCAAGTATACATCAGTGCAAACCTTCACAGCAGGAATCATCGAATCAACAAGACTACACATTACGTGCCCGATCCACAGTACACTACTAGGAAAAGGGCTATAGATGGGATGGACACTAATGGCGCACTGTACATGTGGTGCGCCATTACTAAATACTAATGGCGCACCATGTGTTGGTGCGCCATTAGTGTGCAAATACTAATGGCGCACCACATCCCATGGTGCGCCATTAGTAAAAAAAAATTAAATTTTTTTCAAAACTACTAATGGCGCACCGTGGGGGTGGTGCGCCATTACTAGTTGACATAGTAATGGCGCACCACACCCACGGTGCGCCATTAGTAGTTTTGAAAAAAAAAGTAAAAAAAATAAAAAAAATTGTTAGTAATGGCGCACCTGTGGACAGTGCGCCATTACTAGTAATGGCGCACTGTCCACAGGTGCGCCATTACTAAGTTTTTTTTCAAAAAAAATCAAAAAAAAATTCAATTTTTTTTTTCAAAACTAGTAATGGGGCACTGTGGGCATGGTGCACCATTACTAGTTAAACTAGTAATGGTGCACCACCCCACGGTGCGCCATTACTAACTTGGCCCAACACCGAATGCACCCCCCTGGACCGCCTTTTCAGTTTTAGAAAAGTAAAAAAATGATGGAAATGTCAAAAAAATAAAAGAAAATAAGTTTCCCATGTAATATGTGGTCTAGTTGTTGGGAAAATTTACAAATATGAATTTCGACTTTATTTGCAAAATCTCTCTGGAAATTTGTAAAATGGGCATAACTTTTGCATACGAACTCGGATTAAAAAGTTTTTTATATGAAAAAGCATCTACTCGAAAAGTTACATCCGAATTTAACTAGGGGAACCCCGTTAAACATTTTCAAAATTCGCAAAAACCTAACAGAAAAAAAGTTACAGGGCTTTCAAGATCTAGAGGCAGAAAAATCAAAAAAAATCAAAAAAAATTGGTTTTGAATTTTTTTTGAATTGTTTTTCAAAAAATGATATGTAATATGACCGGGAAGTTTGAAGTATTTTTCAAAATTTCATCATAGTCATGAACATGAACAAAGTCCTAGACATCAACAAGGTATAATAGGATTGATATGCTAGATATATCAACAAGTGCCTGTGAAGTGAGCTGTTGCTGCGGTTGGATAGAACTCTGAAGTTAAGCGTGCTTGGGCTGGAGTAGTGTGAGGATGGGCGACCTTTTGGGAAGTTTGACCACGGAGTGCGATTTGACCCAAGATTAAGCCATATTGACCTGAGACTAAGAAAAAAACGAAAAAAATTGAAAAAAAAATTTTAAAAAAATTGAATAAAAATTTTAAAAAAAATTCTGAAAAAAGAAATGTTACTAATGGCACACTTCTATGTGGTGCGCGTGGTGCGCCATTAGTATACCAGATACTAATGGCGCACTAGTGGTGCGCCATTAGTAAAAAATACTAGTGGCGTGCTACTAATGGTGCACCGGTAGTGCGCCATTAGTAGGCAAAACCGGTGCGCCATTAGTAGGTCTTTTCCTAGTAGTGGTACATTTCATGTCAAAGGTATGGTTACCATACACAGTTTGAGTCTGCTATGAGTACAATTTAAACCCTGCTGTGTCCTGGAAGCAAGCCAGAATATGTTATGAGCTTAGAGTTCAGCAAGAAGGATAACCAAATATCCTGTCGCTTACAACAAGTAAACGACAGCAGAAACATTAAGGGATATGTATATGCACTCAATCCGCATATGACAAAAAGAAAGCTGCAGACATAACCGACCCAGTCCCTCTCAACAAGCTATTAGAGAAGCTTACGACACAAGGATATCTTCTAATACGGGATACTCAGCACAAGCTATGCCATTTCAGTCAGCAAGCCATCATATCCGTGGCAGTACAAGATATTCCCCAGACAGTTGGCATCATATGACAATGCATTCCAAGAGTCAGGTCCGCAACCGTTGGTCGGGATGCAAGACTCAGCCAGAACACAAGCCTGCCTCAGAAATCAAGTGCCAGCTACTGATGTCTACTACACAACCTTCTTCGTTTAGACGTTGTTGGGCCTCCAAGTGCAGAGGTTTGTAGGATAGTAGCAAATTTCCCTCAAGTGGATGACCTAAGGTTTATCAATCCGTGGGAGGCGTAGGATGAAGATGGTCTCTCTCAAGCAACCCTGCAACCAAATAACAAAGAGTCTCTTGTGTCCCCAACACACCCAATACAATGGTAAATTGTATAGGTGCACTAGTTCGGCGAAGAGATGGTGATACAAGTGCACACTACTAGGGAAAAGCCTATACACAGAATCTTAGCAGCAGCGCGGCTCAAAAAGGAGCGCTGCTGCTAACTAGTAGTAGCGCGTGCGCGGGAAACTCGCTGCTGATAAGTTTTTAGCAGTAGCGCGCTCGGCGTAAAACGCGCTGCTACAAATATCGACCGGCGGTGTTCACCTAACTTTATTCAGCAGTAGCGCGGTCGCGTGAACCGTGCTACTGCTAAGGATGTAGTAGTAGCGCCCTTTTTCAGAGATCGCTGCTGCTAAATTTCAAATGCCACACTTTTTTGTCCCAGTTAGCAGTAGCGCCGTATACCAAAGCGCGCTACTGCTAATTCCTTAGCAGCAGCGCATTTTAGATCCCGCGCTACTGCTAACCCGCACCAACCCACCACCTTTCCCCACCCGTCCCTCCCCTCCCCCTCCTCTCTTTCCCTTCCCCCTACCTCCCCCCTCCTCTCTTCCCTTCCCCCTACCTCCCCCACATGCTCCCACTGTCACTCTTCTTCTTCCTCAATATTTCTCCCCCATTACTCTCTCTCTTCTATCCACCTTTCTCTCTCTTCATTACTCCTACCTAACTACACCACCTCCATTAATGCATCTCCTTTCTCTTTTTCCTT
>LR880966.1:17468101-17500739 GCA_904067115.1 Aegilops sharonensis
GTATCACCATTTCAGTTTTGAAAAAATCAAAAGAAAATGATAAAAACTTCAAAAAATAAAATCCTTCGATAGGTAGTTATATTACTACATCTACTAGTTAGGAAAATTTGAAAACTACAATTTGGACATGTTTTGCAAAAAGTGTAGGGAAAATGTAAAACGGCTATAACTTTTGCATACGATGTCGGGAAAAAACGTATAATATATCAAAAAATTTAGCACGAAATTCTGCATCCGATGGAGACAGCCTACGGCCTATTTGGAATTATTTAGAATCCTCAAATTCCAAAAGGAAAAAAGATATGGTCAAATAATTTCATTTTTTAAAATTTTTTTGGTTAAATCTGGTCAAACTACTTATTCAAGAAGTATTAATGTTACTACATAATTATTCAAGAATATTAGTGTTACTAAATAATTATTTCAATTTTTTGAATTTTGGTCAAATCTGGTCAAACTATGGTCAAATTGTGGTCAAACTATGGTCAAACTTATTCAAGAAATATTAGCGTTACTAAATAATTACTGTTTTTTAGAATAATAGTTTCAAACTCAAACGGAGAAATGTGTGACTTCATGCTCAAGCTAAACTCCTGAGGGTTAATAGGATTAACATCTTACTATTGTCAGGAAAACAACAAGTGCAGACTCGGAAACGAAGGAGAATAGAACCCGAAAGTTAAGCGTGCTCGGGCTAGAGTAGTGAGAGGGATGGGTGACTGGTCGGGAAGTTAGATGATTTGGAATGAGTGATCCACACTTGAGCAGTTAAGAGAGGTGATTAGAGACTAAATCATCAAATAATTCAGAAAAATTAAAAATCGAAAAAAAAATCAAAAAAAATTCCAAAATTTTCAAAAAAAAACCTTTAGTACCGGTTGGTAACACCAACCAGTACTAAAGATCCCCCATACCGGGGCGCGAGCTCACGCCACGTGGTGGCACTTTAGTGCCGGTTCATGCCGAACCGGTACTAAAGGGGGGGGGGGCCTTTAGTGCCCACCCTTTAGTGCCGGTTATGGAACCGACACTAAAGGCCCTTACGACCGGCACTAAAGCTCCGTTTTCTACTAGTGTTATTGGTCTCTGCAACTTTTTTGACGTCATCTCTCGAAAGTCCATCAGTGTGAAGCAGCTCCAAAGGCTACAGGAAGAGATCGTTGTGATACTGAATGAGCTTGAGATGTACTTCCCGCCCGCGTTCTTCGACGTGATGGTGCATCTGTGTGTCCATATTGTGGATGACATAATAGACCTGGGGCCGTCATTCCTGCACAACATGATGCCGTTTGAGAGGATGAATGGGATCATCAAAGGATTTGTTCGTAACATGTCCCGTCCGGATGGAAGCATCATCCAGGGCTATTTTGCACAAGAGTGCATCTCTTTCTGTGAGAATTTTCTATATGGCGCAGACCAGCCGCCTGGTGTTAGTGTTGGTTTGCCCGTTAACAAGCACGATGGGAGGCTCGAAGGAGATGGTCACTACAACGGTCACAGGGAACTGCACGTGGCATACTCAGATCGACGCAGCGACTTTGACAGAGCAAACTTGGTAGTGCTACAACACCTAGACGAGGTAGATCCTTTCGTGGCACTGCACAAAGAAATTAGCGCAAAGAAGTATCATGACCGGGGGTATGCAGGACGGACGCCGAAGTTACTAGAGAGCACAACTCCACTTTCCTGCATTGGTTCAAAGAGCATATTATTGCTAATCCCCTGGAGGAGGGCTCTAAGGACGGATTGCTCATATACGCCTTAGCACATGGCACCTCGCGCAACCTCGTAGCCTATCAGGCATATGATATCAACGGATACACGTTCTACACGGAGGCCAAAGATATGGACAGTGATGATCAGAACTCAGGGATGACGATGGAATGCATGACCGGCAGCGACAACGGCGTAACTGAACGATTTTATGGAAGGGTCGAGGAGATCTGGGAGCTTGACTACTCTGGACTGCACAACACGACGATGTTCCGTGTCAGATGGGCTAAGAATGTCAAAAGAGAAAGCCGGATTTTCACTACCATGATTATACCCGACGCCAAGAGCGCTACCGTGAACGCTATCGCAAAAAACGAGCCATGGGTACACGCTAAGCATGTGACACAATGCTTCTTCATAACTGACCCGCGCAATCCCAGCCGTGTTGTCATGAGGAGAGGCAAAAGGAACATCATTGGAATGGATGGAGTCGCCAACGAGGAAGACTATGATCAGTACGGCAACCCAATGAGGGAAGATGACGATGATGATGAAGTATATGTCAAAAGAAGAATCAATACTACATTACCTAAGAAAAATCATACTACATGGAAAAGGCAAAGTCACAATGAGGGGCTCAATTATTCTTCGACGAACAAGAAGGGAAAGAAGCTGACTCAAAAACGAAAACGTCAGCACTGAGGAAACGTATGTTATCGGTCCAATGATGTGTAATATATATATGTGTGTTCCTATTTTGTATACACACTTAGCCATTATTATGCATGGGTCCAATGATGTGTAATATATATGTTCCTATTTTGCATACATATTTAACCGTCAAATGATGCAATATATATCGCCCTCCCTTCGTTCACTGCCCTCAGGAAATAAAAGTAGGATAAAATAAAGGAAAAGAAAAAGGAAAACTGGCAGTAGCGACGGTAGTAGCAGCGCGTTTTGCATAAACCGTTGCAGCTACTGAAGTTAGTAGTAGCGAATTTTGCCTAAACCGCTACAACTACTAAAGTTAGTAGCAGCGCGTTTTGACCTAATGCGATATTGATACGTCCACTTAACCCAAAATTCTCACTCGCCCTGCTTCATCCCGCCTTTACCCCCAAATCCCCACTCTCTCTTCCCCCGTCGCACCGCCGCACCCGACCCGGCCCCGGCGCTCGCCCCCAACTCCGGCGCCGGCGCTAGCCCCCGACCCCGGCGCTCGCCCCCGACCCAGCCCTCGCCCCCGACCCGGCCCTCGCCCCCGACTCCGGCGGCGGCGCTCGCCCCCGACCCCGGCGCGCTCAACCCTGACCCGTCGGCCCTCGCCTCCCTCCTCTCCCGTCCCGGCCGATATGTTGATTCATTTCCGTTCCGGTGAATTTCAGGCGCTCGATATGTCCATTTTTTAGCAAAGGTCATGCCGAAATTTCCCGTGAATAAAGGCATGATTTGTGCTACATAGTTGGCATATCGAGTGCTGGCACATAGATTTCTTTTTATGTCATTTCTCATTTATTCATACTTTTAGAAATAAATGAGGACACTTAATCATAGGAAACATGTCGAACAATGAAGAAACTGGACCTTCTGACCAAGATGCACACGAGATGGATTATGAGGGTGAACAAGAGTACCTCGACTATTTGACTGCTAAGCAAGGTTTGCAGGTCGGCCTCGATGATGGTACTGACGATGACATCGACACCGACGGCGCCGGCACCAATGGCGGCACCAAGACCAGTGGGGAAGGTACCGGCCCCGATGCCGCTACCGAAAAGAGGAAGCATAAGAAGTAGAGGATACGAAAACCTAACAAACTAGGGATTGGACGACTTCTGATCACAAAGATGGCACCTGGCAAGTTTGAGCCGTTAGAGCCGGAAGAACCTCGCAAGTGCTATGGGAACCAAGTAGGATGCATCCTACAGGAATGCGCGAGCATCAACGACGATGACTTAAGGAGTAAAGAACATTTGACGCAGTTGCTCCTAACGAAGTTGCACAAGAGATTCAAGTTCCCCGACCGGGATGATAACATAGAACAACCGTGGGATGATCCGAAGATGAAAAAGATTAACAATCATGCCATGGGCATGTTCAACAATGATTTGGCCTCCTGGAAAGGGAGGGTGAAACGAGCTATTGAGGCTGATGTGTTGGAAATATGCCCTAGAAGCAATAATAGAAGGATTATTATTATATTTCCTTGTTCATGATAATTGTCTTTATTCATGCTATAAATGTATTATCCGGAAATCTTAATACTCGTGTGAATACATAGACCATAATATGTCCCTAGTAAGCCTCTAGTTGACTAGCTCGTTGATCAACAGATAGTCATGGTTTCCTGGCTATGGACATTAGATGTCGTTGATAACGGGATCACATCATTAGGAGAATGATGTGATGGACAAGACCCAATCCTAAGCATAGCACAAGATCGTGTAGTTCGTTTGCTAGAGCTTTTCCAATGTCAAGTATCCTTTCCTTAGACCATGAGATCGTGTAACTCCCGGATACCGTAGGAGTGCTTTGGGTGTACCAAATGTCACAACGTAACTGGGTGACTATAAAGGTGCACTACAGGTATCTCCGAAAGTGTCTGTTGGGTTGACACGGATCGAGACTGGGATTTGTCACTCCGTATGATGGAGAGGTATCTCTGGGCCCACTCGGTAATGCATCATCATAATGAGCTCAAAGTGACCAAGTGTTTGGTCACGGGATCATGCATTACGGTACGAGTAAAGTGACCTGCCCGTAACGAGACTGAACGAGGTATTGGGATACCGACGATCGAGCCTCGGGCAAGTAACGTACCGATTGACAAAGGGAATTGTCACTACAAGAAATATGTCAACTTATGACCTTCTGTCAGTGACCCTCGAAGAATTGGTCATAAATTTATGACCATTTTAGACCAATTGGTCAAAAGCAGCCTGGGGGCTCTAAATCCTAAACCATAACGACCATTTTGGTCAGAAAGGTCATAATTTCATTAGAGGAAATGGTCGTAAAGCTAGTAGCATTGTCCACTGCCTCATGCCTACCTGATAACGACCAATATAAAATGGTCACTACACTTGAGTTTGAATGAATTAGGATGATTAGGCAGCCACCTCAGCAACCTCGCTTATGTGTCACTGTCTAGGTGTCATTTTTGCTTGAGTTTTAATATTCAACAGACAGACGGGGCACACACTGACAGGCGGGACCCATTTGACAGTTGGGGTCGAGCGCTTAATTCGCCCAAAAAAGATGCACGAGGCGGGACTCGAACCCACGACCTCACGCTTGCTTCGCTCGCATGCTACCGCTAGGCTAGAGAGGGACAGTTGCTCACATCTGGGAGTTTATCTATACATTATATAGAACTACGGCTCTCTCGTATCATTGACAAGTGGGGCCTTCCGACCAGGTTTAGCAACACTGACAGGCGGGAACAATTTGACAGGTGGGTGAGCCACTGACAGGTGGGTGAGCGAGCATTTAATTCCCTAAAAAAATGTGCGCTTTAATTCCTAAAAAATGTGCGCTAGCGGGGACTCGAACCCACGACCTGGCGCTCGCTCGCTCGTTCGGTACCGCTGGGCTAGAGAGGGATTGTTGCTAATGTGTGGGTAATTTTCTATATACTATACAAAACCAGGGCTCTCTCGTATCAGTGACAAGTGGGGCCTTCCGACCAGGTGGCGGCTGGTGGCATCGAACAGAGCAACATTTAGCGTTTTTCTAGGTCTTCCGACCAGGTGGCGGCGGGCGGCGGCGGAAGCAACCAGCAAGCGTCGCTCGGACGAGGGCGGGGCCGGTGGGCGGTGGGCGGCGGCCGGCGGCCGGCGGGCGGGGGCCGGCGGCCGAAGCAACCAGTAGGGGCCGCTCGCCTTGCCCACGACCTCGCTGCAGGTGACCTCACCCACGGCCTCGCGGCGGAAGCAACCAGCAGGGGCGGAGGCGGAGGCGGGGGTGGGGCGGGGCCCACGTCAGGAACGGCGACCTCGCCGCTCGCGTCGCCCATGCATGGGGGACTCGCCGCCGTCGAGCATGGGGGAGTCGCCACCGCCGCAAGCAGACCTCCCCCACGTATGCACCCCTCTCCTTCCCCCTCCTCTTCCCCCTCTCCTCTCTGTTGATGTCAATGATTTGATGTAGATTTGTTAGGAGAATCTTCAGAGTGATTTGATGTAGGTTTGTTGTAAGCTTGGAAAAATCTCTTGGAAATGTCATTGATGAATTTGGTAGAAATTATGAAGAGAATTTCTGTTGATGAAATTATTAGGAGAATTGTTGTTGATGAAATTGTTAAGAATTCTTTTGGAATTCAGTCAATTGTTACTGGTAAATTATGTTGTCAACAATCAATAGAACAGAGCTCGAGTTGGCCTTTCCCTGAAACAGGATCCTGGGGTTGATGTAGATTTGATGTTACACCTCTGAAATTTCAGCCTCAAATCCGTGAAAGGAATATTGATGTAGATTAGATGTAAACTAGGAAAACTCTCATTGATGTAGATTTGATGCAATCTTGGAAATGGCATTCATGTAAATTGACAGTGGTGTTATTGTTGGTGGTTTAACCAAAATAGTTCTTAGTGGCAGCATATATTGTTATTGTTGGTTGTTTAACCACCTCTGTTTTTTGTGAACCATCATGTTTTAGTTAGCTTTTCTTTTCTCCCATGTGAAATCTGTATTTCCATTTGAACTACTTTTTATTGCTCCCATGTGAAATCTGTAAACCATGTGAACTAGACTAAAGTAGTGAGGAATTGGAAATAGCTGAATGTTGTGCTTAGGCAGTTAGCGTATAAACTTGGGTGCCTACCTTATTTTCTAGAATTTTAGCTTCCATTACTTCCATCCATTTTCATTAATTAATGTTGATGCACTTAGATTGATTTGCTAAGTTGCAACAATTTGTTGTCTTTGGCAGATGGATAGAAGCTGGATTAGACAAGGAGTTAGAAAGTTTTCGAAAGAACATATGAAAGGAGTTGATGATTTCATGGCATTTGTTCGGGCAAATTTTGCCAACGATGCTCACATTCTTTGCCCATGTTGTGAATGCCTCAACCGTCCAAGAATGGCTCAAGGAAGAGTGGAAGATCATCTGCTTCTTAATGGGATGTCCAGCACATATGATAGATGGATATATCATAGAGAACCTTTAGACAGACAACCTCAACATTTTGAAGCTAATACAGAGGCCCCTCATATGATGGGTGGTGGTGATGCTGGCATTGATTTCATGGAAAAGGTTTTGCGAGATAATGCTGTTTTGGAGGAAGAGGATGGGCATGAAGATGATAGGATTCCTGACCTATTGAAGGATTTGTACGATGCTGAAGATCGTGCTGATGGACAGAAATCGTTGTTTGCTGAGGTGTTAGAGGAGGCGAAGCGCGCAGCTCAAGAAGGGGGTAAATTTTCAAGATTTACCTTCACCGTGAAGTTACTCCACATCAAGTCTTTCTACCGGATTAGCAATGCCGCATTCAACGCAATACTCCGTATTTTGAGCTTGCAATTCCCTGACAGTTGTGTTCCCAGATCTTATGATGAAGCATTGAGCATAATCCGCAGGCTGGGGTTAGGTTATGTGTCAATACATGTGTGCCCAAATAACTGTGTCTTGTTTCAGAAGGATTTAGCAAAGCATGACAACTGTCCAAAATGCAATGCATCTAGGTGGAAAGATGCTGATGGGAAGAAGTCAATACCGGAGAAGGTACTGAGGCACTTTCCCTTGATACCAAGGCTGCAGCGGATGTTCATCTCGAAGAAATCATCGCGTGAGGTACAGTGGCACAAGCTGAAGCGGCAACCTGTGGACAATGAATTGAGCCATCCAGCGGATGGAGAGGCATGGAAAGAGTTTGACCGTATACATTTTGATTTTGCTGCAGATCCAAGGAACATAAAACTTGGCATTGCCACAGATGGGTTTAATCCGTTTGGGAACATGAGCACGTCTTATAGCATGTGGCCAGTTTTTGTGGTGCCGTACAACCTGCCACCATGGGCATGCATGGATCAGTACAACTTCATGATGTCATTGCTTATCCCGGGTCCAGATTCTCCAGGAAAGGATTTTGATGTCTTTATGGAGCCCCTCGTAGAAGAACTGCTCCAGCTCTGGACTGGTGTACCTACATACGATGCCTTGAGTCCGGAAGAAAAGTTCAATCTACGTGCTGCGATCATATGGTCCATCCATGATTTCCCGGCTCTGCACACTCTGTCTGGGAGGATCACAGCGGGTTATCAGGCTTGTGTCCATTGTGACAAAGACCCTTGCTCAAAGAGAATAAGGAGCAAGATATGCTATATTCGGCACCGCCGCTTTCTTCCCCGAAACCATCGCTCGCGAAGAAGCAAATATTTTAATGGTGAGAATGAAACCCGTGACAAGCCAGCTGAATTCACTAAAGAAGAGCTGGAGCAGCAACTTGAAAAGGTGAAAGATGTGAGACCAGGAAAGCTGGCGAAGAAAAGAAAGCGTGAGGAAGGTCAATGTTGGGACCGGAGGTCTTGTTTGTGGGACCTGCCATACTGGGCTGATCTGAAATTAAGGCATAATCTCAATGTAATGCACATTGAGAAAAACATATGCGAGAATCTGCTAGGGACGTTTCTGAACATTGAAGGGAAGACAAAGGACACGGTTAGTTCTAGGCTTGATTTGGAGGACATGGGCATAAGAGAAGATTTGCATCTACAGCACAATGAAGATGATGATTCATTTGAAATTCCACGAGCATGGTATACAATGAATAAAGAACAAAAGCTTGCATTCTGTGAATTCCGAAGAGCGGTGAAATTTCCAGATGGTTATGCTGCTAACCTAGCAAAGTGTGTTTCTTCTGATGGATTCAAGCTATCAGTACTGAAAACCCATGATTGTCACATCCTCCTCCAAAGGATTTTACCGGCGGGCCTCCGAGGAATCATGCACAAGGATATATATGAAGCGGTTGCTGAGCTGGGAAATTTCTTTAGAGAACTGTGCTGCAAAACCCTCAAGTTAACTGTCTTGGAAAGACTTGAAAAAGAAATCCCAACTATTCTTTGCAAGCTCGAGAAGATTTTCCCTCTGATGGTCCATTTGGCGGTGCACTTACCCAAAGAGGCAATGCTTAGAGGCCCTGTGCAATACGGTTGGATGTACCCAATCGAAAGAAGGCTGCTTACTTGTAAGCATTATGTGCGAAACACAGCAAGACCTGAAGGTTCTATTGCTGAAGCATATGTCGTTGACGAGTGCTTGACTTTTTGCTCTAGATACTTTGGTGATGTGGAAACAAGATGGAACCGGCCGGGCAGAAATAGAGAGCGGTCTGATTCGCAAAGTGGTGATGTCTCTGTTTTCAACCATGGTGTGAACTTTCTTGGAGCCTCACAATACTTGGAGGCTGGTGATGAGTATGACAAGATGGTTTGGTTTGTGCTCAGCAATTGCGCCGAGGTTCTACCATATATCGAGTACGTTATATCTTGTGCACTCATTATATATATATATATATATATATATTATTATTTTTTTGCTTGGGTTGGCACCAGCCTAATGTTTTAATTCACATGTTTTGTTGGCATTGTAGGAAATGCAAGGAAGAGTTAAATCAGGAAGAAAGCAATATCAATGTTGATAAAAGGGTTGCCAAGGTGTTTGCTAATTGGTTTAAGAATCATGTGAGATCTTTAGCCACATGTTTTATGTTTTCTGTGTTATTCACCCATTGTTAAATACCATTGTTTGCTAAATGGTTTATTTGTGCAGATTGGAAAGTTGCATGAGGAGAAGAAGGTCAGTGATGATCTATTTTCTTTGGCATGCTTACTGGATAAGCGAGTGAGAGTGTATTCAGCATGCATTGCTGACGGTGTGACTGGTTTGGTCAGTTGAGAAGCATCGTAGAGTTGCAGTACAACTCTAGTGGAGGCATCCAACGCTCGGTTGTCTTATTTCGCTGTGACTGGTTTGAGCTTGGTAGCAAGAAGAGGAGAGACTCTTTTGTCAAATATGATGGCCACTTCAAAAGCATCAACACTGCAAGGTGCTGGTATAAGAGTGATCCCTTTATTCTAACAACACAAGCAACAATGGTGTTTTATCTGCCAGACACTCTTTTGCACGGAAAATGGCGAGTTGTGCAAAACTTTCAGCACAGACACTTGTGGAGTGTGACTGAAACTGAAGTGGAAAAGGGCCCCGGTGATGGTGGACTAACATACCAAGATGATGACTCTACGGAAGTTCCGTTGAAAGCTGATGATGACTCTATGGAAGTTCTGGTGCAAAGCAGAGTGCGAAGGGCAGGGAACGTGTGATCGTTGGTGCTGCAACAGTTGAAGGCATCAAGAAAAGAAGAAAGGTGGTAGAGGATGGACATGAAAGCGAGGATGAGGAAAACCGGACTGATCATACTATGCTGCAATATTGTAGTGATGATGAGGAAAACAGGAGTGGGCATAGAGTTCCTTGTTTTCGTATCGACGACGATGAGTAGCGAATGGACATGAAGGTAAATTTGGTCTCCTTGGTGATCCTTTTAACTCTCTGTAGTTTTCCTTCTTGTGCATATGCATGGTGATCCTGATGTACTGTAGTGGTGTGGTCTTATAAATTTGGTCTTTTATCTGCAGGTAGCAAAATGCTTTGAAGATCCTGATGGATGTAGTGGTGTGATCCTGATGGCTGTAGTGGTGTGTTCTTATAGCATGGAGCTGATGGCAAAATGAAGTTGTGCTCAGAATGTTGTCAAAATGTTGTCCGGTTTTTGTGATCATGTAGTTTTTGTGATGGCAAAGCTGATGGCTGTAGTTTTTGAACTGAAGTGGATGATGTCTGGTTTTGCTTCAACTGAATTTTGCGCTATTTTAACCCATTTCATTGTGAGCAAAAAGATATGCGCCAGCGGGGACTCGAACCCACGACCATACGCTTGTTTCACTATGTTTCTACCACTGGGCTAGGAAGAGGTTGCTGGTTTTGTACTCTATGCCCAGCCTTTTCAATGTATCAAACAACTCGCTGACAATTGGGCCCGCTCCTCCTCCTATCCACTCTTTTCCCCACTCCCCCTCTCCACTCCTCCTATCCACTCGACCCGCTCCTCCTCTCCGCCGCCACCGGCTTCTTCCTCTCCCATCGCCGCCGCATACTTTCTCTCCGTCGCCGACTCTCCGTCACCGTGGGTATGAATCCGCTTCCTCTTCCTCTTCCTATGTACTGTTATGATAGATTAGGGTTCTTGCCGCCGGATTAGGGTTTGATTAGGATTTTTTTTAGGGTGACGGCGACGCCTCCCCGGCGCCTCTGCTGGTCCGACGCCTCCCGCGCAGCTTGCCCTACGCCGCCGGCGACCACTTCTTCTCGGACTCCGCCGCGGTAAGCCATCCGCTTCATATCCTCTCTCCTTTCTCTTCTGCTCTAGGGTTTGAGAATCTAGTATTTGTTATGCATACTAGGCATCTATTGGTGGATTTAGGCATATTGTTCTTGGTGGATTTAGTATGCTCTGTTGGTGGATCTAGTATGAACTGCATTTGTACAGTAGTTAATTCTCTTAAGATAAGTTGTAATGCATGTTTGTCCTTGGGTGTATCTGGCATATTCTGAATATTAAGTGGAAAAGAAGCTTGTCTCTATACACATTGTTGTTTCTTTTTCCTAGAATCATGGGCTATGGTCTCTGAATTTTTTTTGTGGAATTCTGTATGGTTTATTTTGACGATCAAGAGATGAATGCCAAAGCATGTTGGATGCTGCTAGTTTTATCTTGAGAAACTGGAGGCATCATAAAAATTCTGTATGGTTCTATTGATGATGCATGAAGTATTTCCTGCTATAATTTTCTTCAGTCACACTGTTGTTTTGCTGTGCTTGATAAACCTGAGACTTCTTTCTTGTGTAATATTGAAACTGTTGTTTTGCTGTACACTATTGGTCCATTTATAATAGATATGGTTCTGGTCAATTTATAGTAGATTTTAGTGTTGTTGTTGTTGGTGGTCACCTGATGATGTTGCTGTTGCTGTTGATGTTGATGTGCTTGTTTTAGTGTTAGTTTACTATGCTATTGATGTTGATGTGCTTGTTTAATTTACAATGCAGCTTTTCAGATAAGTGAGATGGCTGGCTTGGAAAGTTTCGAGTTCTTCGAGATGGTAATTGAGAAATCTTGCAGTAGGAAGGTATGTTTATCATCACTCATTTCTTTATCATCACTCTGCTGTCTAGTGCTTGATTGCCACAATTAACCACTGCTTGACCCTCGCTGCAGAGGCTGCCTGACAAGATTGCGAAGATGCTCGCCGGCCGTGAGCCCCACAAAGTGAAGCTGCGGGAGGCCGGCAGCGGGCTTCACAGGCTGTGGGAAGTGTTGGTGGTGTTTGATGGTGAAGGCCACATGTACCTAGGGCCCGGCTGGGAGCATTTCGCCCGCGCCCATGAGCTACAGCTTGGGTACTTCCTTGTCTTCCGCTACGACGGCGACGCCATGTTCACCGTGAAGATGTTCGACAACACCATGTGCCGCATGTACTACCAGCACGACGACGATGCCAGTAAGCTCTCTGCCTCTCTTCTTCCTGTCCTTTTGGCTTCCTCTACCTGCACGACGACAACACCATGTTCACACTTTGTTGCATTTGGCCAGGCAATGGGAGCAGCAGCGGGGATGACGAGGAGCAGAGCGGGGATGACGACGAGGAGCAGAGTGGGGATGATGAGCAGAGCGGGGATGACGAGGAGCAGCCTATTCTGGCTGACGACGAACATGCTATGGTGGTGGCTGACGACGACCCTGCTATGGTGGTGGCGGATGACGACCTTGCTATGGTGGTGGCGGACGACGACCTTGCTATGGTGGTGGCAGACGACGACCTTGCTATGGTGGTGGTGGACGACGACCTCGCGATGGTGGCGGCGCCTGCAATCCCACAGTTTGGCGACAGGACCATGCCAATTGTGGTAGAGGAGTACATCCGCGTTGGGATTCGCCACTCTGAGCGCATCAGGTTGATGAAGGAGAAGAAGGAGGAGTGAAGATGTTAAGAAGGTGTTCAGCATGTTAGGTTTAAGCTTGTTAGTGTAATATGAACATGTCAATGTTAAGTACGTCAGGTTTAATTTTGTGCATGCTCATGGATGTTGTATGACAGTGTCATCTAAACAAGTCATGTTTTTAACAATGAATATTCAGTTTGGTAATTGATGGGAATTGAAATTTTTTATGCATGCTCATGGATGAAAGATAAAATTATGGGTTTTTGTGCATGCTCCTGTATGAAACAATATAAGTTTCATTTTTTGAATGCTAAAAACATGACTCAAACCCTAGCCACAGACGACCGCCGTGACTAAATCCGCCGGTTTTTTAAAACACCGTAAAAATTCAAAAACCGTTTTTCATTTTTTGAATGCAAAAGACATGCGTTTTTCGTGAAGCGGCTACAAGGAGGGGCACCCCAAACGGCGCCATTCCATGTCTATCTCAAAGTAGACCCTATTTTACGGACGGTCGCCAAAAAGCATGCATTTCCGACACTCGTAGCTACTCCCGGCAATTCGGACCACCTTCGGCCGATTCAGCTGGAACCGGCTGGAATTTGAACTGCGGGTCCTCCATAGCTTGCCCGTTATTTTCACTAAAAATGCTTTTTATCTTCACAAGTAGGCATTTCATCACAGAATCGACAACAGATTTGAACGGCTCAAACCCTAGCCACGGACGCCCGCCGCGACGAAATCGGCCGGTTTTTGAAAACACCGTAAAAAATTCAAAAAAATTCAAAAAAATGGGAGACCTCCGCATCACATCATCAAATGTGGCCTACCAACTAGCAAAAATACTAAACTTGCAATACCGGCGTTTTCTTGAAAAAGTGTTCTCAAAAACGACCTACCATGAACGAAGATTCATGCGTTTCAAGCCAAACTAGCAATGATATGGCCGCATCCGTTGAATAGTTTCTGATAATATGCCCAAATTGGGCGCATGCCTCCGTCTTGTGATGGCAAACAATGCTGCCAAAGCGAGGTTCCAACTTGTTTAACAAAAAAAACCGTTTTTCATTTTTTGAATGCAAAAGACATGCGTTTTTCGTGAAGCGGCTACAAGGAGGGGCACCCCAAACGGCGCCATTCCATGTCTATCTCAAAGTAGACCCTATTTTACGGACGGTCGCCAAAAAGCATGCATTTCCGACCCTCGTAGCTACTCCCGGCAATTCGGACCACCTTCGGCCGATTCAGTTGGAACCGGCTGGAATTTGAACTGCGGGTCCTCCATAGCTTGCCCGTTATTTTCACTAAAAATGCTTTTTATCTTCACACGTAGGCATTTCATCACAGAATCGACAACAGATTTGCACGGCTCAAACCCTAGCCACGGACGGCCGCCGCGACGAAATCGGCCGGTTTTTGAAAACACCGTAAAAAATTCAAAAAGATTCAAAAAAATGGGAGACCTCCGCGTCACATCATCAAATGTGGCCTACCAACTAGCAAAAATACTAAACTTGCAATACCGGCGTTTTCTTGAAAAAGTGTTCTCAAAAACGACCTACCATGAACGAAGATTCATGCGTTTCAAGCCAAACTAGCAATGATATGGCCGCATCCGTTGAATAGTTTCTGATAATATGCCCAAATTGGGCGCATGCCTCCGTCTTGTGATGGCAAACAATACTGCCAAAGCGAGGTTCCAACTTGTTTAACAAAAAAAACCGTTTTTCATTTTTTGAATGCGAAAGACATGCGTTTTTCGTGAAGCGGCTACAAGGAGGGGCACCCCAAACGGCGCCATTCCATGTCTATCTCAAAGTACACCCTATTTTATGGACAGTCGCCAAAAAGCATGCATTTCCGACCCTCGTAGCTACTCCCGGCAATTCGGACCACCTTCGGCCGATTCAGCTGGAACCGGCTGGAATTTGAACTGCGGGTCCTCCATAGCTTGCCCGTTATTTTCACTAAAAATGCTTTTTATCTTCACAGGTAGGCATTTCATCACAGAATCGACAACAGATTTGCACGGCTCAAACCCTAGCCACGGACGGCCGCCGTGACGAAATCGGCCGGTTTATGAAAACACCGTAAAAAATTCAAAAAAATTCAAAAAAATGGGAGACCTCCGCGCCACATCATCAAATGTGGCCTACCAACTAGCAAAAATACTAAACTTGCAATATCGGCGTTTTCTTGAAAAAGTGTTCTCAAAAACGACCTACCATGAACGAAGATTCATGCCTTTCAAGCCAAACTAGCAATGATATGGCCGCATCCGTTGAATAGTTTCTGATAATATGCCCAAATTGGGCGCATGCCTCCGTCTTGTGATGGCAAACAATGCTGCCAAAGCGAGGTTCCAGCTTGTTTAACAAAAAAACCGTTTTTCATTTTTTGAATGCAAAAGACATGCGTTTTTCGTGAAGCGGCTACAAGGAGGGGCACCCCAAACGGCGCCATTCCATGTCTATCTCAAATTAGACCCTATTTTACGGACGGTCGCCAAAAAGCATGCATTTCCGACCCTCGTAGCTACTCCCGGCAATTCGGACCACCTTCGGCCGATTCAGCTGGAACCGGCTGGAATTTGAACTGCGGGTCCTCCATAGCTTGCCCGTTATTTTCACTAAAAATGCTTTTTAGCTTCACAGGTAGGCATTCCATCACAGAATCGACAACAGATTTGCACGGCTCAAACCCTAGCCACCGATGGTCGCCGCGATGAAATCGGCCGGTTTTTGAAAACACCGTAAAAAATTCAAAAAAAAATCAAAAAAATGGGAGACCTCCGCGTCACATCATCAAATGTGGCCTACCAACTAGCAAAAATACTAAACTTGCAATATCGGCGTTTTCTTGAAAAAGTGTTCTCAAAAACGACCTACCATGAACGAAGATTCATGCCTTTCAAGCCAAACTAGCAATGATATGGCCGCATCCGTTGAATAGTTTCTGATAATATGCCCAAATTGGGCGCATGCCTCCGTCTTGTGATGGCAAACAATGCTGCCAAAGCGAGGTTCCAGCTTGTTTAACAAAAAAACCGTTTTTCATTTTTTGAATGCAAAAGACATGCGTT
The DNA here is from genome assembly GCA_904067115.1 of Aegilops sharonensis. Classification (NCBI taxonomy): domain Eukaryota; kingdom Viridiplantae; phylum Streptophyta; class Magnoliopsida; order Poales; family Poaceae; genus Aegilops; species Aegilops sharonensis. Next base: position 17,483,905 of record LR880966.1, read on the forward strand.
TTTCGTGAAGCGGCTACAAGGAGGGGCACCCCAAACGGCGCCATTCCATGTCTATCTCAAATTAGACCCTATTTTACGGACGGTCGCTAAAAAGCATGCATTTCCGACCCTCGTAGCTACTCCCGGCAATTCGGACCACCTTCGGCCGATTCAGCTGGAACCGGCTGGAATTTGAACTGCGGGTCCTCCATAGCTTGCCCGTTATTTTCACTAAAAATGCTTTTTATCTTCACAGGTAGGCATTTCATCACAGAATCGACAACAGATTTGCACGGCTCAAACCCTAGCCACGGACGGCCGCCGTGACGAAATCGGCCGGTTTATGAAAACACCGTAAAAAATTCAAAAAAATTCAAAAAAATGGGAGACCTCCGCGCCACATCATCAAATGTGGCCTACCAACTAGCAAAAATACTAAACTTGCAATATCCGCGTTTTCTTGAAAAAGTGTTCTAAAAAACGACCTACCATGAACGAAGATTCATGCCTTTCAAGCCAAACTAGCAATGATATGGCCGCATCCGTTGAATAGTTTCTGATAATATGCCCAAATTGGGCGCATGCCTCCGTCTTGTGATGGCAAACAATGCTGCCAAAGCGAGGTTCCAGCTTGTTTAACAAAAAAACCGTTTTTCATTTTTTGAATGCAAAAGACATGCGTTTTTCGTGAAGCGGCTACAAGGAGGGGCACCCCAAACGGCGCCATTCCATGTCTATCTCAAAGTAGACCCTATTTTACGGACGGTCGCCAAAAAGCATGCATTTCCGACACTCGTAGCTACTCCCGGCAATTCGGACCACCTTCGGCCGATTCAGCTGGAACCGGCTGGAATTTGAACTGCGGGTCCTCCATAGCTTGCCCGTTATTTTCACTAAAAATGCTTTTTATCTTCACAGGTAGGCATTTCATCACAGAATCGACAACAGATTTGCACGGCTCAAACCCTAGCCACGGACGCCCGCCGCGACGAAATCGGCCGGTTTATGAAAACACCGTAAAAAATTCAAAAAAATTCAAAAAAATGGGAGACCTCCGCGTCACATCATCAAATGTGGCCTACCAACTAGCAAAAATACTAAACTTGCAATATCGGCGTTTTCTTGAAAAAGTGTTCTCAAAAACGACCTACCATGAACGAAGATTCATGCCTTTCAAGCCAAACTAGCAATGATATGGCCGCATCCGTTGAATAGTTTCTGATAATATGCCCAAATTGGGCGCATGCCTCCGTCTTGTGATGGCAAACAATGCTGCCAAAGCGAGGTTCCAGCTTGTTTAACAAAAAAACCGTTTTTCATTTTTTGAATGCAAAAGACATGCGTTTTTCGTGAAGCGGCTACAAGGAGGGGCACCCCAAACGGCGCCATTCCATGTCTATCTCAAATTAGACCCTATTTTACGGACGGTCGCCAAAAAGCATGCATTTCCGACCCTCGTAGCTACTCCCGGCAATTCGGACCACCTTCGGCCGATTGAGCTGGAACCGGCTGGAATTTGAACTGCGGGTCCTCCATAGCTTGCCCGTTATTTTCACTAAAAATGCTTTTTATCTTCACAGGTAGGCATTTCATCACAGAATCGACAACAGATTTGCACGGCTCAAACCCTAGCCACGGACGCCCGCCGCGACGAAATCGGCCGGTTTATGAAAACACCGTAAAAAATTCAAAAAAATTCAAAAAAATGGGAGACCTCCGCGCCACATCATCAAATGTGGCCTACCAACTAGCAAAAATACTAAACTTGCAATACCGGCGTTTTCTTGAAAAAGTGTTCTCAAAAACGACCTACCATGAACGAAGATTCATGCCTTTCAAGCCAAACTAGCAATGATATGGCCGCATCCGTTGAATAGTTTCTGATAATATGCCCAAATTGGGCGCATGCCTCCGTCTTGTGATGGCAAACAATGCTGCCAAAGCGAGGTTCCAGCTTGTTTAACAAAAAAACCGTTTTTCATTTTTTGAATGCAAAAGACATGCGTTTTTCGTGAAGCGGCTACAAGGAGGGGCACCCCAAACGGCGCCATTCCATGTCTATCTCAAATTAGACCCTATTTTACGGACGGTCGCCAAAAAGCATGCATTTCCGACCCTCGTAGCTACTCCCGGCAATTCGGACCACCTTCGGCCGATTCAGCTGGAACCGGCTGGAATTTGAACTGCGGGTCCTCCATAGCTTGCCCGTTATTTTCACTAAAAATGCTTTTTATCTTCACAGGTAGGCATTTCATCACAGAATCGACAACAGATTTGCACGGCTCAAACCCTAGCCACGGACGGCCGCCGCGACGAAATCGGCCGGTTTTTGAAAACACCGTAAAAAATTCAAAAATATTCAAAAAAATGGGAGACCTCCGCGTCACATCATCAAATGTGGCCTACCAACTAGCAAAAATACTAAACTTGCAATACCGGCGTTTTCTTTAGCTACTCGGTATGATTTTAACCATGATTTCTACAAAGTTTACAAAAAAAACCCTATTTTTTTCTACACCCAAACCCAAAAGGATTTCCCTCCACCAAAATTTCCCTCTCCCAAAATTTCCCTCCACTCCCTCCACTCCCTCCACTCCCTCTCCCACTACCAGGCGGGACCCACCACTCCCTCTCCCACTAACACGCGGGATCCCCTCCCCTCCCCTCCCAAAATTTAACCATTCCCCTCCCCTCTCCCCTAGCCGCCCCGCCGACGACCACTCCCTCCCCTGCTCCGTGCCGCCCCGCCACGCCGCACCGCAGTGCGCCGCCCACCCCGACGACGAATCCACCCTTCTCTCTCCCCTCGACGACGGTTGCTACATCGACGGCTACATCAACGACAGTGAGTACATCGGCGACGGTGGCTACATCATCCACATCATCAACGATCGACGACGGCGACGGGTACCCCTCTCCTCTCCCCTCTCCCCCTAGGGTTCGGTAGATCCCCCTCCTGGTCGACCTAGGGTTAGGATTCGGTCGATCTAGGGTTAGGATTCGGTCAATCTAGGGTTAGGATTCGATTGATCTACGAGCTCCTGGTGGTTCTTGTTCATGTTCATTAGACAAGTTGTTCGTGTTCATCGAGCTCCTGGTTCTTGTTCTTGTTCATGTCGATATAGGGCTAGGATTCGTTTTCTTGTCGATCTAGGGTTAGGATTCGCGCGTCGGCTCCTCCCTCCCTGCTCGAACCCTACTGATCCAGAACGTGCTCGCCAGATTCACTCATGGTGCTTGGCTTTGGTCACAGTTGGTTATGTTGCATGCGTGTCCTTGTGCACTTGTAGTGTTTGATCCCCCTCATGGTTTAGGGTTCATGTTGATGGAGAGGAAGTGCATGATTTTAGGGGATGGCGATGGATGAGGAGGTGGATGAGGTTTGGGGAAAACCTCCCTCTGGTTCATGGTTCATGTTGCACTGATGTTCATGGTTCATGTATGAGGAGGTGGATGAGGTTTAGGGGATGAGGTGTATGATTTAATTACTTGGCTTGTATCAGTAGCACTTGGAGAAGGTGCCCCTCAGGGCCTCTCATGCTACCCATTCCTGTTGTTTTGAGGTTATGGGTGGGTTTGCTTGTATTGGTTTGGTTATATTGTGCTTGTGCATTGGTTTGGTTCGTGGCGTGTTTACCGCTCTTGTGAGCGGGGCGCTGTGTCATTCATGTTTCTGAACCTGGTGTTTATGTCGTATCTCTCTGATGAGATGTATGGCCAAGTGAATGTTGTCATCATCACGATTCACCCCTATGAAACCAGTAGTTTATTTCCCTTTGATTTCATCGAAAATGATGCCTTGTGCTGGCCCAAGATGTTGTAATATCGTTCTATGGCTGCCCATGATCTGTCCTTTTTTTGCGGGTATGGCGTTCTTTCTGTACTCAAACACAAAAGCAATTTGTGTTAAGTAGAAGGTGTTGCGTTCAGTCACCAAGCTATAGTGTAATTACATGATTCAGATGAGCATTTCTTTATCAGCATAGAGGCCGTCCCGTGTGGCCCTCTCTCCTTTTTTTGTTGTTGTTGTTGTTGCAAAGACCGGGAACTTTATTGAGCAGTTGAGAGAATTTTTTTCATCTGCTTTTGTACTTCTGCAAGTACTGTTGTTTCATGCTTTACTAGTGGAAACATCTAGTTGTTTTGAAGGTCCTCATGATATACTCGTCTAGCTTGCTGTCAGACTGTCTAAGCATGTGTACATGACACTAATTCACTAATTCATGTTGCTTGCTTGCTAACATACATGTTGCTTGCAAGCATACATGCTTAATTAGGGTTTCCATTAGCAGTACTTGCTTGTATCAGTAGCACATGGAGAAGAAGCTACTTGCTTTCTTATTAATTAGGGTTTGTATCAATAGTATTTGCTTGCTTCTTTTCAATTTCCTTCAATGCTTGCTTGTTTCTATTAGTAGCACTTTGCTTGCTTGCTTGTTTAGTGTACATATATTTCCACTGTACATGCATGCTTGTTTAGTGCACTTACATGTTTGCTTAATTAATAACAGTACATCACTGTATGTGCATGATGGTCCAAATGCTTTCCTTTATTGATACAAGTGCATCATTTTACTTTATCCCTGTTGTATCTGATTGTTGTTTATTCTATTTTGCAACCACCACCTCAAGATCATCCATGGCAAGGAGGACAAGGTCAAGCATGAGGCCAACCGTTGGTATGCAACTTGCTCCTTGTGGTTATACTATCAGTTTCATAAAATCTGTGTCTTAATATGCTAAGTGAAATGTATTGCTGCAATCTGAATAAGCTGGCTTAATTGTGCCTGCGTGCTGTTAGTCTTCCTTACCTGAATAACTAGGATTAAATGATAATAAAATTTCATAAGATATGTTTGGCTGCATGTCCATGCATTCCAAACATTCACCTAATAGTTATGTTTCCTTTATCATGCAAAGAAGAGCCTCTCACCGAGTACGAGAAGGTTAGGGCTAAAAATATCATGAGGAACAATCGGATGTTCCAGTCCCTTGGCATCGGTGCAATAGCATCGATGATTAGGAAAAAAATGGTGTACAAGAAGGTAGAAGTGATGAGGTTCAAGAGGGTAGTGGAGTTATCAATGATGACCCAGAGTACAATCCTAAGGAGGATGAAGTTATTGATGGAGAGGAAGTGGATGATGTTGTAGTCAACAAGATTGTTAAGGTGCAAACTCTGTCTTGCTTGGAGGGTTGGGGTTCTGTTATTCTATGTTATTCCTTGTGCTCACATATTTCTCTTGTGATCTGATGCTTTTTTCCGTGTTGTTCATACGAGGCACTGAAGGAATCTAGGACGAAGAGGCTTGGTGTTAAGAAGACAGTCAGCAAGAAGAACAAGAGCTCAGAAACATCTGCTGCAATGCCTCCAGGAAGGGTGATGGCCCCAGCTCCAGGACAAAAAAAGAGGATCCTGGAACCTGATGAACCTGCCCTTGATAGAATCACAAGGCAGAAATCAAGGATGGCGACTGTGACGGGCCATCAGGAAAGTATGCTGTGCATGGACTCTCAGACCTCGGTGCAAACGGGTGATGAGTTGCCGCCCATGGATGAAGGAACCACTCTCAGCATGGATGGAAGTGGCACTGTCTGCCTAAATGAAGTAGAACCATCTGCATTGATGAAGCAGGCACTGTCCACACAGACCTCAGCCCTGTTGCACCTTCTATTGACAGGAACGCTGTCATCAATGAAGAAGAACAACAGCTTGTGCTTCAATCAGGCAAGTTGACCTTTGCAATGCTATCTTTTACTAGTGCATTTTCCAAATGGAATGATCATGTATGCTTTTGTCGATTCCTGCATTTGTCGATTTCTATTCTAATTTATGAGTTCAGATTCATTTTCAGATGCAATGAATCCCAAGACTAGACTTAGAAAGGGCAAAGGGCTAGAGAGGATCACCAAGTCGCTTGGTAGCAAGGTGCCTATCCAAATTGCCGAAGGGATGATTCGTCCAGAGAAGCCTCTGCAGGCAGCAAAGCTTGCTTCTGAGTGTGGACTCATTGCAAAAAGCCATCTTCCGGTTCTTCCTCACTTCAAGCTATACAAAAAAAATGCTAGTCTATTGGAGAACTACGTTGGGAAAGTTGCTGTAAGCTACTTGTTTCATAGTTAATGTGCTATCTATTTTCTGTTACACCTATGCATGATCACTAATATTGTTCCTACCTTGTTTGCTATCTTGGTAGGCAAATTTTGAGATGAACACGGACTCGGAGACCATCAAGACCTCGTGCAAAGATATTCTGCAGAAATATTCAAAGAATAGACGCCATCAGATCAAGAAGAAGTATTTGGATACCGTAGCCGCAAATAAAGTCAGCATTAAGTCTCCGGTGCCTGATCTAACGGATGGTGAACGGCAAGCTCTGGTGGAGATGTGGTCTACCCCAAGACACAAGGTTTGTCTCAGCTTTGTTTGATGCTTTATGTTCTGCACATGATATGCTAGTGCTAGATCATGTTGACAGTGTGCTTTTTTGTAGGAAACCTGTGTGTCGAACAAGATGAATCGAGAAAAAAAGAACTGGTTCCAGGCACTACACAGCACACATTTTTGCCACTGTGAGAACTCTTCTCTAGAGACCTTACCGTTTGATCCTCATTGAATAACATTTCTGATTCTTGCTGAATAACATTTTGATTTTTGTTGAAAAACATTTCAAAAAGAAGAGCGTAAGGGTGAGGAGCTGTCTGCGATTGACTTGTTTAAGGCCACCCACAGCAGCAAGAAGCACGGGTTTTCGGAGCCAGTCAAGACTGCTATAGTAAGTCACTCCATGCTTTGCCCTGTTTGATTCACAGCCGGCTTTGATGCTTTGATGATTTGATGTTGTTTGATTCGGAGCCAGTCAAGAACACACGCCATGTTCCATGCTTTGATGTTGTTTGATAGTTCAACAAATATATCAGAACTTGCTGTAGCTATTTGATGCATTTTTTATGATATGATCAAATTTGATCTGAATGTTAGTTTGATGATCGGCTCACTCGGGAAGCCATCTTATATAGAACCACCATTCTAGGCTTAATGAAGTGATCATATTGTTCCAATTGCATGTCTCCAGGTCACTAGTCATCATCTTCTTGTATAGATATTGTGTGCTGGTTTGGTTATTTCAAATAATCCATTTGTGTGCTGGTTTGGTTTCTCTTGCTTGGTTTGGTTTGCAAAATGTGAAATAGATCTCCCACTAATGCCAATCATTTTCCTCCATATGCTAGCTTGAGATGGAAAAAATGAAGGACGCGCCGGTACCAGAAGGTGAAGAGCCAAAGTTTGCTGTTGAAATTGTCGAACAAGTCCTCAAGACCGAAGTCAAGCAAAGCACATTCCTCAGGAATGTTGGGCTCCAGTCATCTAGGAACAACTCCGGCAAAGTTGCTGCTCATGTTCGTGACCTTGAGCAGAAGCTGGAGAGGTCCGAGCTTCAAGCTGAACTGGTGCAAGAAGAATTGGCGGCAATCAAGATGAAGGCGGAAGAATCTGAAGCTGCACGCGACAAGGAACTTGAGCTGCTGCGCAAGAAGTCTCAAGAACAGGAAGAGAAGTTAGCCCACCTGATGGCTCTCTTTGGAGCTAAGGTAGTTTGATGGCTATGCTATGAACCTCTTTGTCTTTGAGCTAAGGTAGTTGTTGCATTTTGAACCTGGGAGCTGAGAGCTGTTGCATTTTGTTGCATTTTGCTGTTTAAACGGGTTATGTGATCACTTGTGAACCTGGGCCTTTCTGTGAAGTTATGTGATCTTGTGAACCTGGATCACTTGTGGATCATTTTGTTTATTTTCTGTGAAGTTATGTGGATCACTTTTGGATCACTTGTGCACCTGGGCTTGTGGATCACTTGTGCACCTGGGCCTTTCTGTCTATAGTTATGCAAAATGAGAACCTGGGCTCTAAAAAGGCCAAGGCCCAAATAAGAATTAGACCAAAAAGGCTTGGGCCTAAAAAAAGAAATGACTGTAAGAAAAAAATTATAAAAAGGCTGCATAACAGAAAATAAAAAGGCCAAGGCCCAAATTCGAACTAGACTAAAAAGGCTGTGGCCCAAAACAATAGTGGAATATTAAAAAAAATCATCAGAAAAAGGCTCCATTCCCATAAATTAAAAGGCCAAATTATTGGGCAAGGCCCATGCAGATAAGCAAAATAAAGAGAAAAAAAGTTAAAATTAAATGGGCTGAATTATTGGGCTTGGCCCATCAAGACGGCTGAAATGGACCGGGCTGATTCTATTTTACGACCTTTTCATTTGGTCGTAAGTCTGCCACGTCAGCTTGCCACGGTGGATCTGACGTGGTGTGGTCGGATTGCTAGTGACCAAAACAGTTGGTCGTTAAATCTACGACCTTTTTTTTGGTCGTAAACATTTGCGACCATTCCAGAAGAAAGGTCGCTATAGTCAGTTTATGACGGCCAGCTTTTGACCTTATGTTTTTGGTCACAAAAAGGTCACAAATGGAAATTTGTGACCATTCAGTGACCAATAGTGGTGGTCACAAGATGGCATATTTCTTGTAGTGTGTATACGGGGTTGATTGAATCCTCGATATCATGGTTCATCCGATGACATCATCGAGGAGCGTGTGGGAGCCAACATGGGTATCCAGATCCCGCTGTTGGTTATTGACCGGAGAGCCGTCTCGGTCATGTCTGCGTGTCTCCCGAACCCGTAGGGTCTACACACTTAAGGTTCGGTGACGCTAGGGTTATTAGGAAGACTTGTATGTGATTACCGAATGTTGTTCGGAGTCCCGGATGAGATCCCGGACGTCACGAGGAGTTCCGGAATAGTCCGGAGGTGAAGATTTATATATAGGAAGTGATGTTTCGGCCATCGAGAAAGTTTCGGGGTCACCCGGTATTGTACCGGGACCACCGGAAGGGTCCCAGTGGTCCACCGGGTGGGGCCACCCATCCCGGAGGGCCCCGTGGGCTGAAGTGGGGAGGGGACCAGCCCCTGGTGGGCTGGTGCGCCCCCCCTGGGCACCCCTCTGCGCCTAGGGTTGGTAACCCTAGGGGAGGGGGCGCCTCCAGTTGCCTTGGGGGGCACTCCACCCCCCTTGGCCGCCGCCCCCCCTAGAGATCCCATCTCTAGGGCCGGCTACCCCCCTGGGGGCCTATATAAAGGAGGGGGGAGGGAGGGCAGCCGCACCCTGAGTCTTGGCGCCTCCCTCCCGCTGCTACACCTCTTCCTCCTCCCGCGGTTGCTTGGCGAAGCCCTGCCGGAGTACTGCTTCTCCACCACCACCACGCCGTCGTGCTGCACGCGACAAGGAACTTGAGCTGCTGTGCAAGAAGTCTCAAGAACAGGAAGAGAAGTTAGCCCACTTGATGGCTCTCTTTGGAGCTAAGGTAGTTTGATGGCTATGCTATGAACCTCTTTGTCTTTGAGCTAAGGTAGTTGTTGCATTTTGAACCTGCGAGCTGAGAGCTGTTGCATTTTGTTGCATTTTGCTGTTTAAACGGGTTATGTGATCACTTGTGAACCTGGGCCTTTCTGTGAAGTTATGTGATCTTGTGAACCTGGATCACTTGTGGATCATTTTGTTTATTTTCTGTGAAGTTATGTGGATCACTTGTGGATCACTTGTGCACCTGGGCTTGTGGATCACTTGTGGATCACTTGTGCACCTGGACCTTTCTGTCTATAGTTATGCAAAATGAGAACCTGGGCTCTAAAAAGGCCAAGGCCCAAACAAGAATTAGACTAAAAAGGCTTGGGCCTAAAAAAAGAAATGACTGTAAGAAAAAAATTATAAAAGGCTGCATAACAGAAAATAAAAAGGCCAAGGCCCAAATTCGAACTAGATTAAAAAGGCTGTGGCCCAAAAGAATAGTGGAATGTAAAAAAAATCATCAGAAAAAGGCTCCATTCCCAGAAATTAAAAGGCCAAATTATTGGGCCAGGCCCATGCAGATAAGCAAAATAAAGAGAAAAAAAATTAAAATTAAATGGGCTGAATTATTGGGCTTGGCCCATCAAGACGGCTGAAATGGACCGGGCTGATTCTATTTTACGACCTTTTCATTTGGTCGTAAGTCTGCCACGTCAGCTTGCCACGCTGGATCTGACGTGGTGTGGTCGGATTGCTAGTGACCAAAACAGTTGGTCGTTAAATCTACGACTTTTTTTTAGTCGTAAACGTTTGCGACCATTCCAGAAGAAAGGTCGCTATAGTCAGTTTATGAGGGCCAGCTTTTGACCTTATGTTTTTGGTCACAAAAAGGTCACAAATGGAAATTTGTGACCATTCAGTGACCAATAGTGGTGGTCACAAGTTGACATATTTCTTGTAGTGTGTATACGGGGTTGATTGAATCCTCGACATCGTGGTTCATCCGATGACATCATCGAGGAGCGTGTGGGAGCCAACATGGGTATCCAGATCCCGCTGTTGGTTATTGACCGGAGAGCCGTCTCGGTCATGTCTGCGTGTCTCCCGAACCCGTAGGGTCTACACACTTAAGGTTCGGTGACGCTAGGGTTATTAGGAAGACTTGTATGTGATTACCGAATGTTGTTTGGAGTCCCGGATGAGATCCCGGACGTCATGAGGAGTTCCGGAATAGTCCGGATGTGAAGATTTATATATAGGAAGTGCTGTTTCGGCCATCGGGAAAGTTTCGGGGTCACCCGGTATTGTACCGGGACCACCGGAAGGGTCCCAGGGGTCCACCGGGTGGGGCCACCCATCCCGGAGGGCCCCGTGGGCTGAAGTGGGGAGGGGACCAGCCCCTGGTGGGCTGGTGCGCCCCCCCTGGGCACCCCTCTGCGCCTAGGGTTGGGAACCCTAGGGGAGGGGGCGCCTCCACTTGCCTTGGGGGGCACTCCACCCCCCTTGGCCGCCGCCCCCCTAGAGATCCCATCTCTAGGGCCGGCTACCCCCTTGGGGGCCTATATAAAGGAGGGGGGAGGGAGGGCAGCCGCACCCTGAGTCTTGGCGCCTCCCTCCCGCTGCTACACCTCTTCCTCCTCCCGCGGTTGCTTGGCGAAGCCCTGCCGGAGTACTGCTTCTCCACCACCACCACGCCGTCGTGCTGCTGCTGGAGTCTTCTTCCTCAACCTCTCCTTCCCCCTTGCTGGATCAAGAAGGAGGAGACGTCATCCGCTCCGTACGTGTGTTGAACGTGGAGGTGATGTCCGTTCAGCACTTGGTGATCGGTGATTTGGATCACGGCGAGTACGACTCCATCATCCCCGTTCTCTTGAACGCTTCCGCTCGCGATCTACAAGGGTATGTAGATGCACTCCTATCACTCGTTGCTTAGATGAACTCTTAGATGGATCTTGGTGAAACTGTAGGAAATATTTTAATTTTCTGCAACGTTCCCCAACATGATGAACCCCTGTCCAAGATTCTGGAGGAAAATCCGACACTTACGGAAGGGGAGTTCAAAAAGTTCAAGGACACTTGCGCTACCGAGGCAGCCAAGGCTAAGGCTGCGAAATTCAAAAGCCTTCAGCAAAGGAATACGGGGTAGCATCGCCTCGGAAGCCGTGGCTACCTCGGTAAAAGGCCCATATGGGATAAGGAGGACGCGGAATGTGAAGCCGCGGGTCTCTCAGACCCCTTCGCGAAGTTCACCAACCCCTTGGAGCATGACTTCATCAGGGCCCGCTACAAGTGGGACAAGGAGAAAAAGGTTTTTTACACGGACAAGATCACGAGGAAATTGATTAGACTACTAGAGAAGCAACACCGGCTTGCAGCCAAAAGCCCTACTTCTCCGATGAGGTCCAAGTGAGACACCCCTCTCAACCGGGCCTTGAACAAACGTAAGGGACTCCCTTTGGACCAGCGGCCGCAATATGGTCGTGTGCACGGCGCTGGAGACGGCGCCACGTTGAAGGTGTTCTACAACGACGGCCCGGAGGCCAAGAAGCAGAAAAAGAAGTTTAGTCAGGCGGACATCGACGCGAAGGTGAAGCTTGCGGTCGAGAAAAAAGCAGCCGAGGACGCGAAAAAAGCAGCCGAGGACGCGAAAAAAGCAGCCAAGGACAAATATGAGTTGCTACAGCAGGCAGTCAATGCAGCTGTAACTGCCTGCAGAAATGATTTTGCTACTAACTTGGTTCCAGTTATCATCAACTGGGCGAAGGAAAATCCAGACAAGACGGTACATGATTTCCCGATGCCCAGTTTTGTCGCGAGCAACTCCATGAACAACAACACCATCGCACCATCACTTGCTCAAGCAAACGGGCCTCCTCTCACAGCCGCTCCCACTCATAGCAGCCCGTCCTCAGTCTCAGGCGCGCTAGGTGGGCCTTCTTCTTTGGCCGAGCTCGACGCCGTCACGGTAATTACATGTCGCACCAACATATATATATATAGATAATATTCCATTTTTGTTGCCTTTCCGTTGTTTTACGCCACAGACATATGTATTTGCAGGCGAAAGAAACCCCGTGCACCATACTCTACTTTATCAAAGGCCAGAAGGTGGACGTGGGAAAGGGGATGATAATGGACCCCTCTCAACGCACGTTCCACAACCAGCCGATCCCCGCTGGGCACTTCAGGGTTAGCTTGACCAGTGTGAAATCGAGGCATGAGGATTTGCCTCCTCCAGTACAGCATGTGGGAGCGGACGACGAGACCCCGCCGCGGATTGGAAGCTGCAAGAATTGGGTGCTGCTATGGCCGAAGAATCTTATTCGTCTGGAGCCGGCCGAGAGCACACCAATAAATACCACACATCAACAAGCATGTGCGGAGACCACCACCCCGCCTACGCAATTACCAGCTCCTGTAGTGCCAGGTGAGAGAGGCGGACGACATGATGAAGGGGGTGCAATAGTACTGGCTGATGTAATTTCTCCTGTAAAACAGAGAATGGATGATGAGACGGAGGTCGACCCTATGCATTACCTCAATACAAACGCGTATGACTGTGACATAGATATGATGAGTCAACCATATGACGAATCGGGCTATCAGCTTGCTAATGAGGATATGGATGATATGCCCGGGCAGGGTCGTACCATGGATTGCAAAAAGTCTCTCTTCATGAAATCCTCATAGGACACGCTTGAAGATGCCGCCTCAACACAAGCTCAACTAGCCGGGCGCGAGGGTCGTACAGTACTTAGCCCGGGAACACTGGGGCAGGGGTTAAGGAAGGGTCTGGAAGGTGTGCCCAAGAAAAAGGAGAGGAAGAGATCGGGGAAGGTAACTGCCTCCAAACAAGCCAGAGCACATAGCAGCCAGACGATGCATTCTGAAGAGCGTGTACCCGTGAAAGGTGCGGTCATGTTCCATCTCACGGGTGAGCCGATGCTACCGCCGAAATCGCTGGAGGCACTATCAGGGGATCTCAGGAGACTGCACGGCCATGTGCTGTCGACTGAGAAAATCCTACTAGCCTCAAAGGATCCAGGATATCCGACATACGCGGCTCGTGTGCCTGAGGGGAAGTGCTACGTCGACACACGACACACGGAGGTGTTCTTCCTGTGGTTTGACCATATCTTTGAGATGTTTCTAACAAGGCGGCTTGATTTTACTATCGCCCGCCTTTTTGCGCTACATATGAGCTCCGTCATGAAGAGTGAAGAAGTCTCGCAAATCTGTGTGGCGGATCCGTACTACATGCACGAGTCTTTCTTGAGTCTCGGCGACTTTGAGCGTGAAACTGCTAGGGAGTACCTCCAAAACTTCATGGTACAGAATAAGGACCGGGAAATTGTCCTCGTGCCTTATCATCCAAAGTAAGTCAGTTCCGGACAACCCTTTCGTACATTTCAATCATTCCTTCTCTCTCATATGGGGAATAATTTGAGGTGTCTTTTCCCCGCAGCAACGGGCGCGCCGTCCTTATCGTTCTTTACCCACAAGTCTCCCACACTGTGTATTTCGACCCTTCCAGAGGCTACGAGAAAAAAGACTACACCCACATAATGAATATTCTAGATGATGCTCTCCAAGGCTTCAGCTTTAGAGGTGGCCACGTGCAGATCAGGAAACAAAGGAACAAGAAGATGGGTTTCGCGCATAAAACTAACTTCTCCTGCGTCCATGTCCCAAAACCAAGCAAGAAGGATGGATTCTACATCGTCCATCTCATGATTCAGTTCAACACGGATCACCAAAAGCTTCGCATTAACAGCAGAAATGATGATCATATCCACAAGTGGCTAGAATCTCATGGAGAAGCGGATTATAAACTTAGAGATGCCTTCTTTCGCATCCAAAGCGACATTGCGATGATCATCATGAAAGAAGTCGTCGATGAGAAGGGGATGTTCCACCACGGCCCTATATCGCGAGCTGGCGTCCGAACTCGCATAGGCATGCAACATGTATACCTCACGCTGTTCAAGAAGCTAGGGTTCGTCCTCGATGATATGGAAGGATGGAACTTCTAGTGATTTATGATGCCAATGATGATGATATGTGTCGGTTGAACTTGTATACTTTTTGTAGCGATGAAACTTTGTGATGTCCACGGTCCCTGCCGAACTTGCGTAACGCTACTTTGTTAGTTTGCGTACGATGACCTGCGTACCTCTAGTTACTTAATTTGCGTACTGTATGTTGCATCTAGTTGCTAACCCTTTCTTTTTCGGTGTTGCTCTACTATATTTTGTTGCATATATATGATTGTACATCCTCTTCATGAACATGCATCTCTAACAGGTACCTAGTTTCTTGATGGCGAGATGGAATTGCTATGTCGTGTACAAAGGGAAGGTTCCGGGGGTGTACAACGAGTGGAATGAGTGTCAGGCGCAAGTGAATGGGTTCACGGGCGCCAGCCATAAAGGCTTCAAAAGCAGACAAGAAGGAGAAGCTAGTTACTTGAGGTTCACGCTAGCGGGAGAGAGGACTCGTAACCGCCACCTCATGTACTGCATAGTTCCGCTCTCACTCATAGTGATAGCACTTCTTGCGTATACCTTTGTTTAGATGGATGACGTTGTTGTAGTTGCAAGTATTCGAGACTTGCATGTATCGCTATTTTCGAGATGATGACAAGATATCACTTTGTGTTGGATGATGATTATGATGAGACTATTTGTATGTACATGCTATGATTACATTTGTGGTCTCGCAGGCATTTGTATGTGTATCATGATGACATTTCTATGTGCTAAAGATTCTTCTACAAAGCCTATTCAAATTCAAAACAAATATGCCAAAAAAAACTACTTAAATTAGCAGTAGCGAGTGTATAAAAGGTAGCAGCAGCGCCGCGATAGCAGTAGCGCGTCCAGGCAAAGCGCGCTAGAGCTAGTAGCAGTAGCGAGCTTCCTCTAACCGCGCTGCTGCTACACTTGTGTAGCAGTAGCGCCGGTGGGCACGCGCTACTGCTGTGTGTTAGCTGTAGCGCCTTATTAGTAGCGCCTATCCCCGCGCTACTGATACATCTAAAACCCGCGCTGCTGCTAGCCTTTTCCCTAGTAGTGGCAATATGGATGATAGATATGAGTATTTGTAATTTGAAAATTGAGCACAAATGGTATTGCAATGCTAGGAAACAAGGCCTAGGGTTCATACTTTCACTAGTGCAAGTTCTCTCAACAATAATAACATAGTTGGATCATATAACTATCCCTCAACATGCAACAAAGAGTCACTCCAAAGTCACTAGTAGCGGAGAACAAACGAAGAGACTATGGTAGGGTACGAAACCACCTCAAAGTTATTCTTTCCAATCAATCCGTTGGGCTATTCCAATAAGTGTCACAAACAGCCCTAGAGTTCGTACTAGAATAACACCTTAAGACACAAATCAACCAAAACCCTAATGTCACCTAGATACTCCAATGCCACCTCAAGTATCCATGGGTATGATTATACGATATGCATCACACAATCTCAGATTCATCTATTCAACCAACACATAGAACCTCAAAGAGTGCCCCAAAGTTTCTATCGGAGAATCAAGACGAAAACGTGTGCCAACCCCTATGCATAGGTTCATGCGTGGAACCCGCAAGTTGATCACCAAAACATACATCAAGTGAATCACGTGATATCCCATTGTCACCATAGATACGCACAGCAAGACATATATTAAGTGTTCTCAAATCATTAAAGACTCAATCCGATAAGATAACTTCAAAGGGAAAACTCAATCCATTACAAGAGAGTAGAGGGGGAGAAGAAACATAAGATACAACTATAATAGCAAAGCTCGCGATACATCAAGATCATGCCAAATCAAGAACACGATAGAGAGAGAGAGAGATCAAACACATAGCTACTGGTACATACCCTCAGCCCCGAGGGTGAACTACTCCCTCCTCGGCATGGAGAGCGCCGGGATGATGAAGATGGCCACCGGTGAGGGATTCCCCCTCCGACAGTGTGCCAGAACAGGGTCCCGATTGACTTTTGGTGGCTACAGAGGCTTGCGGCGGCGGAACTCCCGATATATTCTGTTCCCCGAAGTTTTTAGGGTATATGGGTATATATGGGAGTAAAAAGTACGTCGGTGGACCTCTGGGCTGTCCACGAGGCAGGGGGCGCGCCCTAGGGGGGTGGGCGCGCCCCCCCACCCTCGTGGGCAGCCCGGGACTCCCCTGGTGCAACTTTGATACTCCGTGGGCTTCTTCTGGTCCAAAAATAAGTTCCGTGGAGTTTCATGTCAATTGGACTCCGTTTGATTTTCCTTTTCTGCGAAACACTGAAACAAGGAAAAAAACAAGAACTAGCACTGGGCTCTGGGTCAATAGGTTAGTCCCAAAAGTAATATAAAAGTATTCAATAAAGCCCATAAACATCCAAAACACATAATATAATAGCATGGAATAATCAAAAATTATAGATACATTGGAGACGTATCAGCATCCCCAAGCTTAATTCCTGCTCGTCCTCGAGTAGGTAAATGATAAAAA
>LR880966.1:17507120-17546287 GCA_904067115.1 Aegilops sharonensis
TAAACGGTATTGCAATGCTAGGAAACAAGGCCTAGGGTTCATACTTTCACTAGTGCAAGTTCTCTCGACAATAATAACATAGTAACTATCCCTCAACATGCAACAAAGAGTCACTCCAAAGTCACTAATAGTGGAGAACAAACGAAGAGATTATGGTAGGGTACGAAACCACCTCAAAGTTATTCTTTCCAATCAATCTGTTGGGCTATTCCTATAAGTGTCACAAACAGCCCTAGAGTTCGTACTAGAATAACACCTTAAGACACAAATCAACCAAAACCCTAATGTCACCTAGATACTCCAATGCCACCTCAAGTATCCGTGGGTATGATTATACGATATGCATCACACAATCTCAGATTCATCTATTCAACCAACACATAGAACCTCAAAGAGTGCCCCAAAGTTTCTACCGGAGAATCAAGACGAAAACGTGTGCCAACCCCTATGCATAGGTTCATGGGCGGAACCCGCAAGTTGATCACCAAAACATACATCAAGTGAATCACGTGATATCCCATTGTCACCACAGATACGCACGGCAAGACATACATCAAGTGTTCTCAAATCATTAAAGACTCAATCTGATAAGATAACTTCAAAGGGAAAACTCAATCCATTACAAGAGTGTAGAGGGGGAGAAGAAACATAAGATCCAACTATAATAGCAAAGCTCGCGATACATCAAGATCGTGCCAAATCAAGAACACGAGAGAGAGAGAGAGAGAGAGAGATCAAACACATAGCTACTAGTACATACCCTCAGCCCCGAGGGTGAACTACTCCCTCCTTGTCATGGAGAGCGTCGGGATGATGAAGATGGCCACCGGTGAGGGATTCCCCCTCCGGCAGGGTGCCGGAACAGGGTCCCGATTGACTTTTGGTGGCTACAGAGGCTTGCGGTGGCGGAACTCCCGATATATTCTGTTCCCGAAGTTTTTAGGGCATATGGGTATATATGGGAGGAAAAAAGTACGTCGGTGGACCTCCGGGCTGTCCACGAGGCAGGGGGCGCGCCCTAGGGGGGTGGGCGCCCCCCCACCCTCATGGGCAGCCCGGGACTCCCCTGGTGCAACTCCGGTACTCCGTGGGCTTCTTCTGGTCCAATAATAAGTTTCGTGGTGTTTCAGGTCAATTGGACTCCGGTTGATTTTCCTTTTCTGCGAAACACTGAAACAAGGAAAAAAACAGGAACTGGCACTGGGCTCTGGGTCAATAGGTTAGTCCCAAAAGTAATATAAAAGTATTCAATAAAGCCCATAAACATCCAAAACACATAATATAATAGCATGGAACAATCAAAAATTATAGATACGTTGGAGACGTATCAGCTACACATGTTTTTACAGAAATGATGAACATTCTGCCAAGGTCACATGAGTTACTCATACTATGATGCCAGCCCGGTTCAAATTAACATGCTTGTGCTTGTCTGTGTAGTGGTGAGCTGTATGGGACTCTACTGAACCCTTGCCTGCCTTTCTTTAGTAACGGCACAACGCCTGTGTTCTGAGCTGTTTACGGCCGTCCAAGGTGGATGCCGACTTTTATTTCTCTTTTCAACAACTCTCCCGTGTTCTGAGCTGCTTTTCGACCGTCTCGGGAAGCTGTTGAATTTCTTTCTGCAGCAGTGACCCTATGCTCTGAGCTGTTTTGCGACCGTCTTAGGGAACTGCTACTTTCTTCTTATCAACACCGTCTCATGCTCTGAGCTACTTTTCAGCCGTCTTGAGTCGGGGTTGAGTTACTCCAGTAATGTCCCAGATCTGAGTTGTAAAGACCGTTCTGGTGGCTACTGGGTTTTTTGCCAGTTTCATCCAAGGGTTCAGATGGTCGTTACCCTATGGCTACAACTAGTAAAGTAATATGCCCGTCGGAATACTGTATCTGACGGTACCCATGGTCACCCGAAGAATCAAGAATACATAAGGCCAAGCTCTTTCAGCCAAGGATCGAGGCAAAGAAAACCATAATGAAGGAGCAAGATTGGCCATGTGGGTATGAGAATGGTTACATGATCAACATGGTACAAATGCCCAGAACAGTCTGGTTCGATACCGATCACCATGGGAACACACCCATGGGGTCTGCTTCATTTGCAAGGACCCCATCCAAAGAGGATATTCAAGCCTGTCAGACTGAGCACTCAGAAGGACGAGCAACAGCCTCGAAGCACATGTCCTCACATATGGGAATCGGTTAAAGAATAACTTGCCGTGAACAAGATTATGCTGTCATGACCACTGTCAGACAAGTCTATGGATAATATAATAATAGGACTGTACACCTTTATGCTAGTCATGACAGGTGACAACTAAATCTTTGGTACAAATGTGATATTCAAGACAGTGGAGACATCCAAAAAGGTTCC
Organism: Aegilops sharonensis; assembly: GCA_904067115.1. Lineage (NCBI taxonomy): Eukaryota > Viridiplantae > Streptophyta > Magnoliopsida > Poales > Poaceae > Aegilops > Aegilops sharonensis. The sequence continues at coordinate 17,509,492 of LR880966.1, forward strand.
ATCAATCATTGCGAGAAATCAGCTTCCGCCAGGAAAACGGTATGATTCATGGTACTGTTTTGAACCAGGAGGACACACAACCATTTAAAGCCACCCGACGCAATGAGTAAAGATTTCGTGTCCACCAAGAGGATTTGTTCACAACTCAATGGACGATCGTCCGTATTGGACTTCATCACAACCCGTCCATAAGGAACAACTCTCAGACTTGCGAGAAGGACGGGTATTGTAGCCAGGATAATTCATCGCATCTGGGTAGGTCAACAGGCATAAAAGGATTAAAGTTGGAATATTATATGAGGAAAGACCTGTCAGAAAGAGGATCCAGTGAACGAACCACATCAAAGCCAGGCAGTTAGTCCGAGTAACCAGCGGGAGCATAATACAAAGGTAAAAAGGAAACCCGAGTTGGAATCGGTTTCCTCAAGTGGGAATATTTGTGAGTAACCCCTGAGCAACCAAATCTCGAGGACGAGATTTCTTTAAGGGGGGTAGGTTTGTAACACCCTGGATTTTGCCCATTTCTTTTTTTTCTAATTTTGGTCTGGATTTGTTTTTCTGTGGCTTAGTGGTCTTGAAACCTAGAGAGGTCACCCTTGATTCCTCTCCCAAATGGCTTGCCAACCTCAAAATAATCCCAAGACCATGTCATATCCATCTTGGACCAAACCCAATATTCTTTTCCTTGGGAATATTCGTTTTCTATTAAAGGAATAACCCTGTCTGTCCTGGGTTGTGAAGCAACCCATAGTTCCATCACTCTGAAAATTCCCAAATAATTCTCATAAATTGTTTGGGTCATATCTTTCTCAAATATGTCAAAATCCTTCCTTGCTATGTTCAAAAATATTCCACCAATATTCCATTTCTGATTCTGCCCTAGCCATCAAGTTGAGAAGCAAGTACCCTTTATATTGGCATGCTTGCTCTCAAATTTTTGGGCATTATTTCCTATCCATATCATTGCCTCTTGCCAAAATTCAACTTCATTTGGCTAGTAAATATCCCTTGGCTAATTGCCTAAGTTTCCGGTTAACTGGGAGCTTAATAAAGGAAGTACTATCTAGGAGTATCCAAATTAGTTGAAATTTTGCAAGCACCTTCATATAATCAAATCATGACCCCCCCCCCCCACCAAGTTTCAGCCCTATCAAATCATCTATGTGAGCAGAACATCAAATCTTAGCTTCTGGTAATATTTTTCAGTTGTGAAGCAACTATATTCTATATTGCTCCATTTAAGCTGAAAATTTACCAGGACATTCTCACATCCATATCACCTCCCTCCACCAAGTTTTGGCTCAATTCTGTAATCCAATTGCCTTGTGCAATTTTTGCAAGTTTCTGGATAGAGATGATGTTTGTGAAGCAAGTACCATTATGGCTTGTCCATTTGGTATTAAATTTTTTATAGCATCATTATATGTCCAAATCATCAAGCCTTGACAAATTTGAGTTCAAGTTGATACTCCATGTGAGTGCGTCATCCTGATCTCTTTTCTGGGCCATTTTGGTCAGTTGCAAAGCAACTATATTAAGCCTTGATCCATTTCTCCTAAAACTCCCCAAGATTGTAGTCTTCCCTTAGTTAACTAGCCTAGAAAACACCATTGGCACCAATCAATTCTCTGTTGATCACCAGTGCACAGTCAAGTCTAATACAACAAAGTTTCAGTGAACCCTCACATCCCACCTTGGCTTCTTTTGATGAGCTATCTATTCAAACAGCCTCTCTGATGGAAGGACTTCACACTGGACATTAATTGGCAGCCTCTCGCGTCCCCTCCTTGCCATGCCAGGCGGTGACTGCCTGGATTTTCGCGTCTGTGCGCGCTCTGGCTGCAACTAGCGCGCTCTGGCAATGGAACCCCCACGGGTTCGTCCGTTCCTCCACCTCCTCGCCACCTAGCCATGTCCAGAGGCTTCGCCCAGTCACCGTACTCCCTCTGGAACCCTCTCCCCCTCCGGATTCATCCTCTGCACGCCACAGTGATCGCCGCCGTCGTCCTGTTCCTCCCGTGACCGAGCCGTCACATCCCCTCTATTGGCTCCTTCTTCCCCGAGCTGTCGCGCCGCGTTTATTGATCGTCAGGTCGGCCGCTCCGCGATGCCGCGCGGCAGCCTGAGCCATCACCTCCATGCTCCTAGATTCGACTAAGATCGCCATGGCGATGACCTCACCCCCTCTCCCCCGTCCGGCTATAAATAGCCACCCCGATCCCTACCGAGCTCATCACCAGCCTCACCCCTCTCCACTACCCCTCCCCGACCTCTCTTGTTAGCCCGAGGACCTCTCCTCATCGCTCACAGAAGCCATGGCCACCGCCACCTCGTGCTCAAATTCGAGCCGGGCCAAGCCCCTCCCCTCGCCATTCTCACTCCAGACGACCCCCTGGCCATGGTGGATCTTCACCACCCCTCATCTCCTCCTCCGGCGCATCATAGCTCCAAGCTCCAAAACCACCGCAGCTGCCATCCGCCACCAAGCCTCGTTTGGCCTCCACAGTGCACCACTGCCCTTGCCACGGGTACGTGCGGGCACGCCGGCGAGCGCTACGCCTATCCCGCCCCTCGCCCAGCCCTCTCGAGCCCCACGGCCGCCGGAACCAGCGTCGGTCGGCGCTCCTCTGCTTCTGTTTGAAGAAAGAAGAAGGTGGGCGGGAGAAAGAGAGAGAGGCCGAGGCAGGCCAGCGCCACGCTGGATAAGTGGCGGGGGCAGGCCAGCCCAGCAGCAGCGGCTGCCTCATGGCCTGGCTGGCGCCCTGGGCCCCGGCCATTTGTGGCCCGAGCCGGCCCAGCTACTTCAGTAGCAGCGGCGGTGTGATTCGGCCCAGCGCGGCCTAAGCCACACAGCGTGGTTTATTCATTTTCCAGAAAAACTATCCAGGGACCCGAAAGTAATCACCTTTTCACAGAAAGGTCCTTGCCCTTCCAAATCAATATCTCTTTGCTCCCAACCCCGATCGAGGTGAATCCAAAGCCCACGTCTTCGTCTCGTCGAGCCCTTTCTGTTGGTATCATTTTCATACTGTCTTGACACAATGGAAATGACCATTTTGCCCTTGTCCGTAAACAGCCCCTCCGAGAGAGAACTGTTTCTGGCAATCGCTTCCGCGGACTTCCCGCACTTCTTTCCGGTGGTTCCCTCATCCCCAGGCAAGCCACGACAGCCACTTGCATGATAGATTTGCAGTAGCTATGGTCTCTACTTGAATAATTATTTAATATGTGCATGTTAATATTTATATGCTCATGTGACATGCTAGCTATCAAGTACTTATTGGTAGAGTTTTGCTCATGCTTAATCCTTGCAGTAGTCATGCTAGGATGATAACATGTTTGTATGTTCATTAAATGATTGTTATGGACATACTGAGCTTATTCATGCTCATCATGATCATCCGCATTTAGCTGGATAAATGCTTGCCTGCTATTGATACTATGACCCAGATATTATGCTTTCCATCCCTGCTAGGGTTGTACCATGCTCATGTGCATTATGGTTTCATCATGTAACATGACTCAGCATATCATCATTCAAATTTAACCGGATGTTAATCAAACTTGAACACATGTTGGCTGAGTCATAGTGGGTGCTGAATCGAGCTCACCAGTGCAACCACACTTGCTGGGATGGGGCAGCCCTAATTCGGTCTATTGTCATGCCTCTCGCCGGTGCCTCCAACCAGGGAAGGTTATGCGGCAGCGCTACCCTGATCAGGTAGGCGGCAGAAGCCTTGTGAACCCAGGTTTGGTATTGAGCTCAGGTCCCCATTTGGGATAGTTTTCTTTGGCCATGACGATGGCAGGTGTCGGAAGTACACAGGGTCACCCATGACATAGCCCAAGGGGATTTTGTCGGAGTGGCCGGGAGAGTGCATGTAATAGATTGGGTTTTGTCAGAACGTCCTTGGTCCACCCGAATGGGAGCACGAGGCCATGAGTTCTGTGGTGTGGGTACAGTGTACTAACCTCTGCAGAGTGTATAATCTATAGATAGCTGCGTCCTCGGATATGGGCACAGTTCGTAATAGGACACACTATGGGTCAACAGATTAATAATCTTGCTAATAACAATTCCGATGAGAAAGAAGTTGGTTGATCTTTATGTGATCGTGAGAGGATCACCACGGTAACGAGGATACATGTCGTGGAATTGTCACGGCAGATGTCCTCTTGCAAGGACTTAGTCGTGGAGCCATCGCAAGTAGGAAGCTTAAAGGGGTTAATCGGGACAAAGGACACGAGAGGATTTATAACAGTTCAGCCCCTTACGGTGAAGGTAAAGCCTATGTCTAGTTGGGTTGGTATTGATGAGGTTTCGATGACCAGGGAGCGAGATACGCTATGTCCGGCTCTTGATGATTTGTTTCTTGCCCTAAGCCACTGCGGGTCGTCCCCTTATATACACGGGCTGATGCCCTCCGGCCTACAGAGTCCCGGCCGGCTCATAGACAGTGTCCGGCTCGGTGACTAGTTAATTCTACCTTATGTTACAAGTCATGCCATCATGGCAGTTACCACTATGGGCCTTAAGTCGCCTGCGGGCCTTAACCCCTTTATTGAACCGCCATCTTCATTCTTGGTCTTGGGCTTCTTCTGATGAGTTCTTCTTTGCGTAACCCGGCCCCTCCTGGGCGGCTTACACAAATAGTTATATCCCCAACATTAGGCCCCAGATTGATTTGAACCGGTTCATGTCAATCTTAAAATACCTTAAAAACAAGCCTTTCTGTCTTCTGTTAGTGCAAAGGTCATAACATGTCGTGACGTCATCTTCTGGATCTGTGTTAACCCGCCGTGACGTCATCTCCAATTAAATCCCTATTTTATTCTGCCATATCTTCAACAGATCTTTGCCTTTACTGACTGTCCCGAAACCCGAGGCGTCGGGGTCGCTGGATATTGATGCTCAATCTCCTCGTTTCTCGCACCGTCCAAGTCGGCCCTTCCTTATAAATAGGCTCAACCTAGGTCCTTTTCATTTTCTCCTTCAGTCGTCTTCATCCTCTCCCTGCCTCTCTGTTACATGAGCTCCGCCGCCGTCGCCGCCGTCGAGCTCCTCGTCTTCACCAACTCAGGCCGCTACATCGACCTGAATCTGACCAGAGAAATGCGACGAACCTCCGCCGCAGCCCTGCATCTGTAAGTCCCTTTTCTTTTCTGTCTTAGATCTGCATTATAGTGTTCGTCGAGTTCGTCGGTGTTCATCGCCGCCCGCTACGAACCTCTGATAGATCTCCCCCCAACGTCTTTTTCTGATCGTTAGACGGCATATAGCTGCTGCGGTAGCTGGTTCATCCCCATTTCAAATAGAAACAGATCTCTTCCTTGTTTAAAGGCCTCCTTCGAGCATATGAACTTCTCTGCACTGGTTTTAGGTCTAGAAATTTTTATTTTCAGAACGACCGTTTGATCCAAAATAATAGCTACAACTTGTGAAACCTGTTTGTTCCACACTTAGCCAAAAAACTGCATCTGTTGAATCTGTTTAACCACGGTAGTCCATATGGCCGGTTTAAGACAATAATATTGTTTTGTCAACCTTGCTTGCTTCCGGTGACTCAAGAAAATTTAACTGCCTTTGATACCTGTAGCGGCTTAAATACCACTGAATAGTTACCCATATGTCATTAGGCCCCTTCTTAAGCCGCCATTTTGAATAAATTAATAATGCTCTCCTCCGGGTTATGAGTTGAACCAGAAATTTTTACTTTGTCATAGGTTTCAATTTGCACAATGGCACCCAAGGCTCCCAAACCTCTGGTAACCTATAACTAGGTCAAGTCTACTGTCACAGAGAGCACACTATCCGAATTTGTGAAGTCTGGTTATCTGCCCAAGAAGGAGGTCATGTCTTATCGTGCTCCTGACCCGTCCGAGGAGAAACCTCAACCCAAAGAGGGGGAGTTGATCATTTTTACTGATCATATGAGCCGGGGATTTGCTCCACCCGGTTCAAAATTCTTCAGGGATGTTTTGCAATTCTTTGACCTAAGACCTCAAGACATCGCACACAATTCTGTGTCAAATATTTGCAACTTCCAAGTCTTCTGCGAGGTGTACCTTGGAGAAGAGCCCAGCTTACTCTTATTCAGAGAATTGTTTTATTTAAACCGGCAGAACGAACGCGCCAACAGGCCTAGTCTAGAACTTGGTGGCATCTTGATTCAGCGGCGGAGAGACTGCCTTTTCCCTTATGCTGAACTGTCGAGTCATCCAATGGATTGGAACCAAATGTGGTTCTACTGCGAGGAAAGTTCTCCGGCTGGTGAAAACCCGTTGCCCGGCTTCCGCGCCTTGCGCCTTGAATCCAACCACCTGCTGCCGGACAAATTGACTGTTGTTGAACGTCTGCCACTCACTCGTACTATTAAGAAAATCAAAGCTCTTTTGGGGAACGGCTTAGATGGCATCGACCTGGTCCGAGTCTGGGTTTCTTGGCGAGTGATTCCGTTAAGCAGCCACCCCGGTTTAATGTGTGCTTACTCCGGTGAGAAGGATGACCCACTATGTCATAGTCCTGACGACTTACCAGATGATGCGGTGGAGGCTACGACCCAATCTTTGTTGAAAGAGGGCACGGTGACTAGTAATGCCTTTGGCTTACTTCCTTTCTGCAAGAAGAACCCGACCCCTGCAGTGAGTCATCAGCCTCAATAATTACTCTTTATTGTGTCATACCTTGTTTTTACTCATAACCCTTTATCATTTTTCATAGGCAAATGACAACTTCTGGAAAGTTAAGTATGATCATGAGGCTGCCAAACAAGCCAGAGCGGCCAAGAGAGCCGAAAGAAAAGCCGCCAAGACAGGAACTTCAAGGAAGAGGAAGCCCAGTGCTTCAGATATTTTAAGACTTGAAGATTCTGATGATGATGAAGAAGAGGTAACTTTTAACCCCTTGACTCTTTTATCATGACTTCACTGACATTAACTCCTTTCAGGAAGACACAGGAAACAGCCAAGCTGTCGAGGAAGAGGTAACTATAATCTCCTCCGACTCCGAGCCTTTGCCGCGGCAGAAAATTCGAAGAGTGACCCGGAAAGTAAGATTTTCACATCCTTTGGCTTACCAAGATCCTCAATTTCTTTTGAAGCAACAGCTTTTTGAATGCCGGAGGCAGACCCGGACCAGCAAGGATGCAGAGCTTTCCTCTGGCTTACCTGACGTAACCAGGAAGCGCCGGACTGAGGTTATCTCCGATTTACGTTCTGTTTTACCTTTGGCGGGTTTAATTCGTCTACCTCTCAATTCATCTGACCCCAATTATCAGGATACCTCTCCTTCCTCCGGCGAGTCCATGCAATCCAACATGCCGGCTTTCAAAACCGCCCCCGAGTAATATAAACTTGCTTACCTTATGCTTTATCTTACTCGTACATTTGTACTCACCCTTCTGCCTTGTCCATAGTGTGCATGTGAAGCCCAAGAAGAAAGTGAAGAAAAATAAGCCGGCCCAAGACCCTGCATTGACTGAACTGGAGCTTGGCACGGCTGCCCCTGACACTTCCACTCATCAGCCGCCGCCTGAACCGGTTTATGACATTCCAGCACCAACCTCTGATCCGCCCGCTGAAGAAACTCTCGGTGGTTCTGATAAACCGGAAACTCCTAGCCTGTCCACGACAATTGACCCGGAAGTTGAGATTCTCAAGATTCAATTTGTTGAACCGGTTCAGCCCACTGTCCTTGCCAAGTGCTCTACCAAGGAGGAGCTTTTGGAGCGCCGAAAGGCCAAGTTAGACATTGCTGACTACACTCATTTGAGTATTGGGGAGATCGTCTCTGGCTATATCAGTCAAGTACATAGCAGTCGTGACCTGGAAATTGACATGGTGAAGCAGATACACCAAAAATCTGAGGTATGACTTAATGCTACTTTTCCTTAACCATACTTACTGTACCAGCCCCCAAGTCTACTGCTTATAAGTAAATATGCTGTAGACTTAGAAAACTGCCTAGCACTGCTTGTCCGGTTTAGAAAAAAGATATTTAACCCGGTTGTAGCATGATACTTTGAACTTGCGATACACATTAGCCCCCAAGTGCCAAGTATCTTTGCTTGCAAAATGCTTGGGACTTAATTTCCATGAACCGGCGTAGTAATTTAGAATTCTTCAGTGTACATTATCCCCCAAGTGTCAAGTATCTTTGCTTGCAAAGTGCTTGGGACTTAATGTTATCTTATAATGATTCTGACTATGACCCGGTATCAATGCAGGCCACCATGAGTCAATTTGAGTCGAAGATTGCTGACCTGAAGAGCCGCCTGGCAGCACAAGAACTTGAAATCCAAAAGGCCAACTCCAAGTTTGAATTCAGCGTCTCTGAACAAGAGAAATTGAAGAAAAACTTTGAAGCGGAGAAGAAAACCTGGGCTGATGAAAAGGCCTCTCTGGTGACCCGGGTCGAGACAGCAGAGGCATCGCTTGCAGAAGCAATGGCCGAGCTGTCCGGCTTAAAGCGCCAGATATCTCAAATGGTCTCAGCAATCTTTGGTAAGTTACTTACACAAACTTTAAACACTGCAAACCTTCTTTGAATGACTATTTCAGTTGTTACCTCCGGCTCACCTTATGTTTAATAACGCAGGCCCCAGGAGCACAAACCTCAAGCAGAACATGTTGATCAAGCTGAAGGCAGTTTATACTCTAGTGGAACATCTCTACACCGGGTCACAACGTGCTCTGGCCGTTGTGGCTTTATCAAATGATGCTCCCCATCTTCTGCAAGATGTGCTAAAACGGCTTGATGTGCTGCCTCAGCGGGTCCAAGAGCTAAGACGGGCATCTGCAAGAGCCGGAGCTATAGCCGCATTGAGCCGAGCCAAGGCTTGGCTTCCAGAGCTAGACCCGGCTGACATTGCTCTTGTGTATCCAAGCTTGAAGGAAGATGGCACCTTGTTCACTGAGATAGATTTCACCGCCTGTGTAAAGGATATACGCCCTGTGGCCACCCTCATTGGGAATGATACTGACCTTACCAAGTATCAGCCGGGTTATGACAGCGAGAACCGGAGACTCCCAACGCCACACTATGATGAAGTCAGCATGATCCCTCCAATCCATAAGCATACCTTTGCCCCTGAAGTCGACCCAGCCGGTTTAATAGATCATGAAGCTGAGTTTGAAGCTTTGAATGGCATTGACTGGGCATCGTCAACCTTCCAGGACAAGGCAGCCGACGGAGAAGTGGAGAACGATAACCTGTAATCTTCAAGCCAACCGAAGGAGTGAACCAGCAGGCATCATATGCTTATATCTTTGTGAAAAAACAATGCCTCATGATCCAGACTCGGGGAGTCTTGTAATAGCGTAGAAAAACTCTTGATTTTTGCCATACACTTTCTTAAGCTGCCATCGCTATATACTTGCAGTTTACATTGATCTTCGATTTCCTTTATGTTAAACAGAAACCGGCTTGTGTTGTCATGCATATAAAATAAACAGGATTCCCTTGGCGACTTATCGCATCAGGGGTCACATAAGGTACTGATAACCCGGAGTGCAAACCAAAACATCATATAAAGGTCGATTTATGATTACTTGTGTTAAACATAATCATAACAGCATACCTTCGATCATTTTGATAACCTCGCTGGCTTATGTCACCCAAACCACGAGGGTAAGTTTAACTCCTGAAACCTTGGCACATATGATGTTTGCTTGGTACTTAACAACCTGAGGTAATCAATATTTAAACCGGTAGGATAAGAACCACCCCATAATACTTTCGAGAGGATCTCAAGATAGTCAAACAATTATATGTACAAAGTATAATGAATAATAAACAAAATTCACAGGCTTCTGATTCGAATACGATCAGTGAACCATTCCAAAGGGGTTAAGCTAAGATTCAGATACGATCATATAGCCCCCAGTGGCTTTGGCGATGCCGATCAAGTGGGTATCGACAGCTATGTTCTCTTTGGTTCAAATATGACCTATGTTGAACAGTAAGCCCCCAAATGACCATAAGAGTTGTTTAATGACGTTGATTCGAATACGATCCATGTCAGACCCAAAGGGGTTAAGCTATGATTCAAATATGATCAAGAAGCCCCCAAGTGGGTTTGGTAGTATGCCGATCAAGTGGGTATCGACAACTATGTTCTCTTTGGTTCGAATACGACCTATGTTTGAACAGAAAGCCCCCAAGTGATCATGGCTAAATTCAGATATGATCATAAGCCGGACCAAAGGGAAAGCCGGATTCAGATATGACCCGCTCCCTGTTGGTTGTTTCAACAACATGATAAAGAAAGTATGTACACCTTTTAGGATGAAAAGGATAGAGGTCCTGCTTTATTGGTTTATATAATATATACATCGTCAAAATATATACATCCTGAGAGCCGGTGGCTCAAGTATAGTAAGGCTGAAGATGAGCGATATTCCACGGCCGGCGGGTCTCCTCCTCCGACTTACGTGAGTCCTTGTGCTCTCGAACGTCAATGATATAGTATGACCCGTTGTTCAGATTCTTGCTGACCACAAAGGGTCCTTCCCAAGGAGGGGATAGCTTGTGCATATCTGATTGATCCTGGATGAGCCAGAGCACTAAGTCGCCTTCCTGAAAGGTTCTGGACCTAACCCGGTGGCTGTGGTAGCGGCGCAGGTCTTGCTGATAAATCGCCGAGCGGGCTACTGCCAAGTCTCGCTCTTCGTCCAACAAATCAAGTGCATCCTGACGAGATTTTTCGTTATCGGCCTCAACGTAAGCCGCCACGCGGGGCGAGTCATGCCGGATGTCACTTGGTAGTACGGCCTCTGCTCCGTACACCATGAAGAAAGGTGTGTAACCCGTAGATCTGTTAGGTGTAGTATTGATACTCCAAAGCACATAAGGTAACTCCTCCACCCAACAACCCGGCGTCAGCTATAAGGGGACCAAGAGCCGGGGTTTGATACCCTTCAAGATCTCCTGATTAGCTCTTTCTGCTTGACCATTGGATTGAGGATGAGCAACAGCCGAAACATCAAGCCGGATATGTTCTCGTTGACAGAACTCTTCCATGGCACCTTTGGACAGATTCGCGCCATTATCAGTTATGATGATGTGTGGCAAACCAAAATGAAAGATCACCTTTTTCATGAATAGAACTGTCATGGCTGCATCACACTTACTGACCGGCTCTGCCTCAACCCACTTTGTAAACTTGTCCACTGCCACCAGGAGGTGCGTCTTTTTATCCTTAGACCTTTTAAAAGGCCCGACCATATCAAGCCCCCAGACTGCGAATGGCCAAGTAATTGGAATCATCCTCAACTCTTGAGCCGGCACATGAGCTCGTCGTGAGAATTTCCGACATCCGTCATATTTACTGACCAGATCCTCCGCATCAGCATGAGCCATCAGCCCATAGAAACCATGACGGAAAGCCTTGGCCACAAGAGATTTTGAGCCGGCATGATGACCACAATCCCCTTCATGGATCTCACGAAGTATCTCCTGACCCTCCGCAGGTGACAAACAACGTTGAAACGCCCCAGTGACACTGTGATGATGTAACTCGCCATGAACAATTGTCATGGATTTGGACCACCTGATGATTTGTCTCGCCAAGGTCTCATCCTCAGGCAATTCTCCTCGGGTCATGTAGGCCAAATATGGCACTGTCCAATCCGGGATGACGTGAAGGGCTGCTACCAGCTGTGCCTCCGGGTCTGGCACTGCTAGTTCTTCCTCTGTGGGTACCTTAATAGAAGGATTATGCAAAACATCGAGAAAGGTGTTAGGCGATACCGGCTTACGCTGAGATCCCAGCCGGCTTAAAGCATCAGCCGCCTCATTCTTCCTTCGATCAATGTGCTCCACTTGATAACCTTTAAAGTGCCCAGCCACAGCATCAACTTCACGACGGTAAGCTGCCATAAGGGGATCCTTGGAGTCCCACTTGCCTGACACCTGTTGAGCCACGAGATCTGAGTCACCCAAGCACCTTACCCGGCTCAAATTCATCTCTTCGGCCATCCGGAGACCATGGAGCAAGGCCTCGTACTCAGCTGCATTGTTAGTACAAGGAAACATAAGCCGGAGCACATAACAAAATTTGTCACCTCGGGGGGAAGTTAAAACGACTCCAGCCCCCGAGCCCTCTAACTGCCTGGACCCATCAAAGTGAATAGTCCAATATGTGTTATCTGGTTTCTCCTCAGGTGCCTGCAACTCTGTCCAATCATTGATAAAGTCCACCAGGGCTTGAGACTTGATAGCATTCCGAGGCATGTATTTCAAACCATGAGGCCCAAGCTCAATGGCCCACTTGGCGACTCGTCCTGTGGTCTCTCTATTATGTATGATGTCTTCCAAGGGGGCAGAACTTACCACAGTGATAGGATGACCTTGGAAGTACTGCTTCAGCTTCCGGCTTGCCATGAACACTCCATAAACAAGTTTCTGCCAATGTGGATACCTTTGTTTAGACTCAATAAGCACCTCACTGATGTAGTAAACCGGACGTTGAACCGGATGCTCCTTGCCAGCCTCCTTGCGCTCCACCATGATGCCAACACTGACGGCTCGTGAGTTAGCATCCACATATAACAGCAATGGCTCTCTATCAATGGGAGCCGCAAGGACCGGCGGCTCAGACAACTGTCTCTTTAAATATTCAAAGGCAGTATTAGCAGCATCACTCCAGACAAAAGTGTCTGTTTTCTTCATCATCTGATACAGCGGTAGGGCCTTCTCACCTAACCGGCTTAAAGCAGCAACACGACCCGCCAGTCGCTGAACATCATTGATGCACGCCGGTTTAGCCAAAGAGGTAATTGCCTTGATCTTCTCCGGATTAGCTTCAATACCTCTGTTTGAGACCAGAAAACCCAAAAGCTTGCCTGTAGGTACACCAAATACACATTTGGCCGGGTTAAGCATCATCTTATAAACCCGGAGATTATCAAAGGTCTCTTTCAAATTAGATATCAAGGTTTCCTTCTCTCTGGACTTCACCACGATGTCATCCACATAAGCACGAACATTGCTCCCAATTTGATCGTGGAGACAGTTCTGTACACAACGCTGATAAGTCGCCTGGGCACTCTTGAGCCCAAATGGAATAGATAAATAGTAGAAGGCTCCAAACGGAGTGATGAAAGTCGTCTTCTCCTGGTCCTTAACTGCCATCTTGATCTGATGATAGCCAGAGTAAGCATCGAAAAATCTCAAACGCTCACAACCCGCCGTAGCATCAATGATTTGATCAATACGGGGGAGAGCAAAGGGATCAGCCGGACAAGCCTTATTTAAGTCCGTATAATCCACACACATCCGCCAGGTGTCGTTCTTCTTGAGCACGAGCACTGGGTTAGCCAACCACTCCGGGTGAAAAACTTCAACAATGAACCCGGCCGCCAAAAGCCGGGCCACCTCCTCACCGATGGCTTTCCGTCTCTCTTCGTTGAACCGTCAAAGAAACTGCCTAACCGGCTTATATTTCGGATCAATATTAAGAGTGTGCTCAATGAGTTCTCTCGATACACCCGGCATGTCAGAAGGTTTCCATGCGAAGATGTCCCGGTTCTCACGGATGAACTCGATGAGCGCGCTTTCCTCTTTAGGATCCAAATTGGCACTGATACTGAACTGCTTACATGAATCGCCTGGAGTAAAATCAACAAGCTTGGTTTCTGCAGCAGACTTAAACTTCATCGCCGGGTCATGCTTTGTGGTTGGCTTCTTTACAGAGGTCATATCCGCCGGGTCAACATTATCTTGATAAAACTTCAGCTCCTCTGCCGCACAAACAGACTCAGCATAAGCCGCATCGCCTTCTTCACATTCCAGGTGTACCTTTCGACTCCCATGCATGGTGATGGTGCCCTTGTGACCCGGCATCTTGAGCTGCAAATAAACATAACACGGCCGAGCCATGAACTTGGCGTAAGCCGGCCGCCCAAACAGAGCATGATATGGGCTCTTGATCTTGACCACCTCAAAAGTTAACTTCTCGGCCCTGGAATCGTACTCGTCTCCAAAGGCCACCTCCAATTCAATTTTACCGACCGGGTATGCCGACTTTCCAGGCACCACTCCGTGGAAAACGGTGTTGGATGTCCTTAAATTTTTGTCAGTCAAACCCACGCGTCGAAAGGTCTCATAATAGAGGATATTGATGCTACTCCCTCCGTCCATGAGCACCTTAGTGAACTTATACCCACCGACCTGAGGTGCTACCACCAAGGCCAACTGACCCAAATTGTCAACCCGGGGACGGTGATCTTCCCTGCTCCATACAATAGGCTGTTCTGACCACCTCAGGTAACGGGGGACTGCCGGCTCAAAAGAGTTCATGACCCTCTTATGAACCTTCTGGTCACGTTTGCACAAGCTAGTGGTGAACACATGATACTGCCCACTATTCAGCTGCTTCGGATGGCTTTGATAACCCGACTGCTGCTGCTGTTGTCCTCCTTGACCGGACTACTGTTGATTATAGCCGCCTTGGTTTCCCTGAAAGCCGGAATTTGAACCACCGCCCGGGCCATGAAAGCCGCCGGCACCTGAGCCGCCGCCCGACCCATGATTGCCATCAAACGTGTTGGAATTCTTGAAAGCCTTCATGATTGCGCAATCTTTCCACAAGTGGGTGGCGGGTCGTTCACGGGTGCCGTGTCTTGGGCAGGGCTCATTGAGTAACTTCTCAAGAGATGGACCTGACCCGCCAGATCGAGGGGGCGGTTTTCCCTTACGTCTCTGATTGGTACCCTGCCCATTGGTGTTGGCCACAAACTCCGGGTTACCCTCCGCCTTACGCTTATTGCCTCCTTGATTCATCGGGTTATGCTGCTGACCCTTTCCATTGCTGTCCTTCTTTCCCTTCCCTGTCTTTTCCTCATCAGACGCAGGATCCTTGGTACTATCAGAGTCGGCGTATTTGACTAAAGCTGCCATCAGCATACCCATATCGTTGCAATCATGCTTAAAGCGCCCCAGTTTCTGTCTCAGCGGCTCAAAGCGGCAATTCTTCTCCAACATGAGGACTGCAGAGCCGGCATCCATCTTGTCAGATGAATGTATTATCTCCTTGACCCGGTGTACCCAATGAGTTGTGGATTCACCCTCCTATTGCTTACAATTTGTTAAGTCCATAATCGACATAGATTGCTTGCAAGTGTCCTTGAAGTTCTGGATGAATCGGGCCTTTAGCTCTGCCCATGAACTAATGGAATTGGGTGGCAAGACCTTTAACCAAGACTGGGCCGTTCCATCCAACATCATGGTGAAATACTTAGCCATGGCTGCGTCACTGACCTCCAACAGCTCCATGGCCATCGCATAACTTTCAATACATGTCCCAGGCTATAAGTCGGCCATATAATTTGGCACCTTTCGAGGTCCTTTGAAATCCTTAGGTAAACGCACATTGCTTAAAGCCGGCACTAGACACGGGACGCCGCCGGTCCTGGTGGCTACTCCTGCCTCAACAGAAGTCGTTGGATAATCCGGAAAGGCCGGGTGAGCCATTTGCTGAGTCGCTAGCTGAGGCCCCCGCTCATCCTCCTGACATATCCGGTCCTGCACCGTGTTATAACCACCAGGCTGGTTACGGTGCTGGGCATTGCTTGACAAGGCCTCTGACTCCATGTGCCTGCTGTTACTCGGGCTCCGGTTTGGACGAGTCGGAGCCAACCAAGGCGGAGGAGTTGAATGAATCATGTCCCGGCTATAGGAATAAGTCTCTTGCTGAGCCAAAGCCGTCTGTATGAGTTCTCTGATCCTCCGTGTCTCCACCGCTGTTGGATCGTCACTGTCCACTGGGAGAGCCGCCAAACGTGCCGATGCCGCAATTAAGTTCTCCATGGGATTGGAAAAGTGACCCGGTGGTATCGGTACATAGAGGGGCGGGGCCATATTCCCATGAGGAGGTGCCATCTCCCGAGGCTGAGCCGGTCCTCCCGCTCCGGCTATCATGAACTGATTTGCTTCGGGCGGGTTACTAGGGCCGGCACCGGGTGTAGCGAAAAGGTTCCGAGGGTCATAAATCGGAGGCAACAGGATTGAGTTTTCTGGTGCCTCCTTCTCATCACCTCATTAGATCCGTTCAGGCTCATCGTAAGCTGGAAAGCCTCTGACTGGAGCTGTTGCGCCCGTGCATCCAAAGCCGCTCGTTCCGTGGCCAATCTGGTGTCCTCAGCTGCTAAGGCCTCTTTGGCCCGAGCTATCTCCTCACAGACCTGTGCCACCTCTGCATTATGCTCATCTTTGCAGGAATAACCGTGGCGGTTAACAGGGCCGTAAGCTTACCCATGAGATCCATCAGCACCTGAGCCGGCGGGCGCACAGGGCCTCCTGCCCCGGCCGCTCCTGACCCAGACGTTATTGCTGCTGCGGCTGTAGAATCATGGCCGGGTTGAGTCCCAGCCATGAAGACTCCTGTCCAGCTTGGTGGCTCATATGGGTCCGGAATACTGGAGCCATCGGAACAGTCCCCAAGCCCGCCATCTTGCCCCTGATACAGCGAATCTGTTGAACCGGTGGACGAATCACCGTCAGAGAGGACGGCCGTCTCACCACCATCTTCAGATCCTTCAGAAAGTTTCCCTCCGTGGATGCAGCCCACGAAGGCACGCTTCACGACAGCTTGAGCTCGGGCGGGTCTCGCGCGCTGAGCCGTCTCGACGAGGTCAGTGCAGTTGTCCGGCTCAGGGCCCAGCTCACCAATCTGGCCGATTAAGACATGGATTCCGCCGAAGGGGACCCGGTACCCGTACTCAATTGAGCCGGCGTCGGGGCCCCAGCCTTCGTCATCGATGTAGATCTTGCCGCGACGACTCTTGGTCATCCGGCCCACCGCGTATCCCTTGAGCCCTTCGAAGCTGCCCTTCAAGAACTCAAATCCACAGTGCGCTGGCCCCACGGTGGGCACCAACTGTCATGGAATTGTCACGGCAGATGTCCTCTTGCAAGGACTTAGTCGTGGAGCCATTGCAACTAGGAAGCTTAAAGGGGTTAATCGGGACAAAGGACACGAGAGGATTTATACTAGTTCGGCCCCTTACGGTGAAGTTAAAGCCTACGTCTAGTTGGGTTGGTATTGCTGAGGTTTCGATGACCAGGGAGCGAGATACGCTATGCCCGGCTCTCGATGAGTTGTTTCTTGCCCTAAGCCGCCGCGGGTCGTCCCCTTATATACACGGGTTGATGCCCTGCGGCCTACAAAGTCCCGGCCGGCTCATAGACAGTGTCCGGCTCGGTGACTAGTTAATTCTACCTTATGTTACAAGTCATGCCATCATGGTGGTTACCACTATGGGCCTTAAGTCTCCTGCGGGCCTTAGCCCCTTTATTGAACCTCCATCTTCATGCTTGGTCTTGGGCTTCTTCTGATGAGTTCTTCTTTGCGTAACCCGGCCCCTCCTGGGCGGCTTACACAAATAGTTATATCCCCAACAATACCAATGTTGGTTAACCGTGATCACGAGAGGATCACCGTGGTATCATGGATACCGGATTTGGTGGATAGTGTTATGTGGTGATCTTGGGTAACGATCAAGCTCCTGGTGATCATGTATCACCACGGTATTGAAATACCAAGTTTGGTTGGTCCCGAGGTTATCGTGTGGCACACTCGATGGTAAGTTCTTTCATATGGTGGTTACGAGGTAACCCCGAGCAGAGTAAGTTGCATCATGAAATATTTAACATGTTGCATGTAGTGTCATCATGCTCATATGCCATGCTATGCCATATTGTTCTAGCATCAACATGTATACACCTGCTTAACCTGTTAATGACATGATGTTGCTTGTCTTGATTGCTTTGGTTGCTGTGAGCTTGCGAGTACATTCAAAGTACTCACCTGGCATATCATGCCAGTTTGCAGGTCATGCCATGATTGCTTGATTGTCGAAGACCCCGAGTTTGCGATCTAGGATACGCGTTCCAGCCAGAGTCCCTGCGGAGTGGAGTCTATCACCGTTGTTACACTTCCTCAGATTGATCCGTTGTTAGCATAGAGCTATTCTTGATAGGCATAGTTCTGCCATCCCGATGCAATCCATGTACCCTTGTAACCTTATCCATAGCAATAAAGAGCTGATTTGTTCTATGCCAACAGTGCCGTATTCCAGAGGACTTGTCCCTGGGCTGGAATACGGGGCGTTCCGGTTTCCTCTGAGCCAGGGTGCCACAACAACTGGGTACGTGCCTTGATTCACCCAATACCTTCCGATGTGGGTTCCCTCTTAATAGCACGGATTTCCTACGACCAAAGGAATAAACACGTTGGAAACTCCGTCTTCGATCTTTTCCGTATAGAGGGAATGCCTAACCGTCTTGCGCCACACAATGTGTACCTGAGTAAACTCGGATGCACGATTAGTCCACACGTGTATTTTCATCATCACCAAAACCCTAAGGCGGGAAATGCCCTTACAATCTCCCCCTTTTTGGTGGATGATGACAACCACACGAAATAACGGGAGACCTAAAAAATATAGATGGGGCTCCCCTGTGTGTGAGCACTATTTAGAGTTTGCTTTTGGAATGCAAAATGCTCACACTAGGATCAATGCTCCCCCTAGATTTTATAGACCAACCAGTGATAGCAAAACAAAATAAAGGACAATAAGCATATATTTGCAGAGATGAACAGTGGAGCAATAGATAAGGGCACCAATAACACGCAAGCTCCACTGATAGATAAGTGCAAAGATAAATAGAAAGAGACGCATGTCTCACACCATGCACATAGTCACATCACAGGACAAGTTCACAAGATACTTGAAAGCAAAGCAAATGCAAATGAACCCCCCATGCAACTCACGTGACCTAATAGAGCTCTCTCCCCCTTTGGCATCAAGACACCAAAAAGGAAAAGAGTGATGTTAATGCCCCAGGACTCAGTAGATCTCCTCGTCTGTCTCCTCTGTAGCATCAGGGTCATCACCTTGGACTCCTCAGACTCCACGGTAGCACCCTCAGGACCACGGATAGTAGAGGTAGCAGGCTCGTCATCAAACCACTGACAGTTCTCCAAGCACCATGTATCCTCAGGAGTGATGTTCTTCTCAGAGCCACTCTTCACATCTGGCACATTGAGGTGCCTCATCAACTGAATCTGTCTGCAGAGCGCCATCTTCTCAGACAAATGAGCTTTTTAGAGCTTCTTCTGAATATGAGTCTGCAGGCAAAAGGTCTTCTTGACCTTGGCAGTCAGCTTCTCCACCCATGAGGGCTTGGCCCCAGCCTCCAACTCAAAGTCCTCGTCGCTCGAGGTGGCAAACACATCATCCTCATTGCCCTGAGGAAAACGAGGAGCAGCATGCTTCTTCTTCCTCAACATCTTCACCTCATGCCCCGTGAGGTTAGCAGGAGTGGTGAGAGGCTCCCCTGGCCTCCGGACAGCTCAAACTGAATTTAGAAAATGCATCACAAAAGGAGCATAGATCGGTACCTTGCCGTACCACACTGCGTTTTACATCTCCTCCCACATCCACTTGGACACATCAAACATGACACCTTTACCTCTCTTGGTCTTCATAGCCACAAGCAAATCCACAAGATACCCATAGATATCATCTTGGTTCCCAACCTTGGGCAGCAGCACACACCGGAACACACGATGCAGAATATCATATACTGGTTGAAGATCATTGGACTTACCCACAACACCACGACCAGGGATGTACAGAGGGGCAAGCTTCACCTTATCCATGGGGTGGGCTCGGTCGTGAGGACGGAGACCACCTTGACCCTCCACCCCGATGTCCTCATAGCCAAGAGCATTGCAGAAATCGCTCCAAGGGACACGAAAGAACTCATCATGGCACATGAAGGAAAGGTGACGTGCCTCATCGGAGCCGAAGTGGACCGTAGCATAGAACTGATGAATGAGCTGCACATCGAAGTCACAGTTCAGCTCCATGATCTTGATCAAATCAAACTCCTCACATATCTCCAGAGCTTCTCCAAAATAATCACGGTTGTTCCTCCAATGATCGAGGTCAATGGACCACATCCGGGTGAATTTGTTCTTGTGGTGCTCGAAAACTTCAGACACAATCCTCATCTGCAATTCAATCTGGAACTGAGAGTTGTTCTAGCGAGGATTCGCTGGCACGGTGTAGGGATCCTGAAACCGAAAATTCTCCCAATCCAGAAGCTTCCATTTGTGCATAGGCAACCCAGCACGCTGCTTGGCAGCAAGCACTACAAAAAAATACACTTCCGTGATGATTCGTGTTTGTCACAGTAGGTCGTTTTTTTTATCATGCATGTACATCCATGACGATTTTATAACAGAATCAAGATAGTCATACCTGTGCTGTGTAGAAGTGTTCCATGACATTACCAAAATTATCATCAAGAAAGTGTCCACTTCCATGACGATAAATCGCGCGTCACAGAAGTGCTTTCGTCAAGGGTGACCGACATGTGGCATCCACCGTAACAGAACGCTGTTAAGCTATCGGGTCGGGTTTTGGATCCGATAACCCGTTAACAGCCCCGACCAATGGGAAATTTCCACATGTAAAATTCTTATTGGCCGGACGAAACACGTGTCAGCTCGTCAGTGGGTCAGATAGGCGCCTATGATATGTCAACACGTGCCACGGCCCACCACTGGCCCATTTAGCTTACAAAGTCGGCCCGTTTGACTTGGTCAAAAGTTAACGTGCTGGCCCATGAAAAGCCTGTTAACGGTCTCTTCGCAAATAGCTCATTTTACGGCCCGTTAACTCACGGCCCTTTAGGCCCTAAAGGAAATCGGCCCAACAAAGTCATGTGGGTCGTCAAATATAACACTAGCCCATTTCACTTTTGGCCCATGTATGGCCCACGACGTCTTTCGGCCCATATGAGGCCTTCGTATCTTTCGGCCCTTTACAGGCCCACGGTTACTCTAGCCCGTAATGAACAGTAATTTTCTTTATACCCGTTAACGGCCCGTGATTTACATGGGCCTTTTCCAGCCTGTGTTAGCTTTCGGCCTATTGACGGCCCATACGTTCTTGGGCTCCTTTTCGGCCCTCAATTACTTCCGGCCCGTTACTGGCATGTTCCCCTAATGGGCCAAATTCGGCCCATGGCAAGAGTCGCCCCGTTACTGGCATGTTCCCCTAATGGGCCAAATTCGGCCCATGGCAAGAGTCGCCCCGTTACTGGCCTGTTACCCTAAAGGGCCAAATTTGGCCCATGGCAAGAGTCGGCCCATTTCTGGCCTGTTAACCTGTTGAGCCGTTTCCAGCCCGTCCTATATTCTGGCCCATTAACGACCCGTTATGCATGTGACGGAATTAAGCCTTTGCTATCCTACGGCCTGTTACCGTGCTGGGACGATACCAATTACGCCCAATTACGGCCCATGTAGACCCATTTATCCGACGGCCCGAGGCCCACCGATTACAGGCCCATTTATCGACAGCCCGTAGGAGACCCATGGATCCTACGGCCCGTATATGGCCCATGGTAGTTGCGGCCACTAGCAAACCAGGGAAAAAGAAGACTAGGAAATAAATAAGGCCGAAGCTAACACTAGGCTATTAAGGCGATTGCACAGATTACATCCACTCGGCATCAAAGATCGCCACCATTGCAAATATAGGGAACACCCTACACTATACAAAAATGGCTTGCTGTGGCTGCACATTAAGAATAAATTTTGTATCGCACCAAAACAAATTACAACTATATAACATAAGGAAGGTTGGCATAAAACTTAACAGTCTAGCAGATAAATGCACCACCAGAAGTTCAGAAGCTCAGTTCATTTGACCTGACTGTTACGTTTTCATGCTGTATTGTCCAATGGAGCACCATAACCCTCGCCTTCATTTCCCCTAGGCTCCTGAACAACATAGCAAATGTATGATAGTCTGGTTTCAAAACCATGCATATCTTGACGACATTGAGCAATGTTTCTCCTTGTTTCACAAAGGGTCTCTGTTAGGGAATGGACTTGTGTCTGGAGCGCAGATAGAACATTGCTTTGAGCTTGCATATCTTGATCATGAGGCAGTTTGGACGATATTGCCTTAACAACCAACCCAGTATTACGCAGGAACGTGCTTTTGGCACTGTTAGTGGATAGGTACTGACCCACTGCAGCAAGAGCTGACATTGCGGTTATAGTTGCCTCGCCACCTTCAGAAGGTGGCGGTTCCACCATTTTTTTCATAGCTCGCTAAAAAGTTGAGGTTTTACATTAGTAGTCTGTCACGACCGGTTTTCCGGGTATAAATTTCCAGAAAAAGACCGTCATGCTCATCAGCCCCAGGATTACTGTTAGCTGATGAGGCTCCAACTTGATACAGAAATTCCACGCAAAAATACGAACATGTAGTACAAGACCATTCTGGCCTATGAGTACAACAAATGGTTTCTAGTGGTTGAGGGCGGAAGCGGTTTGAGGATCATTAGGGTCTATGGGACTCCATTTCCCAACAGGAACAGCTGACCAGGTTAACTACTATCTCCACGAGGCTGCTATCATCGTTGCTTAGGTTCCGGGGCTGGCATCGCGTCGCTCCTCTCCGTGCAAGAAAATCTGGCCAAGACAATAGCCAAGGACAAGCCAGTGAGTACTTTGAATGTACTCGCAAACATTATGAACACAGGTATAACATAACAATGGTGTGCTGAAAATATTTTATGCTCATGGAGTCAGTCAACAAAAAAACTGATGCGTGCAGGCGGTTATTTATAAAAATGCAATAACATAGTAGCATTAAAATTTATGAAATAAATAACAAGCAATGCCACAGTCGGGCGTCTTAGCGACACCACATAAAGGGCTTTTAAAAGAAATGCCACAGTCGGGCGTCTGAGCGACACCACATAAAGGGCTTTAAATGAAATGCCACAGTCGGGCGTCTGAGCGACACCACATAAAGGGCTTTTAAAAGAAATGCCAAAGTCGGGCGTCTGAGCGACACCACATAAAGGGCTTTTAAAAGAAATGCCACAGTCGGGCGTCTGAGCGACACCACATAAAGGGCTTTTAAAGAAATGCCACAGTCGGGCGTCTGAGCGACACCACAGAAAGGGCTTTAAAAGAAACAATCATAGTGAATATCCCGGAGGTAGAACCATCCCAGAGATACTCGATAATAACAATAATAGCACGGGTTAGTCAACAATAATGATAATCATAATTATCACAAGTCACAAGTAGTAATTCCAGTTCTGGTTTAACAGTTTTACCTCCGAAGACCGACTCTAAGACTTGACCCATCCCAGACTGTAATCCTTAACCATGGACACGGCTATTCGAATAGGTTTAATCTCTGCAGAGGGTGTACTCTTTACCCACGAGTAACGGATTCCTTTAGTCCATCGGGACTAATTCCGTCTACGGTCTTTTTGTTGAAAACACACCTAACTTGCACACACCAGCTTATCTCACACATGTCTGGAATCACCCACAACACCTGTCAAGCAAACTCTAAGTGGGGAGGCTACAACCTCACGTAGCATGGGATCAAATTTTATATCGCGTGCTCTAAGGGGTGGCCTCCCCTCTCAGTCCCAACCGGAAACACCCATGCCCCCGGACCAGGTGGCCTCCCTACCAGCTACAACCGGTATCTTCCACCATGGCCTCTCTGTATGGTGTGTGCTAGAAAGAGGTTGACAACTTACTGAACCGTACTCTACTTGTTGTAGAGACGAGTGGTAGTACGAAGCAGGTATGGGGGTTACTGGAACAAGACTCGATCTACGGTCGACTCGGGAGGTTTATAGTTTCCTGCATGACATGTATAACAAAAATATTTCAACCAGTACAATCAACACTCATTATATCTTACCATGCCATACCGGACATACCCGTCCCGACGGAGACCGGCGACAAGCTCACGCCTACCCAAGGCAGAGGCTTTCCCGGATTCCTTTCCGGCATGCATGCAAGATACATGAGGATGCTTGCCATCACAAGTATACTCATCTCCAACACCATGGAAATCACTAATATGCATCCATTCAAATGATCATATCACATGAAATAACAAGTCCTTTGAAATGAGGTTGTGATATAAACGCGTCAACGAACACACCAAAAATATTATGCCGGGGTTCAGAATGCTTGCCTTCAGGTCATGGGAAAACAGGGTGCAATCCAAAACATCTTGAAATCTTCAAAAATCCTATTAAAGGAATATATTTGAATTAACACACAAAATCAAAATAGCACAAAAAGTTGTTTGAAAATTTTTCAAATAAATCTTAAAATAAACTAGACCATATTTGAAAGATGTAGGAGAAAGAATTAATTTATTTGGAGTTGTATTTAAAAAGTTACAGCCGGTCAAAGTTTTGGTCAAATCTGTTTTTAAAATAAAATCAGAAAAGAAAACGGTTCGAGCGGGATTACGCTTTCGCACAGAGGAAACGTACTTGAGCCTTTACGCCTCCACTTATCCAGCGTGGACGCGTGGGGTGTCACTGACAGTGGGTCCTAGGTGGCCCACTAGTCAGGTTTGACTAGTCTGTCTTCCTTCTTCTCCCTCTGTCCCGAGCGGAGGCGGGACTCCGGCGACCGTCACCGGCGAACGGCGGGTCCTTGTGGGGAGCTGAGGGCGGGGATGGATCCGCGGTTCGAGGGTGAACCTTCCGGTGGTTGCAGGGTTGTCAGAGCTGGAGGGATTTGCCGGCGGCGAGCTCCGCGGCGGAGGAAAGTTTCGGTGGTAAAGTGAGTTTTCTCCCACGGTGAGCCCTGATCAAAATCGAGCAGGGGAAATGGTTCACGGGAGGAAGAGGAAGCTCTTGGTGAAGATAACGGAGAGGGGGAGGCTCTGGTGGCGCTGGAAGGGCTGGGGCAATGGCGGCGGCTGCGGTTGCCGGAGATGAGGAAGGAGGCCTCCCCGGGTTGTCTGGCTGCTAAAGGGGGCCCTAGGGAGGTGGCTTGGGGTCGCCTATGTGCGGAGACGAGCTCGGGGCTCCTTTATATAGCGTCTCCAAGTCGGTTCGCGGCTGTCGGGGATGAGCTCGTCGGCGGACCGCCTTACTGTGTGGCAGGGCGACGTGGCGGTGGTTGGCTAGTTCCAGGGGCTAACGACGACCGCTACACTGTCGAGAGAGGCGAGCTGGCGCGTTGTGGGGGTTTGGGCGGCGCCGACCGGGGCTGGAGCCACTGCGGACGCCGGCGTGCCGCCAAGGGTGCCCTGACGGCGGCGCTGTAGCGGGCCAGGGTGGTCGGGGTGGCGTGGCGATGCAGGGGAATACGTGGCGGCCAGCTGCTGTTGGCCAAGGGCCGGAACGGGTGCGGGGTGCGACGCGGCGACCCGGACGCACGTGCGTGCCAAACGCACGCTCTGTTCGCCCTCTGGGCGAGCACGGACGTGCTCGACGCAATGCCAGGGCTTGCAACATGGCTTAGGTGAGGCTGGCACTTAACAGACCCATGTTAGGAGTAACAGGGAGCCTAGTGGACAAGTTTGTTTGATCAAAGGTGCAAGCTCACAGTGCCGTGTCAAAGTTCATGTCAACACAGATTATGCCCGTAAGGTGTTTGACAAAATGCCATGGGCACTTAGGCGTTTCTTGGAGTGGCCAAATCTTCCAGAGTGGGGTCTCTTTAGGTGCAAGAGAGGGTGGTGAGGTTAGTTTTCCCAAAGCTCAAACTTGCTAGTGCAACTTTTGCAAAACTACATTCCTGGACAGGAAGTATATGGCATCTTTTCGAGGACCAAATATGTTCCAAGGAGTGCATGCTCCTGGACTTAGGGGTTTTGCAGGGTTGACTACAAGCATAAGAAAACACAAGGTCATTGGAGCAAGAAAGAAAAGGGTTGCAGTACAAAACACAAGTCTGGTCCAGAATGAAAAAGAGGTTGTTACACTCAATTATTCTAAAGAACAACACTAGGTTTTTTGCATAAAGTTGGATGGTATGCTACCACTGACATCCCATAATTTTGGTGGAGGCTCTAGGGGAAAATTTAATTAGGCTCTAGTGCAAAAGTGTCCACTGGACCAGATTTGAAAAACAGGTGTAGAACTAAAAATATGAAATGAAAGATATATATTAAGGCATAAAAGTGATTTAGAGATATCACATGACATCTCCAAATTTTGGTTGGATTTTTAGCCAAATATATCAAATGGTTGTAGTTCAAAAAGAGCTCCAAAATTTAAAACAACTCATTTTAATGAATAAAGTTTAGGGTGAAATAATTTAATAAATAATTCTACTGATTAAGAAAATGCTATACAGAGAGCATAGAAGTCCAATATACTTTGGAAAGCTCCACTTGGAAAAAGATAAAACTCCTTAACAATAAAAGAAGAGTTTCTGAAATCCACAGAAAAATCCAGGATGCAAAATTTTAAAACTCCTGGCAAAAATTTTATATCAAAAATTTGGTTAAATTTTTGGGGTGTTACAATTACTACCCCCCATAAGAAAAATCTCGTCCTCGAGATTTGCTATGAGCTGACTTAATAAAAACAAAATAATGCATTACAACAAAATGGCTACAGTGCGAGAGCAATAAGTGGTGCAAAACTACAGTGTTGGACCCTGGCGCGGTGTGGGGGAAAATCTACAGTTTTTGGGGAAAACCGAGCGATTTCTATACTGGATATAAATTTAGAATAAAATCTAAATTTAGTAATACGCTGGTCGTACCCGAGAGCACAGTGCTCTCTCTGGCTGACAGGTGGACCCGGGCCCACGGTCAGCCTCTTCTTCTTCCTCCGGCTCTCTCTTCTTCCTCTCTCCCGCGCGCTTCCCCGCGCTTTCTCCATCGGCGATGCCTAGCGTGTAGGGCATCTAGGCCATAATGCGGTAGTGCGTGGCATGCTTGCTGCGGGTGCAGTGTGCACTCACCTCGCGGGCCAGTGCGCTGTCGGCACTGCTCGCGGATTCGCCTCCGAACACCGGTGATCGGGCGACGAGCGGCGCTGGTGGACTTCGCCCACCGTACACCGATCCTGGGCTATAAAACGACCACGGTGCTCCTTCTTCATCTTCGCACCCGGCCTCGCTTCTCCTCCTCCTCCTCCTCCATTTCTGCTCACCGGAGCTCGAGACGAGGCGCTAATGGCGGAGACGGTGCCAGACTGGTATGTGATCCTGGTGTGTGGAGGGCTGGCGGCAGTGATGGGGCTCTCCGTGCTCCTGTGCGCGATGATCCTTGATGATCGCCGTGATGCTGCCGCTCGGTTGCTGGCTCTCCGTGGTGGCGGTGATCACGGGGATTTGGTGTAATGCCAGGTGTTAACTATTATCGGTGTGCCGGATGTGATTAGTGTCCGGATGATCGTCCGCTAATCTCTCCCTTGGAGGCATGTGGAGCACTTAGAGGGGTGGTTGGTGAGATGCAACATGGTTGCGTGTATTGCAAGCAGTGTAAGAGTCCGAGTGGTTGTGGGTCTTTTTACCATGGTGCTGCGCGAATAAATAACCCATGCCGTGAGAGGATAAACGATGCAGCGATATTGGAAGAAGAAATCTCATTCCAGGATTTCGCGGTTACACAGGTTACTCACGAAGAAAACCACTCACAAAAGTAGAAACTAAAAACTCGACTCGTCGCACAAATTTGAGATACCATGCATAAGTTACAATGTAATAATAAATGCTGAAATATAGCAGTGACGTCTAACAAGAGAAAGGCGGACGCTAGGCCTTGCATTGCCAAACTTCGCCACACATTTTGCCCAAGCTTGCCTAAACTTTTCAAAATGAGAAGGAGGTACACTTGCGCATGGCTGTCGCGGTCCCACCCCACCCTCACACGGTCACTCCTGCACGCCACGGTCGCACCACACCCTCACACGGTCGCTCCTGCATGCCGCGGTCGCACTGCACGCTCACACACTCGCTCCTGCACGCCGCAAACCCAACCAAGGGAACGCACCCTCACTGAGACGTGCTGCCGCATGTGAACAAACAAACTCAGCCATCCTATCGTTGACACATAATTTTCGTTCATAGAGTATGTTTATCCAACCGCATGTTGGGGAGTATCCCTACGGCCCGTGCGGTGGTCTGTTGGGGAAGAAGAAGAGGTGAGGAAGAAGGAAATAAGGGTTAGGAGACGTAGGATATACATCCAACCGCCTGAAATGGTAGACTGGCCCAAGTCAGGTGACTTGCATAACAAATATATGTTTTTACACAGCAAAAGATCCATAAAAACAACAACATAAAGAAAAACTATCACTGCTCGCGGAAAGAGACGGCCTCGTCGTCTTTGGCTGCCGGCGCGAACCAGCCTTCGCTGCCGACGTGTGCCTCCGCACCGTGGTTGTCCTCGGCCTCCAGCTACTCGTTCAAGCGGAGCGTGCGGGCGCTCTGCATGGACGAGAGCATAGCCCGGTTCAAGTCGAGGACGTCTGGTTCCGCCTGCAGGAGGGCCTCGATGGCAGCGGCATCCGCGCGCTCCGCGTCGAGTCAAGCCTCCGCCGCCCGGTTCAAGTCCAGGAAGTCTGGTTCCGCCTGCAGGAGGGCGTCGATGAGAGCGGCATCTGCGTGCTCTTCGTCGACTCGAGCCTCTGTCGCCTGGTTCAAGTCCAGGACGTCCGGTTCCGCCTGCAGGAGGGCCTCGATGGCAGTGGCATCCGCGCGCTCCACCTCAAGTTGAGCCTCCACCGCCCGGTTCACATCCACGACATCCGATTCTGCTTGCAGGAGAGCCTCGATGGCAGCGGCATGCGCGCACTCTGCGTCGACTTGAGCCTCTGCCTCCCGGTCCTCCTTTAGTATCGCCATGTTGAACCGCTGGTCCGCCTGCACCATGGGGGACTCGGGCGCCGGCACGAAGTCGACGTTCATCGTCTCATACCCATCGGGGGCCTTCTGCGCCGCGACCTCCGCCAGGAACATTGGATCGGCTTCCTCCTCCTCGTAGCTTGGCTCCAGAGAACTCGAGGATTGGCCTGCCGCAAAGCGAGCTTGGGAACGGAGGTCTGTGGCGCCGACCGCCGCCATGATTTCTGTGCGGCGCTCCGGCGTCAGCATCTTGTAGTAAGTGATCTTGCGGTGCACCATGGCTTTCCGGCGAACTAGGGGACGCTTGATGTGGGCTAGGGGATCGAAAGGTGGGGGAATGGCTGCAGATTTGGTGTGGTTTTAGGTCAGTGACTGGCGTAGGCCGAGCAGCGAAGGTTCTGGTGTGAATAGTGGTTCCGGTGACGACCGGTCAATCGGTTTTGACTGTACATCGCTCTTGTCGCGTTCGCATTGCAGCCCGGCACGCTGAACCCTCCACGTCGCTCACCGAATGGAACGCGCTTCGTCTTGCGTTTTCGCTCGCTTGTGGGACCGCAGTTGAGAGCAAACCGACGTCCCTCCCCCTCCCGACGCCCGCGTCATTTATTATACCACCACTTCCTCCATTTTATGCGGAGTAAATAAAAACAAAGGGAGTATACTACGGATGAGGATCCCCTGACGTGGCCGAACCCATTGAGTAACTGACATGTGGGGCCTAGCAAGCATGGGGTCCGCCAGTAAGTGACCGGAAGGGAGGGTAAGGCAGGGATACCTACGTCATAGGATCCACTTCCACTATACTACTTTGACCAAATGTTAGAGTAATAATATATGACATGCAACTTACACAAATGTTAGAGTAATAATATATGACATGCAACTTACACAAAGCATATAGGGTCTAATGCGTTTTTGGAGGCTAACTTTGACCAAATGTTAGAGTAATAATATATGACATGCAACTTACACAAAGCATACGGTCAAATTCGTATGTGAAAGGAGTTTCCAATGATATGAGGGAGTATATTGTACGTTCAAAAATGAAACGAACATTGAATACCCTTTATATATGATTTGCGGATGCTATGATCACCGGTTCAAAATTTTGAATCCGCCTTAGGTATCACGTGCCCCCACTCGTACCCTCTCGATTTCATCTCGGGGTCCGGAGATCTATTGAAAGAGGACTAGGGTGGGTACATGCGAATGATACTTGGCGGAATGTTCAAATGAGGCATGCGGGAGGATGGACTCGACTGGAGGGCGACATGATCAATGGAGAAGAGGGTTGGAGAGGAATGAGAAATAAGCAAACGCCACATGATTATACTTGAATGGCTCAAATAAACAATAAGTTGTCTCGCTTGGCCTACATAGTGAAAGGCCTAATGCGCAATGCAAAACACTGACGCTCGAATATGGCCGAGAAAACAGGGAAACCGACATGTGGGGCACACCCGTCGGGATGACGTAGCGCAGACTAGTCCAATGGAGGAGCTGGCCCACGACCTCCTCGCCACCGACAACCGTTCATGTGGGTCGTTGGGGCCAACAACGGGGCGCAGCTCCAGCACCGCCTCTGGACACGGAGAACGCGGTGAGCGACACGCTCATATCGTCGCTAGACACGATCAGTTTCAGTGTGCCGAGGGTGGCGTTAGTGTTGTGGCACGACCAACGGTATGTTTGGTTTGTGCCCAGGTTGCCCCATCAAAGCATTGGGTAGCCAAAATTTTGGTGGAGGTATTGGTTGCCCATGATTTGGCCGACATTGGCAAGAAAAATGAACTAGAGTTGGCTAGAGTTCATTGGCATGCCAAAGAAATGGCAACCATCCAAACAAAGACCAATCTTTCGGTCATGGCCAAAATTTTGGTTGAGGTAATGGTTGCCCATGATTTGGCCGACATTGGCAAGAAAAATGAACTAGAGTTGGCTAGAGTTCATTGGCATGCCAAAAAAATGGCAACCATCCAAACAAAGACCAATCTTTGGGTCATGACCAAAATTTTGGTAAGGTGCACTTTGGCCACAATCCAAACACACCCCAACACTCGGCTCGTCGAGGATGCACGGGGCGCCGCGACGGGTCCACGGAGTGGTGTAGCGCGGCCAACTGCATCCTCTGGACCTGAGACCATGTTGGGTCGTCTTGCTTTTTCAATGACATGCGGGGATCGCATATGAGCAAAGGGCATCTCCAACGTTGCCATGACCGCAGCTGACTACCCTGGCACACCAAAACCCTTGTCCCTCGCGCCGTCGCACGGTGCGTTCCCAGCCAGCGCCAGCTGCCCGCATTCATGCCGTCCGTTCGTATGTCGTTGTTAAGAAGCTCTGTGCCCGAGGAACTAACTCCGGTGACTTAATGACGCACCCGGACGCTTGGCCTCACCGAAATGCGCTACTTAAAGCGGCAACGCCCAGCTAACCTCCACACCATAGCGCATCGTCCTCCTACCTGGCACCACATCTGCCATGACCGCAAGTGCGAACGCTCTGCGGGAGAGCTTGTCTTCGGGGATGAAGCTTGAGGTCGCTGCCCTCGCTCAAGTCGCCTCTCACGATGCAATAGCGGCGTAGCCGGACACGGACGCGACCGAACAAGCGGTGGCCACGCTGGCGGCCGACGACGTGAGCACCGTCAGCCACGCGTCCTACTTGCCGCCGTCCAACGTCCGGCAACGCCGAGGTCGGGGACTCCTCCGAGGATGAGTAGGGCATGGGAGGCGGCAGGGCATGATGTGCCAACTGGCCGGTCCGTATCCCGTGTTCTACTCTTCCTCGCCGGAGACCGCACCTTCACTTCACGGGTCTTGAACCCAGCCCCCGTACATAGAGATCGCAGATGGAGGACGTCGGTCGCTGCTTTAGAATAGGTTTAGGGTCGGGTTTCTTTTATTTTTCTGTCCTATAAAAGTTCGAAATGTAATGAAAATCTGCCGTGTTTGCATTAATCTCGGCTAGTGTATATGAACTTTCACAATAATATACATATTGTAGGAGTACTAGCAAGATGCCCGTGCATTGCACGGAAGATCAAGATCTTGTGGGAGAAAAGGATGAACGAGGGAAAGCCTTATCTGCAAATGTGGAGAGGAGTGCGGGTAAATTGTCATAGTTTCCTTCCAATCCGTTAGATATAGATCGGACGGCCTATATTGCAGGATGACAGGCACACCATCATCACCAACTCTGCTTTTTATTGAACCGAGACAAATCTAACATGCGAAGTCAAATAAACACATAGGGTCTATACATACACAAATTGTCTTAGGCACTCCAATAGTACGTCCACTACACATTCACGCATTTCACATCTTTCTACATCTACGGGAACCTACGAAAGGGTTAACGTAAATTGCCTCTCTCTCTCTCTCTCCTCCCCTGATTTTCATGGTGGTGGGTCCCTCCCTCCCCCAATCTACAATCAACAGCTCACACGTTTCACATTATGTTAATTACGTAACTGGGATTACGTAGGTGTAGCATTACTCGTCCTAAAAAACCCAACTAAGCTAAGCACCCAGCATATCGTGCGGGAAAAGACCCGGCCGCGCCGTTTTAGTCGGGATGACCGGATTACTAGTAGTAGTATCGATGGATCGCGCGAAGCAACAAATTTTTTTTTGAGGGGGCGAAGCACCTAGTTTAAAAGGAAAAAAGGCGGTACACTCACAGCACTCCTGTCGCGGTCGCATTGCACCCCACACACGTTCGGTCCTGCACACGGCTCACACAAACGGAACGCGGTTCGGCTTGCCTCTTCACTGGCACGTGGGACTGCACTTGGAGAAACCGACCATGCGCCAAACTCCCCCCGCCCACCGCGCGAAAATCCCCCTCTCCCCCCCCCCCCCCCCCCCGCGACCCGCCCCCCCGCCCCCCCCCCCCCCCCGCGACCCGCCCCCCCGCCCCCCCCCCCCCCCCGCGCGAAAATCCTCTCCCCCCCCCCCCCCCACACACACACACCCAAAAATTCTCCCCAAATTCGATTCAAACGCCCTTTGGCTAATTAGCCAATAATATTCCCCCAACCCCCCTTCCCCTTCTCCCCCCCCCTTCCTTTGCTCCCCCCAACATCGCCCCCCCCCCCCCCCCGCGCGAAAATCCTCTCCCCCCCCCCCCCCCACACACACACACCCAAAAATTCTCCCCAAATTCGATTCAAACGCCCTTTGGCTAATTAGCCAATAATATTCCCCCAACCCCCCTTCCCCTTCTCCCCCCCCCTTCCTTTGCTCCCCCCAACATCGCCCCCCCCCCCCCCCCGCGCGAAAATCCTCTCCCCCCCCCCCCCCCACACACATACACCCAAAAATTCCCCCCACATCCGATTCAACCGCCCTTCGGCCAACTAGCCAATAATATTCCCCAAACCCCCCTCCCCCTATCCCCCTCCACTCTATTCGCTCCGCCAAAGTCGCCCTCCCCGCCACGCCGCGGTTCGTTGATCCTCTCGCTCCCACAGTATGCTCTCGTAGACTGCCATCCTCTAGCCGCACCGCCACCTCTGGCTACGTTCTTGTGGAGGCGCATGGCGGTCAGCACCGCCACCGCTGGCAACGTTCGTGTGGAGACGCACGGTGGTCAGCTTCTCCCACGGTACGCGCATTCTAGACTGAGGCCCCGTTCATGTCGGTGTAGCGCTGAATGTTAGCCGATAGACGTTGTTAATCTCACTGTTTGCCGAAGTAGTTTACTGTCAATATGCTCTGCTTAAGAAGCTTCCTTGCCCTGTTCTGCACTCAATCTGCTTAGCTGAGATGGCATGCCAAGGCCGATTAGTTGCTAAAATATCCTGCCATATATTTATTGTGACGTAGATTGCCATGGTCTAGTAGCCAATCTGTTAGGTGAAATAGCTCTACACCGTTTTATACTCGATCTTTGTTGCTGCGATGGCCTTCGATAGTTCAATGGCTGTGTGCTCGGCCTCATTGACTGCTGAAATAGCCTGCCATAATTTGGCACTCAAATCAGTTTGCTGAATTAGCTTTACATATATTTCGTTACTTAGATCTGCTCATCCAAATATCTTGCCATAGATTTAGACATCGACCTAGGAATTTTTTTCTGGACTTCATAAAAAAGCATATATGTTTTTCCTGTAATATCTAGTAGAAGAACTAATTTGTATGTCTAACAGATGGACAGGACTTGGATAACTTCTGCTCTAAGATTCTCCACTGCATTTGTCGAGGGGGTTGAAAACTTCATGAACTTTATCAGAGCTGAGTACGGTGGTCCGAAATCAGATGTGCTCTGCCCGTGTAGCAGTTGTATGAATTCAGTTACAAGACCCCAGTCAACTGTGCAAAATCATCTACACTTGTATGGGATGTCGGTCACATATACTAGGTGGGTTCATCATGGTGAAGCTGTGAACGTCAATGTTATTGACTATATGGAAGCAGCAGATCACCATCTTGATCTACCTGATGCTCAGGTGGAAGAGGAGGAGGTGGTGGTGGTGGCGGAGCCAGTGAGTTTGACCAACATTGAAACAATGCTACGAAATGCTCGTGCATTCCGTGAACTTTCACCTGCAGAAGAAAAATGGTGGGCCCGCATGTTGGAACAATGCAACGTTGCTATCACCCCAGGAAATAAGATGTCACTATTCTCAGCTATTGTCACCTTTCTTCAGGTGAAGACATCTGAGCGGATGACCAACAAATCATTTGATGTGATGTTGGCTGCTTTCCGCAAATCTTTCCCAGATGCGTCTGAGCTGCCACACACCTACAGTAAAATGAAGAATTTCCTTCGTGCAGTTGGAATTGGATATGATATGATCCATGTTTGTAAGAATAATTGTGTTCTGTTCCGGAAGGATTATGCCAACTTAAGTGAATGCCCGAAATGCAAATCATCAAGATGGAAAGATGGCGATGCTGTGAAGAGGATTCCTCATAATGTTCTGAGACATTTTCCAATTACATCAAGATTGCAGAGGTTGTTTCATGATGCTGAAACAAGAGAGGATGTACTGTGGCATTCTAGGAACCAGGAGTACAGAGATCAGAATGTAATGAGCCATCTATCTCATGGTAGTGAGTGGAAAAGCTTCAATGATAAACACAAAGAGTTTGCTGCTGACCCGAGAAACATTAGACTTGGCTTAGCTTCAGATGGATTTAACCCATTTGGCCACCAGAGCGCCACATATAGCATGTGGCCAGTGCTTGTTATCCCTTACAACATGCCTCCAAATGTCTGCACTACATGATGGCCTTGCTCATCCCAGGTCCAAAAAGTCCTGGAAAGGATTTTGATTTGTTCATGGAGCCTCTTGTGGAGGAACTTCAACAGCTATGGAAGGGTGTTCTCACTCGAGACCTATATAGAAACCCACCAGCTGATTTCTTTCTGCGTGCTATTATAATTTGGTGCATCCATGATTATCCGGCTTTGGGCACTATGTCAGGGTGAACGACACATGGTTACAATGCATGTGTTCGTTGTGACAGGAATCCGCTGTCATACGCAATACTTTGCAAGATCTGTTATATTGGACACCGCCGTTTCCTTGCCAAGGACAAGCCGCATCCTAGAAAATACCAAAGACATGTGTTCAATGCAAAGCATGAAAACCGTGATGCGCCAAAGAGGCTCACTGCCGATGAGTTGCAAGTGGAATTAGAGAAGGTCGGGCATATTACACCAGGAAACCATCCTGGTAATGGTAGTGGGAAAAGGAAGCGTGGCAGGGTAGAAGAGAGATTATTGTTTACCCGCAGGTCCACTTTGTGGGACTTGGAGTATTGGAAAGATTTGGATCTGCGGCATAATCTTGATGTGATGCACATCGAGAAAAATATATGTGACAGCATTATCGGCAGACTTCTTAATATTGAGGGCAAGACGAAAGATACCTTAAAATCTAGGATTGATTTGACACACCTGGGTATCAGAAAGGATTTGCAGGTGCAAGATGAAGATAAACCACGGGATATGGCACCAGCTGTGTATGTCTTGGACAAGGTAAAAAGAAAAGAATTCTGCGAGGTCCTGTCACGTGTGAGATTCCCACATGAATTTGCTTCCAACCCTGAAAGGACAGTCAGTGCAGATGGAAACAAGGTACAAGGGTTGAAAACTCATGACTACCACGTCCTACTTCAAAGGGTTTTACTGTTGGAAATATGCCCTAGAGGCAATAATAAGAGCATTATTATTATATTTCCTTGTTCATGATAATTGTCTTTTATTCATGCTATAACTGTATTATCCGGAAATCGTAATACACGTGTGAATACATAGACTACAATACGTCCCTAGTAAGCCTCTAGTAGACTAGCTCGTTGGTCAACAGATAGTCATGGTTTCCTGACTATGGACATCAGATGTCATTGACAACGGGATCACGTCATTAGGAGAATGACGTGATGGACAAGACCCAGTCCTAAGCATAGCACAAAGATCGTGTAGTTCGTTTTGCTAGAGCTTTTCCAATGTCAAGTATCTCTTCCTTAGACCGTGAGATCATGTAACTCCCGGATACCGTAGGAGTGCTTTGGGTGTACCAAACGTCACAACGTAACTGGGTGACTATAAAGGTGCACTACAGGTATCTCCGAAAGCGTCTGTTGGGTTGACACGGATCGAGACAGGGATTTGTCACTCCGTATGACGGAGAGGTATCACTGGGCCCACTCGGTAGTGCATCATCATAATGAGCTCAAAGTGATCAAGTGTCTGGTCACGGGATCATGCATTACGGAACGAGTAAAGTGACTTGCCAGTAACGAGACTGAACGAGGTATTGGGATACCGACGATCGAGTCTCGGGCAAGTAACATACCGTCTGACAAAGGGAATAGAATACGGGGTTGCTTGAACCCTTGACATCGTGGTTCATCCGATGACAACATCGAGAAACATGTGGGAGCCAACATGGGTATCCAGATCCCGCTGTTGGTTATTGACCTGAGATCGTCTCGGTCATGTCTGCATGTCTCCCGAACCCGTAGGGTCTACACACTTAAGGTTCGGTGACGCTAGGGTTATTAGGAAGACAAGTATGTGATTACCGAATGTTGTTCGGAGTCCCGGATGAGATCCCGGACGTCACGAGGAGTTCCGGAATGGTCCGGAGGTAAAGATTTATATATGGAAAGTGGTTA
>LR880966.1:17632124-17651099 GCA_904067115.1 Aegilops sharonensis
TAACCATCTTTGATTAACGAGCTAGTCAAGTAGAGGCATACTAGTGACACTCTGTAGGTTTATGTATTCACACATGTATTATGTTTCCGGTTAATACAATTCTAGCATGAATA
Source organism: Aegilops sharonensis (assembly GCA_904067115.1). Classification (NCBI taxonomy): domain Eukaryota; kingdom Viridiplantae; phylum Streptophyta; class Magnoliopsida; order Poales; family Poaceae; genus Aegilops; species Aegilops sharonensis. The sequence goes on from LR880966.1 coordinate 17,632,238, forward strand.
ATAAACATTTATCATGATATAAGGAAATAAATAATAACATTATTATTGCCTCTAGGGCATATTTCCTTCAACCACATGATTATCTTTCTCTTTATTTCTGTTATCTTTAAACCGGCTATATTGTTTAATTTCCTTAGCCCGGTTTTCTTGCGCCAAAACCTTCTGCAAAACTTGGTTCACATCTAAAAATTCTTGCCCTTCTAGTTTATCCTTAATATGAGCGAGTAAACCCGAAAAGGCAAGATCGGCTAAGTCCTTTTCGGCTATGGTCAAGCTGAAACATCGGTTTTTGACATCCCTAAACCTCCTAATATAATCATGAACATGCTCATTATATTTCAACCTTACCATAGTTAAATCTGAAAGCCGAAGTTCTATTTCACCGCTATAAAAATACTCATGAAATTTTTGCTCCAAGTGAGCCCATGTTGAAATAGAATTAGGAGCAAGCGATGTAAACCAAGTAAATGCAGTACCAGAAGGAAATAATTTTAATCTAAAAACATCCGATGTGCCGACCTCGCTGCATTGTGCTAAAAATTGTCCCACATGCTCAAAAGTAGATCTACCATCTTCCCCCGTAAATTTAACAAAATCTGGAATTCTAAAACCAATAGGATATGGTGTCGAGTCAAAATAATCAGGGTATGGTTTTTGATATGCACGTGCTCTACCCTTAGGTTCTAAACCAAATTCTCTAAGTATATTAGCAAGCTGATCCTTAAAATTATTATTGGGTTGTAGAGAACTGGCTTGTGGAGCAGATGAAATACCGGCACGTGGTGGAAATTCCGGCAAAGAAATTGGAGCATGCGAAGTTTGCAACGGAGACCCACTAAAATATGAATCAGGTACCGGCCCATACGGAACCCCGGTACCGACAGGCGGCAGTGGTGGCGTACTATATGCTACTGTTTGATAACTAGGCTGCTGCAAATTAGAATTAAAATCAAAACTTCGGCTATTGTTATTGTGATTTTGTGGAACCGAAGTCGAAACAATAGGAGCAGTAGTACTAGGAACTAAATTATTAGCCAAACTACCCACATAGTTCCGGCCATCCAGATTATTGTTTAAAGGAACGTGAGGCTGCATAGCATTAGCCGATGCACTAGGCGTATGTATATTACTTGGAAAATTGTTAAATCTGCTACTGTCTGATGGCATCGGTCTTTTTCCAGAATACTCATCATTGACTTGCAGCACTAATGAGCGTACATGACCAGGTAGACATCTTTCAAGATCTTTATTAAACTGCTCCTTAAAGTCTTCAAGTCTATTAGCTACTGCTTGAGTAATTGTACGTGTCGTATTTTCCATATCAGAACCATATTTACTAGCTACGGACATATCAATTAGATGAGCAATTTCTTCAGTTGAGTTTTTTACCTGAGCATCGGAAGGGCTTGGAACTACCTTTTTGACGACGCCGTTCCTCGTCTTCGCGTATCCAGCCAACTTGAGCTTCAACCTCTCAACCTTTTCTATCTCAAGCTCCTCTTCAAGCTCGCGCCGAACATCTTCTGACAGATCGTCGAGTGTGACGGCGATGACGTTCTCCGGGTCGATGTCGCTCCCGTTCTTGGACTCGGTACTCATCGTGTAGCTCTTCTTCTTCTCGTCCCCAGCGGAGTCGCCAATTGTGTTGGCACGGGAAATCACCGCGCAACACCAGGATAACCGTCGTGCTTTCGTGACGACGAACGATTGCTTTCCAGGCAAAGCAACAAAGATTTCCTCGCTTTCGTGGAGGAGAGACGACCGTTTTACAGCACAAAACGGCAAAGATCAACCAAACCCTAGGGCTGCTAGGGCTCGGCAGGAAGTAGCGACAGAAAATAGACGTGCGTGAAAAAGTAATGTTTGTATTGATAGATCGATTGCTTGGGGCTTTTCCAATCGGCCGTGGCCTTATAAATAAGGTACGCTGGACTTTGCGTATACAAGGCAGGACTTGGTTCCGTAGCATGCCTTGCTGTACAGGAATACAACTCCAAAACTAAAACCGAACAGGACTTGATTCGGTTACCATGTAACATGCGTACAAAAATATACTTGCCAATCTAAGTATGTGACAAATCTAGGCCATATTCACGTACATGCAGTCTTGCATATATAAATAAAGTATTCCGGCCACGTCGCCATCACGCTAAATATAGTGGCTAAGCATATTTATAAATACCTTGAGCCCACTAAGAAAATATTAAATATTCCGGCAACGTCGCAAATCAAACTGGATAATGGCCATCAGGACTAAGCATACTTCTTCATATACGTAGATATATATCACTTGCATGCATCACGCCCATGGTCCAGTATAGCATATGCTTCTTCTTAAGACTTGTATCTTCACCTTCCATGAGATTTCCTGTGGCAATACTTCAACAATGCATTAACCGATCAGCTTGATAAATCATTGATTTAATTTGGCTCATCACATACTAAGTAGCCAAATTATACCATCAACACAACCACTCCGCTGCCACCGCCGCCGCAAACCCTAGCGCGGGGAGCTTTGGCTTCGCCCGCGCCGGAGTTCCTCCGAGCACCGGCATCGCGCGCAGCCTCTTCACGCCGCCGCGGATGACCTTGGTGGCGGGTGGCGTCACGCCGGCGCCCGTTGTACCACGTGCCCCCCTCTCGAAGCTCTCAAATGCGGCGCGGCCGAAGAAGGGCAAGGTTTCCGCGAAGAAGAACAAAGGCGGTGGACAGCTCCGGCTCCTCCAAGCAGTCGAGGAAGAAGCTTGCAGGGCGTGCGACGAGCGCGGCGGCTACCGAAGCGTCGGCGAGCTCAGTCCGTTGAGCCGGCGGTCGACGCGCATAATGTGTTTGTGGAAATGCCCGAAAGGTATACAATTTCGCCAACTTTTTTTGATGTTGTTAATTTTTGAATGCATACATAGAGTACTGTTGATTTAAATGCATGCACGTGACGCATCTTTGCTTCTGCAGCTTAGTCATTTCGTTTCCCATGCGAACTCAAAATCAAACTCACCTACATAGTTCTCGATTTGGAGTCGAAGGAGATGCATACTATAATGTGGAGGTCCTCGTTGTTGGAGATTGACCTACAATCTCGGCTACAAATCATGAAAGTCTTTTCTTAAATAATTAATTAGTGAGGAGATTGACCTCGTTGTTGCAAATGAATTTTATTGTCTCGGCAGGAATTTTTTATTTCATAAGTCATACAATAGTTTTTAGGCCCAAACTATCAGCGCCCCTTCATCAACTGAATAGGAATAGCGACAGATGTTGCTTAAACGGTGGCTTTAGTCTTACTGTGATATGACTTCGTAAAGTCTTGTGTTAATAATTAATAAAATGGATAATGGATCTATGCATCGTCCAGATACAGAGGCCGGGGTCTTCTTCCTTTTCTAAAAAAATACAATAGTTTTTAAAAATTTAATTATTTATGAACATGCAATGCACATGGATGATTTGCTCTGTAAAAACAAAAGCAATTTGGTAAAAAGTTTAAATTGTTGTCGCCTCCCTTGCCCACAGAGCTTGAGGCATAGATGCCAATGCACCTCTTGAATCATTGTGTTTTGTTGACACTTCGGCCAGCTGCTTTGCGTTCGGTAGTATTTCCTTGGTTATATGGTTATATCTCATTCAGGTCAACATACACGCATGCGCAGTATATCGACGACTAAATATTGACATACGACGTGGGCATGACAACAACAGTATTGGTGATGCTACCGTCCACAAAATGCAATGGAGGCAAAGCTCAATTGCCCGCGCACAAGAGAGGAACCTACTTAAACTTCTTGGTGTAGATAAATCAAATGATGCGGTAGCATTGGCATCGGCCTTGCGCTGAGAACGCCACCTCTTGGGTTTGAATCCTCTGTGCCCGTGGGTGTTTAAATTTTTTTCATTTTCTTTCTGACGGGTATAACAAGTAATGTGCCTGGTACTTTTACCAAATACCTGTGTGGCGCCGTGGTTTTCGTTCGTAGGCCTCCAACGCCATGGGTCGGGTTCGAAACCTATGGGGGTGCGCGCGCGCATAATCTTTTGAGTTTCTTTTATGTCAGGGCCATTTTTGGCCAAATAGGGAATGTATGTGTGATTAAATAAAAAGTAAAGGTCTTTTTTGCAAAAAGACATGACACGCCAGCACCTGACAGTCGGGCCCCAATGGTCGGATACACCATCAATACACTGTTATAATAGGCGGTTTATACTATTTTGTAACAGACTGCCTCAAATATGGTACTGACATGTAAAAATTATGAAAGTTGATACCAATTTACGCGTAATGTCACAATTGTGGTATTTCTTTTATGTCAGGGCCATTTTTGGCCAAATAGGGAATGTATGTGTGATTAAATAAAAAGTAAAGGTCTTTTTTGCAAAAAGACATGACACGCCAGCACCTGACAGTCGGGCCCCAATGGTCGGATACACCATCAATACACTGTTATAATAGGCGGTTTATACTATTTTGTAACAGACTGCCTCAAATATGGTACTGACATGTAAAAATTATGAAAGTTGATACCAATTTACGCGTAATGTCACAATTGTGGTATTTCCGTGTAATTAACTCTATTGTGGAGGGGTTTGCGTTGGTTAAATATCATTATAAAAATATGTGGGCTCACATAGTTTTTTTCATTAAACTCATTTTGAGGTATCTAGTAGTAATTATAAATAAAGTATGTTAAAAGATCCATCTATGTGGCATATGATAAGTGGGAGTATGTACTCCCGGGACTACATAGCCATTTTTGTTTAAACACCATTCTAAAACAAATTCAAAAAAATGCTGCGGAAGTACTTAGAAAATATTGAATAAATATAAAAAAAATATGACCTCTGTAAAGAAATATAAGAGCGTTTAGATCCCTAGTAAACGCTCTTATATTTTTTTATGGAGAGAGTATGAACAAGAATTTAAAAAATGTTCAAAAAGTATTTGAAATTTTTGAATAAGTACTAAAATTATTGAACAAGTATTTAAANAAGTACTTAGAAAATATTGAATAAATATAAAAAAAATATGACCTCTGTAAAGAAATATAAGAGCGTTTAGATCCCTAGTAAACGCTCTTATATTTTTTTATGGAGAGAGTATGAACAAGAATTTAAAAAATGTTCAAAAAGTATTTGAAATTTTTGAATAAGTACTAAAATTATTGAACAAGTATTTAAAAAATGTTGAATACTTATTAAAAAATGTTGAAAGAGAATATGAAAAATGTTGGACAAGTATTTGAAAATATTGCATAATTATTTAAAATATTGAACAAGTATTTGAACAATATTGAACAAGTATTTTAAACAATGTTGATCATGTATATAAAAATATTGAACAAGTATTTAAAAAATGTTGAATAAGTGTCTGAAAACGTGGATGGGTATATAAGAATGTAGAATGAAAAACAAAAAATAAAACAAGGACAAAAATGAAAACCGAAAAAGAAACAAAATAATCCAAAGCAAAAAAACTTGGTTTGTGATCACACTAGTTTACAGAAATGTGTGGAGTCAAATAATCCCCTCACTTAATGCGAGAAATAGACGCCGCGACACTGGTTTACAGAAATCAATCTAACTGGCGCTTAAGGCGCCAAATCGGAGTTGGGGAGTTTGTGATCTGCAAGCATGAAGTCTGCGCGCATAATCTTTTGAGTTTCTTTTATGTCAGGGCCATTTTTGGCCAAATAGGGAATGTATGTGTGATTAAATAAAAAGTAAAGGTCTTTTTTGCAAAAAGACATGACACGCCAGCACCTGACAGTCGGGCCCCAATGGTCGGATACACCATCAATACACTGTTATAATAGGCGGTTTATACTATTTTGTAACAGACTGCCTCAAATATGGTACTGACATGTAAAAATTATGAAAGTTGATACCAATTTACGCGTAATGTCACAATTGTGGTATTTCCGTGTAATTAACTCTATTGTGGAGGGGTTTGCGTTGGTTAAATATCATTATAAAAATATGTGGGCTCACATAATTTTTTTCATTAAACTCATTTTGAGGTATCTAGTAGTAATTATAAATAAAGTATGTTAAAAGATCCATCTATGTGGCATATGATAAGTGGGAGTATGTACTCCCGGGACTACATAGCTATGTAACAGACTGCCTCAAATATGGTACTGACATGTAAAAATTATGAAAGTTGATACCAATTTACGCGTAATGTCACAATTGTGGTATTTCCGTGTAATTAACTCTATTGTGGAGGGGTTTGCGTTGGTTAAATATCATTATAAAAATATGTGGGCTCACATAATTTTTTTCATTAAACTCATTTTGAGGTATCTAGTAGTAATTATAAATAAAGTATGCTAAAAGATCCATCTATGTGGCATATGATAAGTGGGAGTATGTACTCCCGGGACTACATAGCCATTTTTGTTTAAACACCATTCTAAAACAAATTCAAAAAAATGCTGCGGAAGTACTTAGAAAATATTGAATAAATATAAAAAAAATATGACCTCTGTAAAGAAATATAAGAGCGTTTAGATCCCTAGTAAACGCTCTTATATTTTTTTATGGAGAGAGTATGAACAAGAATTTAAAAAATGTTCAAAAAGTATTTGAAATTTTTGAATAAGTACTAAAATTATTGAACAAGTATTTAAAAAATGTTGAATACTTATTAAAAAATGTTGAAAGAGAATATGAAAAATGTTGGACAAGTATTTGAAAATATTGCATAATTATTTAAAATATTGAACAAGTATTTGAACAATATTGAACAAGTATTTTAAACAATGTTGATCATGTATATAAAAATATTGAACAAGTATTTAAAAAATGTTGAATACTTATTAAAAAATGTTGAAAGAGAATATGAAAAATGTTGGACAAGTATTTGAAAATATTGCATAATTATTTAAAATATTGAACAAGTATTTGAACAATATTGAACAAGTATTTTAAACAATGTTGATCATGTATATAAAAATATTGAACAAGTATTTAAAAAATGTTGAATACTTATTAAAAAATGTTGAAAGAGAATATGAAAAATGTTGGACAAGTATTTGAAAATATTGCATAATTATTTAAAATATTGAACAAGTATTTGAACAATATTGAACAAGTATTTTAAACAATGTTGATCATGTATATAAAAATATTGAACAAGTATTTAAAAAATGTTGAATACTTATTAAAAAATGTTGAAAGAGAATATGAAAAATGTTGGACAAGTATTTGAAAATATTGCATAATTATTTAAAATATTGAACAAGTATTTGAACAATATTGAACAAGTATTTTAAACAATGTTGATCATGTATATAAAAATATTGAACAAGTATTTAAAAAATGTTGAATACTTATTAAAAAATGTTGAAAGAGAATATGAAAAATGTTGGACAAGTATTTGAAAATATTGCATAATTATTTAAAATATTGAACAAGTATTTGAACAATATTGAACAAGTATTTTAAACAATGTTGATCATGTATATAAAAATATTGAACAAGTATTTAAAAAATGTTGAATACTTATTAAAAAATGTTGAAAGAGAATATGAAAAATGTTGGACAAGTATTTGAAAATATTGCATAATTATTTAAAATATTGAACAAGTATTTGAACAATATTGAACAAGTATTTTAAACAATGTTGATCATGTATATAAAAATATTGAACAAGTATTTAAAAAATGTTGAATACTTATTAAAAAATGTTGAAAGAGAATATGAAAAATGTTGGACAAGTATTTGAAAATATTGCATAATTATTTAAAATATTGAACAAGTATTTGAACAATATTGAACAAGTATTTTAAACAATGTTGATCATGTATATAAAAATATTGAACAAGTATTTAAAAAATGTTGAATACTTATTAAAAAATGTTGAAAGAGAATATGAAAAATGTTGGACAAGTATTTGAAAATATTGCATAATTATTTAAAATATTGAACAAGTATTTGAACAATATTGAACAAGTATTTTAAACAATGTTGATCATGTATATAAAAATATTGAACAAGTATTTAAAAAATGTTGAATAAGTGTCTGAAAACGTGGATGGGTATATAAGAATGTAGAATGAAAAACAAAAAATAAAACAAGGACAAAAATGAAAACCGAAAAAGAAACAAGATAATCCAAAGCAAAAAAACTTGGTTTGTGATCACACTAGTTTACAGAAATGTGTGGAGTCAAATAATCCCCTCACTTAATGCGAGAAATAGACGCCGCGACACTGGTTTACAGAAATCAATCTAACTGGCGCTTAAGGCGCCAAATCGGAGTTGGGGAGTTTGTGATCTGCAAGCATGAAGTCGGCCAGGGCCAAACTATAAGCGTTGCCACCAAGCAGTCGGAAGTTTTTTGTCTCAACAAAACACAGAGTCGGAAGTTACATTTTCAATTCCACTCAGATACAGTATGAGGAACCTAACACATCCATAAGATATTTGAACAGGAAAAGAAAAACACCTCTATTGTCCCTAGCTGGTGAATACTTTGAACATGCTAACTAGACAATGCAATTTCGAGGTCTCTTCCCAGAAATAGCACTTACAAGTTACAACGCGCCTTTGGTTGTGATGAGGTCTTGCTCTTTCATCCATTGGTCGAGAGACACTGCAAAATCTTTGCTTAGCTGGTACTCATACTCTTAAAAAGGTATAGTCAATTGCAAACTAGGCCTAACTAGACAATTTTTTTTTTTGCAAACTAGGCCTAACTAGGCAATCTATTTTGAACAACTCCAGTGCTCTTCTGACAAATTGCACTTTAAAAAGTACAACCAGCCTTGGCTGTAACCAGGTCTTGCTCTTTCATCCACTTGTGGAGAGATGGTCCAAAATGTTCGCTTAGTTGGTACGTACTCTTTAAAAAATGCCGGCAATTGCAGACTAAACGATTAGTATGATCGTACGAATCAAGAACAGTAGCCAGTCAACAGCCTGACGTGTATACATTACTGTCGGTAAACCTTGAATAATTAATTAAGTAGGGTGCCGTATCGTATCTGTCCTCTCAAGATGTCAAAGTTAGAGGATGACGTGCAATATAATTTCATATCTGTCAAGCGCCTCAACTGGTGTGACTGGTGTCTGGGGTTCCTTTTTTTTTTACATGGCACGGTAATTGACATCTCTGGTTCTTTAGTAATTATGTGCTATATTTGCATAATTGGACAAGATAAGGTTGATCTCAAGCTGGTTCGATAGAAAAATATAATTATTTAAACATTTGTATGTTGGGATAATTTAGGAAGATCCAGAGTAGGACCGTAGCTATAGCTAATCCATCCAACAAAGAACACTTATGTGCTCGGCAGCATCACCTAGTGTGTGATCAAGGAGGTCCATCTCATCATCGGCTTCGTCGCTGGCATCAAGTCGATCAAGCTGGCGTCCGTTGCTGTCCTGGAGGGCTTGCTCAACTTCTACACGGAGCCCACAATAATGAAACATTCTCTGCCTATTACTGGAAGAAGATCAGATTGAACAAGAACATACCGTCGTCGGAGTCATCGGAAGCTAGCCATTCATAGTCGTATCCATGATCATAGGACATGTCTTCGTTATCCTCAACTGAATCCCAATTAGGTGTTGGATGCAAGTCTAGATCAACTTTTTTTTTTGCCATGGAAAGAAGGGGAAATTTAAAAAACTAGGGGGAGTTGACTCATTTTGTACACAAAAACATAATTTAAAATCTTCATTGTGTTGGCGCCAAGCCACTTCCGTCCTTTTTACTGATGGCCGCGCGCATACGTGGGTACTCATTTTCGTCCCTGATTTTGCAGGGATAGGCCGATTGCATGTGCCATAAAAGGCGGTCAAATCAGTGGAGGCTCACATAATTGATTTCCATTGGTAAACTAATATCAGGGGTATTAGTATTGTCGCAAACGCTCACAAATTACTGCCTTGGTCACCGAGCTGAAAATAATGCACCTTAGATAAAGGTACGGAGGGAGTACATAAGAAAACAATATTATTGCAACAAGTACTACTGAGATAGGACGATTTGGCAATATCACCACTAGTCAAGGCTTTCAAACTAGTAAATGCAGACTCATCTTGCATTACATTGTTGACCGAACCAGGCTACTCTTTCTGCTAACTGTAGACTTCGTTTTACCATAACAATTTGCTAACTGTAGATTTTTGGCTCTATTGATGTGTACGATGTTATTGTGTAGAAGTTTGCAAGCTTTGTTGTAGTATAATGAATCTGACAGTTACTATTTTGAAAAGGATGAAAGGACCGGGGGAATTATTGTGGCCGATCAGGCTGACCAGGCAATACAATTCCGAACAACTTTTGGCATCTTCTAGGAACTTGAGAGGAAGTCTCGTTCTTTCATCTGTTGGAAGAGGCATACTCCAAAGTATTTGGTTTACTAGTACTATTTAAAAAAGTAAGTGTAGCCAACTGCACAACAAGACAATTAATATGATCAATCGAATCAAGCATGATAACCTACCCAAACCATGACTAGCATTTGTTTTCGAGAAACTTCCAATCTATTCATCTTCAATCATGACAGTACAAAGAATAACAGAAGTATTAAAAATTACAACCATGTCCGTCGACCACCTAGCGAGGACCACAAGCACTGAAGCGAGACGAAGGTGCGCTGCCGTCATCGCCCCTCCCTCACCAGAGTCGGGCAAACATTGTTGTATTAGACAGTCGGAAGTCATCGTGCTAAGGCCCCATAGGACCAGCGCACTAGAGTAGCAACCATCGTTGATGAAGAAAGCCATAGATCAGAAGGATCAGACCTGTAAACACCTAGCGTGTACTACTATGTAAACAATGAGCGACAAATTAAGTTGGGTGCCACCTCGCTAGATGTCAAAACTAGATCATGACACACACTTATAATTTCGTAACTTATCTGTCATGGGACATTTATATGCTTGTTACATTTTGCAATAAAAGTTACTTTATGTGGAATCATTGTTATATTATTGGTTGTGTATGGAAAAAATCTTCATTCATTATGATTACACGTTAGAATCTTAGATTACTTAGCTATTATTATATTCTGGGTCTCCTTGTAATTATCCCCACATATGTTTAAATAACCCGTTTATATAGATAAAGAAATGTTAGAGCGGCCTGCTCCTATCCACACCCTAGCACTACTAAGGTAGGATGCTTAGCCAATATAACTTCTACTCAAGTCTTTCGAGATACTAGATGCCGACTCGTCATGCATTATTTTGTAGACCAAAACAAGTTGCTTCAAAAAAAAAATGTTAATTTTATTTACTCTATAAATTAGGAAGACTTTATGTAGCATAACCTACCAAGTCTTCTATCAACTATATCCATATCATGTATGTTGTCAGTGTGCACATGCTGACAAGCTTTGTTTCAGCAGGCAACTAACATACTGGTTGTTATTTTCAAGATTTTTGGAAGTAGTGCGACTGGTTGGACTAATCAGACTACAGTTTGAAACAACACTAGGTATTTTATGACAAATTGGGCATTTAAATAGAACAATTTGCAAAATTGGCGTGACCAATTCTTGCTCTTTCATCCCTTTTTTTGTGGGTGTCTACTGCTCTTTCACTCAATGGTTAAGACATACTCCAAAGTCTCTGCTTAACGACACTCTTTTAAAAAAATTAGCCAATTGCTGACTAAGAGCACATACGACCAGATCCCCCATACCCGCCCCAAATGCGGGCAGGCCGCCCATTTAGTACCCGGACAATTTTGGCCACCCAACAATGCTCCCCATAGCAGGCCCAAGCCTAGACTGACCAGCACACCCCATACCGGATCCATATGTGGGGTGGATATGTGGACGCTAGGACATGCTCGGACATGTCCGCCTCGTCATACTGATCAATAGGGCCCACGCAGGGATACAGAGACCCCGCTGGTCCGACGGGGCACGTCGTCCGCTCCACGTCGCATGGCGTCGCTCCGGCATGCCGCTCGAGGGAGGAGGTCGGCTATTTAAGACCGAGGACGGCGGCAGCCGAAACCTATCCACCCCACTTCCAATATGGCCGATGCATCATGCCAAGGCACGGGATCACCACCTACGTCATGCTCAATCCGGAGTGCCGTCTGCAGCTGCTGGAGAAGATCCAGGCGAGACGAGTTGCTCGTTTCAGTGCGGGCCTTCCTCTGGACTCGCCCGAGTAGTAGGAAGAGAAGGAGCAGCCACCGGAAGCAGAGCCCATGGAGGAGGAGGCAGCGGAATCGAAGGTGGAGGAGGCGGAGGCCGAGCCAGCTGTGTTCTTTGCCGAGCCAGCTGTATTCTTTGCCATGGTGCAAGTGATGGAAATGGTGGAGCAAACCGCCATCCTGTAGTCCATCCAGAATAAGGCCTACATCGAGGCCAACAACCAGTTCATCCGGTAAGAACTAGCAATGAAAGGAGGTGTTGTTCGCCGAACTGGATGCGGAGGCCGAGGGGGGGAGGAGTCAGAGCCTCCATAGGCACAAGAGTTGTCGCACTTGCACGTATACGCAGCGCCGGGCACGGACATCGTCGACATCTCCGACGATAAGTAGTTTTAGTCCATGGTTCATGATTGTGGCGGACGCTATTGGTATGATGTCCGGTCACTGTCCGCAGACATGTTCGCCGGCATTTGGGAGCCGAATTTTTGGTGTTTACGGTTGTAGATTCTTAAGACAATTAATATGGTCGAATCGAGAAGGGTAGCTGGTGACACCTCATGTCTTCATGTAGCAGCTATATGACGAGAGCGGCGATGATGCTCACGGGCTCGCCTGCTCACGGTAGGTGGGCCAATCGAACACGGCCGAGTGGAACGAGGCATTCAATGCCACTCGTGGGCCAATACACGCGTATGTATGGTGAAACAGTATTATACGGTAACCTCGCCGGTACATATAACGATCCCGTCGCGCCACGGTGCTACCTGTTCTGTTCGAACATGATGCGCGTGACGGTACACACGCCTGCGGTAAACGGTGGACTGGTTGACTGATATGCACGCGTGGCGCGGCGCATCCTTGTCCGCATCCTCCTCCACCAACCACACCGCCAGGGCGCCACCATATTTGGGAAAACAAAACACTTATCTCTTGGATCGCGCCTCGCTCCCCGCCCCTGCTCCCCCCTCCTTACCCTCGAGCAAACTGGAAAACAGAGCAATGGCGACGGAGGATGCCGCAGCCGGCGGCTTGGAGTTTTTGTCAGATCCCATCGACAGGTACCTACGTCATTTTGCGATTTACAACTCCTCTTACTGTTCGCTTTCACTCCGAGGGGTAGATTCATCTGGGATCTGACTGGGCGGCTGACTGTGCGGCTGTCGCCTCTCCTCGATCTCGGCAGTGGTGAGGCTGTGCTTGACGCTGCAGCCACCCAAACACTCGTGGGCGCAGCCGCACAGTCGAGCGTTGCTGATATAGGCGATGCAACGACGATGGTACAACTATTAGATGCGAACGGCAGCTGCGATGGAGTCAGCTTATCAGCACCAACCTCCGGACAGACGGCCGGCAAAGACGAAACCCAAGCCCCTGGCTGGACAAAAAGGTATTGATCTTCTGATTTATTAATGAAAGCAACATTCCCTTCATTTTCCAGAAGAACTGCACAGATCTCATGCCTCTGACGCAAAAACTGAGTTACTCTTGATGCTCCATGACTTATTACGTCAAAAAAGATTTTGATATGCGTACTGATGCTCCATCTCTTGATCTCCCAGAGTACGTATTGGACGAGCACCTCTTGAGCGTCCTTCATACGCTGGCAGAATAAGCGCTCTTGAAAAAACACTGAGATGCTACGCAGAGAAGAAGAGGGAAACGGTTGTAATCCCTGCTGTCAGAGACAGCTTTGATTCTCTTGAAGAAGCATACGACTACTAAGATCTGTATTCTTGGGAAATTGGTTTCGGAGTACGATACAGAAAATGCAGACTCAATGTGGAGAGAACAAAATGTATGCAAGAAATAGTTTGCGGCTGCTCGGTTAGTAATTCTTCTCAGTTCCAGCCTGAACATACTATTTCACTGTACTCTATATACACAAAAAAGGCTCACATGCTGTTGGTTGCACCAAAAAAATGCAGGGTATACCGAAAAGAAGTAATACAAGGTCTTGCCGGTGCAGATGTCCAGCAATGATAAGGTTACTACGCTCAAAGGACAACAGATGGTATATAAGCGAGCACAGGGCATTCCACAACCACTCTCTCACAAATAAGTGTGGACAGAAAATATATTGGCCCTCGCATAGACATATCGACATTTATATACGAGATGTTATCAAGCAGCTGCGTGCAAATAATATTAGCATTGGCAAAGTCTACAACATAATTGGCAGTTTCTTTGGCTCCATGAGCAGTGTGCCTTTCAGCAAGAGAGCGTTGAGGGGGCTTTGTGGACAGATTAGCCGAGATCAGGCAGATGATGACGTCAGAAAGACAATATAAGTTTTTGCTAAATTGGGATCCAAAGATTCAAGGTTGTACTACAGAGTACAGCCAGACACGGACAGCCGCATACGAAATCTGTTATGGTCAACAGGAGCAAGCAGAGCACATTGCCACTACTTTGGAGATGCAATAACTTTCGATACAACATACCGTACAAACATGTATCATATGCCATTCGGTTTGTTTGTCGGAGTAAACAATCATTTCCGAAGTGTCATATTCGGAGGAGTTTTAGTTAGAGATTAGACAATGTTAACATTTGAATGGGTGTTCACTGAGTTTATCCATATGATGGGCGGCAAGCATCCACAAACCATACTGACAGGTGTGTTTCCTTAAAAAAAAGATTTTTTTCACTTAGTTTCCTATATTAGATTCTCACATCAAAGCAATCCCATATAACTCAACAAAAATATGATATCACATTCAACAATGATAATCCTAACAAAAATGACTTGTTTTTGTTATGTGTATGGAATTAGCAATAGAAAAGGTGATGTCCAACACAGCACATCGGTGGTGTAAGTGGTATATCTTAAAAAAAGCAAAAGAATCTCTTGGAGCACATTACACGAAGAGGAGCAAGTTCTGAATGGAGTTCCACAAGATAATACACCACATGTTGACAGTTGATGAGTTCGAGACTAGATGGAAGCAGCTGATAGAAACACACGGTTTGCAGAAGCACCCTTACTTGACTCAGATCTATGAGACAAGAGAAAAATGGGCAAAGCCATATTTCAATGGGAAAATTCTGTGCAAAAATGACCAGCACACAACGCAGTGAGAGTGCAAACCATATGCTCAAAACTTATGTTCCAGCAAGCTGCCCCATGCACCTATTTGTGCGGTAATATATGAGGCTTCTTTTCGATAGAGAAGCAGCTGAGAACTACGAGGAAAGACGCACTATGATAGTAATTTGGCATTTTAAATTTTCATTTCACTTACGAAGCAAAAAATAAACTCTGTGATCATCACATGACCATCCATGAACAACATTTCTTCTGTTCTACTTCATTCCCAGAATGCACCAGTTATGAGGATGAACACGCCACTCGAGCAGCACGTAGCAATGTGTACACACGAGTTATGTTTGAGAAATTTGGTGAAGTACTATATGAAGCAGAGCAATACAAAATAGAAGAGGTGAGCAGATGGAAATCATATCTAGCGCGACGACACCATCTAGAGAAGCATGAAAAATGGTGCAGAGTACTCTACAATGTTGAAGTTATTGATGACGGCTCATCGATAGTATCGATAGTGTGCGAGTGTGGTAATTTTGAACACACGGGTTTGCTTTGCTGCTACGCGTTAAATGTAAGGTATTTCATCCATCAAAATAGTGTATCCTTGGTTTCTTCCTTCTTGGGTCTCACTCATTCTGTATGCAACAAAGTACACAAGAAGTTGTTGGCTTTCGACCATCCTAAAAAATGTTGCCGTGCAGGTCCTCGGTGTCCTCGGAATGGATCAGATACCAGCAAAGCACATTCTGAAGCGCTGGACAAAGGATGCAAGGGATGTGTTGCCAGATCATCTGGTGCACCTTCAGAAGGATAAGATTAATGTCAACTTTATAACATTTAGGCACTCAAATTTATACACTCATGCCCTCGAAGTTGTCCGTCTTGGTGATGCCGACACATGGACTTATGAATGTGCAATGGAAATACTGAAGAAAGCAATGGATACACTGACGCCCATGGCCAGCGTCCGCGACGGGATGGGGCTTGAAGACAGAATTCATTCAGATAAGGGGAAAGACAAAGTGCTGATTCCAATGCATGCAGCAGAAAGTCATGAAGACAACGATGCTGAGGGTAGTGCGGTTGGAAATTTCATCGGCTTAAAGCCTC
The DNA here is from genome assembly GCA_904067115.1 of Aegilops sharonensis. Lineage (NCBI taxonomy): Eukaryota > Viridiplantae > Streptophyta > Magnoliopsida > Poales > Poaceae > Aegilops > Aegilops sharonensis. The sequence continues at coordinate 17,648,503 of LR880966.1, forward strand.
CAGAACGAAAACTTAAACCAGGTAGACCTACTACCAGCAGGGACAGACCTTCATATGATGATCCAGGCGCAAAGAGCAAAATATTCAAGGACGCAACGAACGGAAAAGCTCCAGATGGTTCTGGTACAAGCAAACGTACTCATTTCTGCAGTAAATGCCGTGGAGCTGGGCACAAGAGTACTACATGTCCGCAGAGAGGTGATCTCCCTCGCAAAGAAAGGAAAGAGGCCAAATGTTCAAACTGCGGTGTTGGTGGACACAAGAAGAACACCTGCAACAAACCCAAAGTGGTGCTGCATGTTGTTAAAAATGCAACCTTGGAGCAGATTTCCATCTAGAGAAATCTGAATTCTGTTGTAGTCGGCTCCGTAGGCATAATAGTTCTGTTGCCTATTGTAATGTTGAGTGCTCATCCATTAATCAGTAGAACTATTTCAAATAATCCTGGTGGCAGTTTTCACGATCAGCTGCTGTCATGACTGTCTGTATCTCTCTTTCCCGCACATAACGTGACCACTTTCATGTCTTAAAAAACTTCCATCAGCTCTGTCAAATTGCGGGTGTTCATTTGTATTTCATTCGAAAATGACAGCAAGAAAAAAGAATTTCCATTCAGTGCCCTATGTGTTTCCACCTTTCATAATGCTTGCTTGATCGCTGGTCTGCACCTAGACTGACAAACTATGCATGTAAGAATACTCCGTCCATGTGGCCACGGCATGAACATGTGTCCAAACATGCCCAGCTCCTCCTCGGTGTTACCGGACGGGAAGCTCGGCCAGTTCAATTTTCGAACTTGCTGGGCGGGATCTTGTCTATCGTGTACTTAACTACCAGGCTGTACGCCCCGCATGCCTCACACCTTCTGTTCTCTCCCCATTTTATTTACAGTCTCACTCCGCCTGAACCCCTTCTGAAGATGTCCGCCCCTGCTTCCACTGGCAACTCTGCAGTACGTGGCTCCTCCGGGTCCAGCTCCGTCGTCTTCACCAAGTATGCTGCTCAGGTCCAGCGTGCCCAAGATGTAACCGCCTCCATCGTGGCTATGGTTGCGTCCCTCCTCGGGAGATGATTCTGCAGCGAGGTGATTCATCAGTCCAGGAGATGTTTCTGCAGGGAGGTGTTAGGTGGGCCGACGCCTGACCATATTGAAACGGATGCCACCGTTTTCTCTTCCCGTTGCGCCTACGGCCCACGTTAAAACAGTACCCACGCCCGTCCGTTTGTCCTGGAAGTCCGTTCATCCTATCCTAACAATCGTCATGTCCACGTCCCACGCGTACACAATAACGATCCCGCCTATACTCCTTGACTACGACGACCAGTCCAGATCTCATCGCAAAACAACGCTTGCAGATGCCGTGAGCAAGCGTGGACGAGCACGCCAGTAAATTTTCGGTAGCTAGCATTCTATATTGTTCTAATTAAAGGAGTGGAGCAGCGACCAGATGGAGCTTTGTGGTGGCGACCAGGCCACCAGGGAGGAGCGGAGCAGCAGCTAGCATCGGCGAACAGGCAGAGGAGATTATTGGGTGACGGCAATGAGCGATCGAGTTCAGCCTGGCTCGTACTGGTGAGAGGTAACCTCGTCGTTCCTTTTATAAGAATGGGAGAAGAACCAAATCCATTCAACCAAACACGTGGATAGGTCGACGACTTTGTGCGGCCGCAGTAGAGCATGCCAAGAAAGGAGATGGCTGGAGGGATCCTTCCCTATTGCACAGTCGAGCGTGCACTATTCACAAATAGCATTGTTTTTCGCAAGCATCGTTTGTATGCAAACATAGTTTACTTTCAAGTGAGTTTATTGGATTTGCAATTTTATGCCATTATATTACGGTAATGTATCTGAAGTATAAGAGTAGATCGATTAGGAGTATAAATTATATGTTTACAAGAATGTGACGACAGTACAACCTCATCAGACAATATAAGGTGGGTAGTAGTTGAGCCATTCATTTGTTAGGTACTGCTATTTTCCCTTACGTGTATCGTCAGACAAAACAAAAGGTTCGTTCATTCCCTTTCTGATGTCTTTCCATATTTCTATGTTTCATTGTATTTTAAAAAGAAAGGAAGCAAGATCATATAGAGAATTTCTGCATTGGAAATCCGTACGCAATGTCCCTCCTCACCCCCCCCTCCCCACACACACACACAAACGCACACACGCAATGTCCCTCCTCACCGGTATATGTACCAAGTAAAAGTTGAGAAATTTTAACTTGACTAAAATGTAGCTTAATCATGATATATAATTTGCGGAATATACATTTACAAAAGGTGCGCACAAAGATTCATTCCCCTAATTAAATAGCTCTATTATTCACCGAAAGCACTGGCATTGAAACATGGGCTGGAGATGGCCGGACGTTTTGGCTGCTCACTGGGCATTTGGTTACCGAACTGAATAAACGGTTATAATATAATAATATGGGCTCCTGCCCCCGCCTCCCGCCTCCCGCGACTAGGGTTCCGCCCCCGCCCCTTCCCCCTCCCCCGCCGCGGCTGCCCCCGCCCCCTCCAGCCACCGGCCTCGCGCGCTCCGCCTCCCTCTCCTCCTCCCTCCCCTCCTCCCCCGCGCCCCCGTCCGCCTG
>LR880966.1:17651666-17662089 GCA_904067115.1 Aegilops sharonensis
TTTCCCCGAAGAGGAGATGATGATGCAGCACAGTAGCGTAAGTATTTCCCTCAGTTTTTGAGAACCAAGGTATCACTCCACATCATGACTACGCGCAAGTCCCTCGTACCTGCACAAAACGATACCTACTCGCAACCAACGCTTAGGGGTTGTCAATCCCTTCACGGTCACTTGCGAGAGTGAGACCTGATATAGATAATATTTTTGGTATTTTTGGTATAAAGATGCAAAGTAAAAAGTAAAAGCAAAGCAAGTAAATAAAGTGATGGAGATTGACATGATGAGAATAGACCCGAGGGCCATAGGTTTCGCTAGTGGCTTCTCTCAAGAGCATAAGTATTCTACGGTGGGTGAACAAATTACTGTTGAGCAATTGATAGAATTGAGCATAGTTATGAGGTTATCCATGCAATGATCATGTATATAGGCATCAGACGGAAACGATTCTGCATCTACTACTATTACTCCACTCATTGACCGCTATCCAGCATGCATCTAGAGTATTAAGTTAAAAACAGAGTAACGCCTTAAGCAAGATGACATGATGTAGAGGAATAAATTCATGCAATATGATAAATACCCCATCTTGTTATCCTCGATGGCAACAATACAATACGTGCCTTGCAACCCTTTCTATCACTGGGTAAGGTCACCGCAAGATTGAACCCAAACCTAAGCACTTCTCCCGTTGCAAGAACTACCAATCTAGTTGGCCAAACCAAACGGATAATTCGAAGACACTTGCAAAGATAACTTAGTCATACATAAAATAATTCAGAGAAGAATCAAATATTTTCCATAGATAAGCTGGATCATAAACCCACAATTCATCGGTCTCAACAAACACACCGCAAAAAGAAGATTACACCGAATAGATCTCCACGAGAGAGGGGGAGAACATTGTATTGAGATCCAAAAAGAGAGAAGAAGCCATCTAGCTACTAACTATGGACCCGAAGGTCTGAAGTAAACTACTCACACTTCATCGGAGGGGCTATGGTGTTGATGTAGAAGCCCTCGTGGTGGATGCCCCCTCCAGCGGAGCTCCGGAACAGGCCCCAAGATGGGATCTCATGGATACTGGAAGGTACGGCGGTGGAATTAGGTTTTTGGCTCCCTCTCTGAGTTGTTGGGGGTACGTAGGTATATATAGGAGGAAGGAGTACGTCGGTGGAGCGTCAGGGGGCCCACGAGGCAGGGGGCGCGCCCAGGGGGGGCGCACCCCCCACCCTCGTGACCGCCTCTGGCACTCCTTGGAGTAAGGTCCAAGTCTCCTGGATCACGTTCGGTGAGAAAATCACGTTCCCGAAGGTTTCATTCCGTTTGGACTCCGTTTAATATTCCGTTTCTTCGAAACACTGAAATAGGCAAAAAACAGCAATTCTGGGCTGGGCCTCCGGTTAATATGTTAGTCCCAAAAATAATATAAAAGTGAAAAATAAAGCCCGTTATAGTCCAAAACAATAGATAAAGTAGCATGGAGCAATAAAAAATTATAGATACGTTGGAGACGTATCACCCGCCGCCGTCGGCTGGGTCCACCGGGCCTTGCCTGCACGGCGCTGGCGCCGGCAGGTCATCCCTTCCCCGCTCGCTCATGGGGGCGCGGGGCCTCCAGATGGCGGCGGTGCAGCTCGGCCGGCTGCGGTGTGGCTCGGCGGCGGGAGTCTGGCGAGCCTCGTGGTCCTTGGTGCGGTGACGCGGCCGTTGGCCGCGGGGCGGCATGGCGGTGCTAGTGGCCGGCGGCGCCGGCGCGGCCCAGATCTGGGCCCTTTCGGGCTCCATCTAGGCTAGGGCGGGCCAGCAACTCGGTGTGCGGCAACGCTGCTCCCTGGTTGGTGGCGAAGAGGCAGTCACTACTAGGAAAAGGGCTATAGATAGGACTGATTCTAATGGCGCACCAGGTAAATAGTGCGCCACTACTATATACTAATGGCGCACCGGTTGCTCGTGCGCCATTAGTGTGGAAGACACTAATGGCGCACCGTGCTCACGGTGCGCCACTACTATTGATTTTTTCCCCATTTTTCCATACAAACTAATGGCGCAGGATGGCAAAGTGCGCCATTACTAGTTAGAACTAGTAATGGCGCACGACCAAGACAGTGCGCCATTAGTATATATTTTTTTTCTTTTTTGCAAACCTACTAATGGCGCACTATGCCAAAGTGCGCCATTACTAGTTTAAACTACTAATGGCGCACTTTTCCACAGTGCGCCATTAGTATACATATGTTTTTTTTACTTTTTTGCAAAAAGTACTAATGGCGCACCACCTGCCGGTGCGCCATTAGTAACCTGGGACCAACAAGATATTTTGGACAGCCCACCTACCCACTCACTTTCCCCACTTCATTCTCTCCACCTCCTCCTCCAAGCTTGTCTCGGCTGCCTCCTCCTCCTCACCTCATTTCCATCATAGATTCATCAAAATTAAGTGGTGAAATTACCTTTTTTTGATAGGTAAGTAAGGGGAAAGCTATCTTCATGATGTAGATCTACTTTTTTCTCCCTAGCTCGCTCCAACAATGTGCACATGCACTTTTTGTGGCCTAGCTAGATCTATGTATGTTTGTGGTGTTGCTTGTGTTTGTGGTGTTGCATATATGTTTGTGTTTGCAGGTACCGGTATTTGAAATGCGATAGTTGCCAATATTTTGCCGGAATGTTGATTCATTTCCGTTTCGGCGGGAATTTTGGCACTATGCATTCTTTTTGGTCCTATTTTTAGGGAAGGTCATACCACATTTTTTCTTGGTTCTAAAATATCATTTTGCTCTACCCCGCAGGCGACCATGGTCCGCACGATGACCGAAGGCATCGTGAATAGGTTTTTGAGCTCCGCGAAGGCCGAGATGCTTCAAAAGAACGAGACGGAGATAAGATGTCCGTGTCGAAGATGCAAGCTGAAGAGCCTTATTGCGGACCCGGATTCCGGGCAGGTGCGGGACCACCTGCTCTTGCGTGGTTTCATGGATGGCTATCGGTGGCAAGGTGATGAAGATGACTATGAAGTTGTCCATGGGGGCCGGGTAAGAAATGAGGAAGGGCAACAAGACAACCACGGCGGCGAGGGCGGGCGAGAAGACGAAGAATCTCCAGGACATGATCACGACGGTGATGATGTACACAATCATCATGTACAAGATGTCGTACATGATGATGAGGAAGATCAATACGAAGGGAATGATCATGAAGATGAAGATGCCGGAGCAGATGACGATGGAGGCTGGGTGCAGGACCCTCATATTCAAGAGCTGCTTCGCAAGCAGACGGATAACGCAAGAGCTGCCGCCCGAGAGAAAGCCAAGCTGGATCAACTGGAGATAGACGCGGTTACTCCATTGTATGAAGGATGCAGGCCCGAGGATACCCGCCTGAAAGTAACGCTCATGGCTCTGGAGATGAAGGTAAAACACAAAATGACTGACGCATGCTTCGATGAGAACATGTCATTCTGGCACGAACGTCTTCCCAAGGGGAACAAGTGCCCGACCAGTTTCGAGGAGGCGAAGAAAATCGTGTGTCCTTTGGATTTACCGCACGTGAAATACCATGTGTGCATGAACAATTGCATCATTTATCGGGACGAGCACGCGGAGTCTACCATATGTCCGGTGTGCGGCGTCACTCGATACAAGAAGAGGAAGAAAGCTCCTCGAAAATCAGTGTGGTACTTTCCGATCACTCCTCGTCTGCAGCGGTATTTCGCGGACCCTAAGGTAGCAAAGCTCCTGCGTTGGCACGCGGATAGGGAGGAGAAGAAGCGGGAAGATGACGGAAATGATCCGGAGATAAATAAAAAAGACAAGATGCTGAGTCACCCTAAGGATGCGAGCCAGTGGCAAGCGTTGAACTTCGAATACCCAGAATTTGGGAAGGATCCAAGGAACATCGTGCTGGGCGCGAGCACCGATGGAGTCAATCCGTTTGGCAGCCAGAGAAGCACAGATAGCACCTGGCCTGTGTTTGTGTGGATGTACAACCTTCCCCCCTGGTTGTGCATGAAGAAGAATTACATTCACATGAGTATGCTAATTGAAGGGCCGAAACAACCAGGGTAAGACATCAATCTATATCTGGGGCTGCTGAAGGAGGAGCTAGACACGCTGTGGAAAACGCCAGCCAATACGTGGGACGCCGCAGAGAAAGAATATTTCCCTATGAGAGCCGCACTACTCACGACGGTGCACGACTATCTCGGTTACGGATATCTCGCGGGGCAGGTAGTCCACGGATTTTCTGGATGCGTAAGGTGCATGGATGACACAACGTATCGCCAGCTAGATAGAGATCCCGGGTCTTCGAAAACCGTGTTCATGGGACATCGAAGGTGGCTTCGTGACGATGACCCGTGGAGGAAACGCAAGGATCTGTTCGATGGTGAAACCGAACCCCGAAAACGCCCGTGTACGAGGAGCGGCGAGGAAATAGATGAGCTGTTGAAAAATTGGAAAGACTGCCCACTGCCGGGAAAGAAGCAAAAGGCGCCAGAGCCGGGAAAGAAGCGAAAGGCGCCAGAGCCGCTGCTGAAGGTATGCAAAATGAGGTCTGTTTTCTGGGACTTGCCGTACTGGAAGATCCACCGTGTGCCTCACAGCCTTGATGTCATGCATATCACGAAGTACGTGTGCGAGAGTCTGCTTGGTACCCTGCTCAACATGCCAGAGAGGACCAAAGATAGGCCGAAAGCAAGGGCAGACTTGAAATCAATGGGCATCAGGCAGGAGCTTCACGCTAATGATGATGATGATGATGATGATGATGATGAGGCGAAGCAGGACACAGAAAGTCGTCGCAAAGGCAAAAAGGCCAAGAAGACCAGAAATGACTACCCTCCCGCGTGCTTCACTCTAAGTCAGGAGGAGATCGAGCAGTTTTTCACCTGCCTCCCAGGAGTAAAACTTCCTTACGGTTACACGGGGAAGATAAGCAGATACCTAGACCCAGCGAAGCAGAAGTTCAGCGGGATGAAGTCTCACGACTGTCACGTGCTGATGACGCAGATACTTCCAGTTGCAATCCGTGGGATCATAGACGCGCACGTCCGTGAAATGCTATTTGGCCTATCCAACTTTTTCGACGTCATCTCTCGGAAGTCGATTGGCGTGAGGCAACTCAGAAGGCTACAGGAAGAGATCGTGGTGATACTATGCGAGCTTGAGATGTACTTCCCGCCCGCATTCTTCGACGTTATGGTGCATCTGCTGGTCCATATCATGGAGGATATCATCCAACTCGGGCCGACGTTCCTGCACAGCATGATGTCGTTTGAAAGGATGAATGGTGTCATCAAAGGATACGTTCGGAACATGTCACGTCCAGAGGGAAGTATAGCCAGGGGCTTTCTGACCGAAGAGTGCATCTCCTACTGCACGAATTATCTAGGCATCGAGAACCCCGTTGGTCTGCCCGTCAACAGGCACCTCGGCAGGCTCGCTGGATGGGGTCACCGTGAGGGTCGCCGCGAAATGCATGTCGACTTCGAGGGTCGACTCGCCGACTTTGAAAAAGCAAACCTAGTCGCGCTACAACACATAGACGTGGTCGATCCTTGGGTGGTAGAGCACAAAACCTTTATTGAGAAGACGTATAATGACCGAGGCCAACAGAGGACGGACGGAGATATACTCAAAGAGCACAACTCATGTTTCACGCGTTGGTTCAAGCAGAAGCTTCTGTCGTACCCTTTACATGAAGATTCTTCCGCGGAAGAACAACTCATATTCGCCTTGTCACAGGGCGCCGAGCACAACCTGATGACCTATGAGGCGTACGATATCAACGGCTACACATTCTACACCGAGGACAAGGACATGAAGAGCGATGGTTATCAGAAATCCGGGGTAACGATGGAATCCTACACCGGTAAGGACAAGGACAGATACTACGGAAGGATCGAGGAGATCTGGGAGCTGAGCTACGCTGGAGAGAAGGTGCCGATGTTCCGTGTCAGATGGGCCAAGAGCGTCCTAAAAGAAGACCGATATTTCACCACCATGGTTATACCCGAAGAAAAATCCAAGACCGCGGGCGCAAACGTCACCGCGAAAAATGAGCCATGGGTACTGGCTTCCCAAGTGGACCAATGCTTCTTCATTACCGACCCGCCAAAGCCCAGTCGTGTTGTCGTGAGGAGAGGCAAAAGGAAGATCATCGGAATGGATGGAGTAGCCAATGAGCAAGACTTCGACAAGTACGGCGACCCGAAGATCGAACATGACGACGACGATGAAGAAGCAGCACACACCACAAGAAGAAGCAGGACCACCCTACCTAAAGGACGCCCGTTCCACAGAAGAACTCCATTTGCGAAAAAGAAGGGCAAGAAGATTGTGAACAGATAGCTAGCTAAGATCGATTGTATTTAAATCGTAGTCTTCATTTCTCGATTGTATTTCATGGGCACTTTTTGATATCATGAATATTTTTAAATTTCATGCGCACTTTTTGAATTCATGAGGACACTTGATCTCGATCCCCCTCCATCTCGATCTCGATTCCCCCTCCATCTCGATCTCGATCCCCGCACCCTCCCCCGCTCCACCGCCGCCGCCGATGATATTTTCAAGTAAGAAATTTGAACATATTTTTTAAAAAATTATTACTGTTTTTATAAAAAAATATTACTGTTATGATTTAAACAAGTTTGAACATATTTAAACACAAATAAATATAAAAAACAGCATTTAAAATGCATAAAAAATATTGGGGAGCCTGGGAATCAAACCCAGGACCTCCTGGTGTGTATGCTGCGTGCTGACCAATCGGGCTAGTGGGTGGGTTCTGTTGTAGATAGGGTTAGGTTGTAGATATGGTTAGTGGGCTAGATTAAAACAAAATTCTAATGGCGCACCGAGGGGAGGTGCGCCATTAGAATAGTCATACTTATGGCGCACGACTGGACGGTGCGCCATTAGAACCCTCCCCCTAGCTATCCTCCCTCTCTCTCGCCAGATCCCCTTCGACCCTCTCTCCCTCGCCACCAGATCCACCCGCGCGCTGCCCCGACCCACGACGCCGCCGCCCCGACCCTCACCGGACTCCACCCCCGCCGCCCCCGCGCCCCCACCCCCGCCGCCCCGACCCTCGCCGGACTCCTCCTCGCCGTCTGCGCCTTCTTCCACATCCTCCAGGCCTCCGCCGCCGCCGGCCGCCAAGGCACCAACCACCTCCTCGGACGGGGCGCTCTTCCTCGCGCTCCCCTCACCAACCATGACGCCGGCCACCTGCTCCTCACCAACCACGACGTCGGCCACCTGCTCCGTCGTCTCCGGCAGAGGTTACTCCACCTAGCTGCAGCACTCGTGCGCTTGGCGGCTAGGGTTTGCCTCCAGCCTCTCCCCTCCCCCTTCAACGAGAGGAGCATCCGGTGCCCCCGCCCTCGAGTTCGTCGACGGCGCTGTCCTCCAGCCGCAGCCGCCGCAGGTACAGAGCCCCCCCCCCCCCCCCCCCCCCCCCCCCGCCCCGCCCCCCCCCCCCCCCCCCCCCCCCGCCCCGCCCCCCCCCCCCCCCCCCCCCCCCGCCCCGCCCCCCCCCCCCCCCCCCCCCCCCGCCCCGCCCCCCCCCCCCCCCCCCCCCCCCGCCCCGCCCCCCCCCCCCCCCCCCCCCCCCGCCCCGCCCCCCCCCCCCCCCCCCCCCCCCGCCCCGCCCCCCCCCCCCCCCCCCCCCCCCGCCCCGCCCCCCCCCCCCCCCCCCCCCCCCGCCCCGCCCCCCCCCCCCCCCCCCCCCCCCGCCCCGCCCCCCCCCCCCCCCCCCCCCCCCGCCCCGCCCCCCCCCCCCCCCCCCCCCCCCGCCCCGCCCCCCCCCCCCCCCCCCCCCCCCGCCCCGCCCCCCCCCCCCCCCCCCCCCCCCGCCCCGCCCCCCCCCCCCCCCCCCCCCCCCGCCCCGCCCCCCCCCCCCCCCCCCCCCCCCGCCCCGCCCCCCCCCCCCCCCCCCCCCCCCGCCCCGCCCCCCCCCCCCCCCCCCCCCCCCGCCCCGCCCCCCCCCCCCCCCCCCCCCCCCGCCCCGCCCCCCCCCGCCCCCCCCCCCCCCCGCGCGCCCCCCCGCCCCCCCCCGCCGCCGCCCCGCCCCTCACCGGACCCCACCCCCCCCCCCCCCCCGATTCCATCTTCCCCCTCGCCCCCGATTCTTTCAGATGCAACTCTGTGATCTCCATCTTTCAGATGTTATAGTGTACAGGAGCAACTTTGCACCAATGCATGATTTCAGATGTTATCGATATATGGCCCGTTGATAAATTTGTACTCCAGCAAGTTTACTCCAGTACTCACTTTAAAATTCAGTTTACTGTTAAATTACAGTAATTCAGTTTACTGTTAAATTTCAGTTTCACAGGCTAGTTTCCAACAAACAAAGCCTATGCTTATGAAGAATAAATCAGCTGAAATGAGATACTGGTCCTTTTTTACTTTGTTTGTTCAGATTGTTGGAAATTTTAAGCTCTCAATCACTGAAGGCCACTGTAGTTCTTTGAATTCAACCATTTAGGTGAGCTACAACTAGGAGGATTTTGGAGTAGTACTCTGAAACTGTTGCTGTTAGAACATGCTGTTACTTGCTGTCAGTTAACTGAATCAGTACAAAACTCTTCTATGGAGTTAACCGAAGATCAGCAAGCAAATCAAAATCTGCAACATATTTTCTTCAGTCCCTAACTGACAACACAATTTCTTCAGTCTAGTGATGCAGCAATTTCTTCAGTCTAGTGTAAATGTAACTGACTACTGGTCAAATACTCTAGTGTATTTAGTGTAAATCTAGTCTGAAACTAGTAGAGCTCTTGGTGATTTGCAAATTCAGTTTAAATGAAAATTTGGTACATGACTACTGATCATGTATGAAAGATGTTGCTACTGGATGAGCACAAGAACTACTCAATAGATAATTGATTTTGTAGAACAAGTCTTGTTGCCAGTCTTGAACCAATAGATAATCTTAATTGAAATTTGACCATGTCTGGTTGCCAGCCCTAATGAAAAAAGCAACTGAATTTCCAACAACCTGCTAGGTAGAACAATCCATTTCCAACAACCTGCTAGGTAGAACAATCCATTACTACATGATTGCAACTGAATTGTCAACTCCATGTACTATGTATGTTGTGGCATCTGGTGTGGTCCGAGTGATCAGGTTTCAAGTGATTTTGAATTTTTATGATTTTTATGCACATATATATGTGTATGATGATCCTCCTTTCCTGCAGTAGTATAACTAGGATATATACCAAAAAAGATTGTTATATTCCTCCCTGGTACAATAAATAATAAACTAAAATAGTTCCTGGTACAAAAAGAATAAACTATACATAGTTAATTTCTTCATCTTTGAATTTTTTCAGAAATTGGTATGACCAAAGATGCTATTGTATATAAATGGGCTGCTGTAGAACTGTTCTTCATCTTTACAGGGTTGTTGTATAGAAATATGCTGAATTTTCTGCTCTGATTGTTGCTCAAAGAAATTTAGCAAAAAAATGGGGTCCTGGGAGACGCCGCTGCTGCTTGAGGCCCTTGAGAGGCCCTTCGTGTCGTGATGATTTTGCAGGTACCCCGAGAGGCCCTTGAGTTTGCCGGAATGTCGATTAACTTCCGTTCCGGCAAATTCAGGTACTCCATATGTCCTATTTTCAGCAAAGGTCATGCTAAAATTTTCCGTGAATTTTAGCATGATTTTGCTAAAAATCGGACATATGAGGTACTGTCTACTAATGCATGGGTCGGGGTATCTTAGTACTTAATTAAGTAGGATCAACTGCCCCTTTATTCTTGCTGTATTAAACCATAGGTGGCAATAGAGCCAAGTGATTAGTGCCAAGTGATTAGGCCCAACCTAGGGTGCCTTGGCATCGATAAACCCTAAATGATGAAAACTTAACTTGGCTGCCCCGGATGCCTCGGTGTCGATGAGAACCTAAATGATGTACGCTTAGGCTTTTAGGGTGCCTCGGCGTCGACAAACCCTAAATGATGAAAGCTTAGGCTTTTAGGATGCCTCGGTGTCGACAAACCCTAAATGATGAGACCATGATCTTGTTCCTTGACAATAACCAACTTTTTGACCAAACTTTTTTCCTATTTAGAGCGAAACATGGCCCACAGCGATGAGGCCGGTGGTTCGGGCGGCAAGCAATTCTGGGAGCTGTCCCAGGAGATGGAGGAACAACCTCACCGCTATGAGGACGCCGCGGAAGACACCGATCCTGATTACACAACCCCTAGTGGCGTCGGGGATGACACCACTGATGGTGCCGCCGAGGATGCCACCACTGATGATGGCGGCGCACACACAGATGGCAGCCAATCGAAGAAGCAAAGGAAGGACCGGCGTCCGAATGCGCTCCGCACCGTCAAGGAGGAATTCACTCAAGTGGACTCCGACGGGAATCCAACGGAGCCCAAACATATAGTCAAGGGGTACTCGG
>LR880966.1:17688218-17722980 GCA_904067115.1 Aegilops sharonensis
TTACAATCATACCATAGGCTAGCTTCTAGGGTTTAGCCTCCTTGATCTCGTGGTAGATCCACTCTTGTAAACATCCACAATATCAATATCAATCAAGCAGGACGTAGGGTTTTACCTCCATCAAGAGGGCCCGAACCTGGGTAAACATCGTGTCCCTTGTCTCCTGTTACCATCCGCCTAGACGCACAGTTCGGGACCCCCTACCCGAGATCCGCCGGTTTTGACACCGACAGCTATGATTCCCCCACAAGTCGGGATGAGACTTCGGACTTTACAAAAAGAAAAAAAATGAGAAAAAAAAGAGAAAGGCCAAAAAGAAAGAAAAAAAGAAGGCCAAAGAAAAAAAAAAGAGAAGAGAAAAAGAAAAAAAGAAAAAATAAAATGAGAGAAAAAGAGAGAAGGGACAATGCTACTATCTCTTTTTCCATACTTGTGCTTCAAAATAGCACCATGGTCTTCATGATAGAGAGTCTCATATGTTGTCACTTTCATATACTAGTGAGAATTTTTCATTATAGAACTTGGCTTGTATATTCCAATGATGGGCTTCCTCAAAAGTGCCCTAGGTCTTCATGAGCAAGCAAGTTGGATGCACACCCACTTAGTTTCTTTTGTTGAGCTTTCATATATTTATAGCCCTAGTGCATCCGTTGCATGGCAATCCCTACTCACTTGCATTGATATATATTAATGGGCATCTCCATAGTCTGTTGATACGCCTAGTTGATGTGAGACTATCTTCTCCTTTTTGTCTTCTCCACAACCACCATTCTATTCCACATATAGTGCTATGTCCATGGCTCACGCTCATGTATTGCGTGAAAGTTGAAAAAGTTTGAGATTATTAAAGTATGAAACAATTGCTTGGCTTGTCATCGGGGTTGTGCATGATTAAATACTTTGTGTGATGACGATAGAGCAACAGCCAGACTATATGATTTGTAGGGATAACTTTCTTTAGCCATGTTATTTTGAGAAGACATGATTATTTTGATTAGTATGCTTGAAGTATTACTATTTCTTATGTCAATATGACATTTTATTTTGTATTCATTTGGATCTGAACATTCATGCCACAATGAAGAAAATTACATTATGAATTATGCTAGGTAGCATTCCACATCAAAAATTCTCTTTTATCATTTACCTACTCGAGGACGAGCAGGAATTAAGCTTCGGGATGCTTGATACGTCTTCAATGTATCTATAATTTTTTATTGTTCCATGCTATTATATTACCCCTTTTGGATGTTTATGGGCTTTATTTTACATATTTATATCATTTTTGGGACTAACCTACTAACCGGAGGCCCAGCCCATATTGCTGTTTTTTTTTGCCTATTTCAGTATTTCAAAGAAAAAGAATATCAAACGGAGTCCAAACGGAATGAAACCTTCGGGAGCGTTATTTTTCGAACAAATCTGATCCGGAGAGCTTGGAGTGCAAGTCAAGAAGCTCCCGAGGCTCCCACGAGATAGGAGGGCGCGCCCCCCCTTAGGGCGCGTCCCCCTGTCTCGTGGACCCCTCGGGCGGCCACCGACGTACTTCTTCCTCCTATATATACCTACGGACCCCGAAAACATCCGGGAGCACCACGAAACACAATTTCCACCGCCGTAACCTTCTGTATCCGCGAGATCCCATCTTGGAGCCTTCACCGGCACTCTGCCGGAGGGGGAATCGACCACGGAGGGCTTCTACATCGACACCATAGCCCCTACGATGAGTTGTGAGTAGTTTACCACAGACCTACGGGTCCATAGTTATTAGCTAGATGGCTTCTTCTCTCTTTTTGGATCTCAATACAATGTTCTCCCACTCTCTTGTGGAGATCTATTCGATGTAATCTCTTTTTGCGGTGTGTTTGTCAAGATCCGATGAATTGTGGGTTTATGATCAAGTTTATCTATGAATAATATTGGAATCTTCTCTGAATTATTTTATGTATGATTGAGTTATGTTTGCAAGTCTCTTTGAATTATCAATTTGGTTTGGCCTACTAGATTGATCTTTCTTGCCATGGGAGAAATGCTTAGCTTTGGGTTCAATCTTGCGGTGTTCTTACCCAGTGACAGAAAGGGTTGCAAGACACGTATTGTATTGTTGCCATCGAGGATAACAAGATGGGGTTTATATCATATTGCATGAGTTTATCCCTCTACATCATGTCATCTTGCTTAATGCGTTACTCCGTTCTTATGAACTTAATACTCTAGATGCATGCTGGATAGCGGTCGATGTGTGGAGTAATAGTAGTAGATGCAGGCAGGAGTCGGTCTACTTGTTATGGACGTGATGCCTATATACATGATCATGCCTAGATAATCTCATAACTATGCGCTTTTCTACCAATTGCTCGACAGTAATTTGTTCACCCACCGTAATACTTATGCTATCTCGAGAGAAGCCTCTAGTGAAACCTATGGCCCAGGGGTCTATCTCTTATTATATTTGCTTTTAATCTACTTTTATTTGCATTTTTACTTTTTGCATCTATATTACAAAATACCAAAAATATATTATTATCTCTCTATTAGATCTCACTTTCACAAGAGGCCGTGAAGGGATTGACAACCCCTTTATCGCGTTGGTTGCGAGTTCTGAGTTTGATTGTGTAGGTGCGTGGGACTTTTGAGGAACCTCCTACTGGATTAATACCTTGGTTCTCAAAACTGAGGGAAATACTTACGCTACACTTCCTGCATCACCCTCTCCTCTTCGGGGAAAACCAACGCAAGCTCAAGACATAGCAGGGCGGTGCACGATGATTCGTCTGGGGTGGTGGTGGGGTTTGGGTTGGGAGAAATCTCTGGCGGCTCGTTTGGCCCCGATGCAGCGACGCCTGTGGGTGCCGCCGGACCTTGCTGAAGAGCGTCGGATACATCCCTTCCCCCCTCTGCCCCCCGCGTACCGGGGGAAACCCTAGGACTAGTCCGGGCAACAGCGGCGTCGACGTCGTCTCATTCTTGAAGGTGTTGCTGGTTACGCGGCGCTTCAGAGTGCTGGGATCGTGGTGGTACTTCTCCGGAGGGTGCAGCGGTCGCCGGTCTTCTTCGTTTCATTGATCTGCCATTGTTGGCATTTATTTCTCTTTCTTTCTTCTTTATTTTTCTTTGGGCTTGTTTGTGCTGTGGCCCCAGCACCTATCGTTGGATGTACCGGTGGTCGCTTTGTAATACAAAGCGGGGGGAAACCCTTTTTCTTAATATAATAATATGGTTAGTGGTTAATGGTACGGTCGCTGCGTGTGCAAATGTACTGTGTTGCATGACAACCGTACTGGGCGTTTTTTTTTTTTTTTGCACTGGTAGAAGAATTTTATTCCATAAGTATAGGGTTACAATCACAAGGGAAGAGATTCTCAACATACGGTGGATCTCGTCCAAGCCATACAGCAGTAGTACTCTCTATACAACTATACAGGGCCAAACGATTTGCTATCCTATTTTGCACACAACTAATTTTTGAGAGAATAAAAACTCACTTACTGGGCGTATTTCCTACTTGTTTTTCCTCATATACACAAGGAAGATGACACACTCACTTACAAACATTTTCCCAAATAAACACACTACAATCTACAGGTCACATAATTGAAAACACAGAGTAACCTGTGTTGGTTCAGCTATCGCTAACTTGCTATGCTACTGTCTAACTTGATGTAAATTACACTAAAAAAAATATGTGTTGACTTGTCATGTGAAGTGTAGTTGTCTGGTCAATTCAAAAATTTGCGTCAACTTTGGTTTGTGTGGTATTTACCGAAACCGTACCCAAATATTTTAGTAAATACCGAAACCGAACCGTATAATTTTCATACCATATTTATCAAATAACCATACTTACCGAACCATATTAACCGAACGCCCAGGGCTATACTCACATGTGAAGCTGGAGTCCTGATTGGCTAGAGATTGCTCAAGCAAGTAGGACGTGTTTGCTTGCCTGCATTAGGTTCAACCAGACCCGCGCCGGAAAAAACTGGGTGTTTAGTTTCCTGTGTTCACCATTGGGCCTGCATAGCATGAAATTCAAAGCATCTTTGGGCCTGTCTCGCTGAGAACACTCACATCGGAAGTTTCCTGCGAGCCAGGCTGAGCTGAGCCACAGCGAGTGCATATGAATGGGCCCGTTGCATGAGAGGAGGCTAGAGGGATGCGAGCTAGTACACAGCTTCTACGTGCTATCTTCTTCAAACTCCACTAAGCTCCTCCCTAATCTCCTTTCTAATCTACACAATGGTGCTTCGATTTAAGATAAGCTCTACATGATATGCACATCAATGTTACGCTTCCATTTTGCAATCGGTTCCTAGTCTCGTCCTCCAGTAAGCTCCTCAATTTTGTGTTCACGTTTGGAGCTATTTTGAACGAATTTTATCATATTTGTCACGCACGATCAACCGTTGAAAATTTCCTTTGACCAATAGCCTAATCTTGCAGTTCCACACGACATTCATGTTGCAAGTTTTCTGTTTCGACGATCGTAAACGAGAAGATCTACATCTTCCTCCTGATTGTACGTATGTATGGTGTGATTTAAGACACTGCTTAATCGTTCCTCTAGGCCGGCATGGTTTCTCTCAATCTCCTCTCTCGCGTCCTGTAGTGGCGTCATCGTTGCCGTCATTCATCTCGGCCTTCTCTCCATGATCCTATTGCATTGACACCGCCATGGCGCGCACACTACATTTCTTCTGCTATGTCCTCTGCCTTAAAGCCCTCCTATTAATCCCTCTTGACGCCGGCGCCGTTCCTCTTAACCTCGTCCGTGTCCTACTACACTGGAGTCATTTTCGGCGTCGGTCATCTCGGCATCCTCTCTCATCCTACTGCATTGACGCTGCAACGGCGCGAGCACTGCATTTCTCCTCCTCTGTCCTCTTTCTCCGTGTGGACATTCACTGAGGTGACGATGCTAGCAACTAGTTTGCCGCGCCGCCGACTAGGTCGCTCGCGCATGACTCCGTGCTTGTCATGTTGAACACGGAGCCATGGCCAATGTCTACCGCAGTCGTCATGGTCCAACACGCACTGCATTTCTCCTCCCTCGTCCTCTTCCTCAGCGCTCCTCCGCACGAACTTTCTCTGTGGGGAGACGCTATGCCAAAATTGTTTCCCTAATACAAAAAAACTAGATGTGAGCAACCAAACAATGTGCAAATATTAGTTTTTTTGCCTATATTTCCTCGACCAGCCTTCGTTGAGCCCATACTCAACGATCCTCGCTGATTGCTGAAAGGCCCGAGGCAACAGGGTCCATGGCTGATGGCCCGGAGTGTGCCAGCAAAATCCTTTGTTAACTGTAGACACAGTGACACTATTCACCACTGTGGAACAATGTAGCAGCACAGTTGGCCCGGGGTAGGACCATTGGCTGGCTACGCAACTAGCTGCCGGATTTGCATCAGTATCCTTCACACATTGTGCAAGATAAGTAAATGGTGTGGCACATGCCTTAGCTAGAAGTTCTTATGATTCTCATGATGTGATTTCCTGGTTTCCTTCTAGCTGAACAGATTAAGTATATATTCCCTCCGTAAAGAAATATAAAAGCGTTTAGATCACTACTTTAGTGATGTAAACACTTATATTTTTCTACAGAGGGAGTAAATACCATTTGATTTGAATGAAGTGTGCCATAACTTGAAGAAAAAATAGAGAAAGAGAAGCGGTGGGCGCTTGCCACGACTAAATCGTGCAGCTGCATGGCCATGGAGAAAAAGAGGATACACGAAAGGATGTTTTGACGTGATGACATGGCCATGCATACGCGCACGCGACACTACACCGCAAGCCGAGCAATCCCTCATCAGCTGGAAGGGTCACACGCACGCGGGAAGGGTCACGGCGTCCATGAACTCGTGGTCCGCGACCAGCCTCTCCAGCGCGTCCGGCGCCAGGCACACCTCCAGCGACATGCTCCCTCCCCGCTCCGGCCCCTCGAACACCGTCGCCTTCCCGTCCGTCTTGTCGCCGAGGCCGCTCCGCACGCCCACCGGCCGTCCCCACCCGAAGTCGTTCCCGAACACGTCGAACCGCGGCGAGCTCCCGGTCTCCAGCCCCGCGCCCCCTGCCGCCGACGACAGGTCCCCGGTGAACGCGAACGTCGGTTCCCGGACCCATCGTTCCAGGAACCCCCTCAGCGCCGCCTCGTCGAACGACGCCACGGCGCGGTTCAGCTGCCACGCCGTCCAGCCCAGCCCCTTCTCCAGGACGTCGCCGGCCACGCAGACCGCCCTTCCGGGCACCACGGCGTTCCCCACGTAGCCCGGCGGGATGCCGCGCACGCGCCCCCGGCACCCGATGATGACGGCGTAGAACGTCTCCTGCCCCGGTGCGAGGCGCCGGGCCCGGCACACTGCCCGCCAGAGGTGCGCGAGCAGGGCCTGCAGCGACGAGATGGCCGCGGTGGCGACGCCGGCCATCTCGCCGTTCGCCCTCGCCTTGAGCTTCTTCACGCTCGCGGCGGAGAAGGTGAAGAAGCCTTCCCGCACCGACGGGAGCTCGAACCGCCGGAGGACGTGCTGCAGCTTACTGAACGGCAAGGGGATCGGCACGGGGCTCGTCTCGACGAACCACCTCGCGAGCACCGGCGCCGGCGTCGAGACCATCTTCATCTTGTTTAGGCCGCTGCCATTGACGTCGCCTCGGTGTCGGTGGATCTCCGACCATGCGTTGAAGAACTCCCAGAAGGAGGTGCCGTCGCCGACGGAGTGGTTCATGGACACGGCCACGAAGACGCCGTCGGCGAGCTCAGTGACCTGCGCAGACAGCACGGGGAGAGACTCGATGGCCGCGTCCGCGTCAAGCACACCGTTCAGCGAGAACAAGTCCCAGACCACCGGCGACGGGGTGTACACCGAGCCGACGAGGTCCGCGACGGCCACGCCGGGCGCCGCGGCGTGGACGAGCTCGGCGCCTTCCCCGGTGCAGCGCAGAGCGACGGTGACCGTCCCGTCGCCGAGCTCCTCGACGGCGAGCCGGCCTGCAAAGTGGCAGTACCGGTCCAGGGCGCGCGCCAAGGAGGACGCGAGGGCGTCTACGAGGCGCTTGCCGACGACGGGGGGCTTGGGCAGGAGGATGCCCTTCTGGATGTGGTCTATGGTGAGGAGGCGGAGGTCCCATGGCGTAAGGTGGATGACCTCCGACGGCGGCGTGCCGCCACCGCTCGACGGCCGGACCATGCGCCGGGATACGATCCGGACAGTGCCGGGAGCTTCCATGTGCTCGATGCTGCCCATTGCCTCGCTCGCGATCGAGATTTCTTGGGACTCGTATGAGGCTAAGAGCTGTTGCTTGCATATATAGTTAGCATCCATCCTACCACGATGGTGTTCAATCTTTGTCGCACACTAGCATTAGATTTAGACCTGGGCATGGACAGCCCGGCCTGAAAAACCCAGGCCGGGCTCGGGCCTTGTTTTGCGGCCAGGAATCGGGCAGGGCTTGGGCTTCTTGTTTTCTGAATTTTGGGGCGGCATTCCGGGCTTTGGGTCAGGCTTGCATGTGTGTACACTAGGAAACAGCGTTTGAATCGGCCTTTCATGCTTCGGGCTTGATTTTGAGCCGGACTCGGGCTTGAAAACAAAGTATATTTTGGGCTTCCGGCCGGGCCCGGGCTTGAGAAAGGAAGGTCAGGCTTTTACAAGCCCGGCCCGAAACCAAGCCCAACCCGGCGTTTGCACGGGTTTAACTAGGACAACCTGTTTTGGGAAAGCTTTCCCTTCCACGCGCTTTCTTCTTTTGGATTTTTTTTCCATTTTCTAACTTTTAGAAATTGTATTTCAAGCTTTCAAGAAAGGATGTGAATATTATGTGATTGTACGCGCCATAGGAATCCAGTGCGATGGACCTCTGGACTCACCGCGCTATAGGAATCCAGTGCGATGGACCTCTGGCCTGGTGAGTCCGAGTGATGTTAACCATGAGTGATGCCGAGTCGCCAGTTTCTCGCACAAAACACAAGTCTAGGGCGCTAGCTTGGGCGGACATGCTCAAAAACATCTTGTAGCTGAGGTCGCGATCGATTGAGGCTCCGCCGCTTCCGTTGAACATGATCTGCGTGGAACAAATTCGAGCCAAGATCATCTTAGCCTCCGGGCAGCCAATCAATGAACCTCTGGTTGAAGAGATTTTTGGTGGAGTTACGAGTCATACCCTCAAGCATATGCCTAATTTGAGACGACTTCGATGGATCTACCTCACCGCTCTAAGGGTTCCGCTTCGCACCTGTACCTCGCTGCTCCGAGGCTTCTGCATCCCGTCCGAGGGCTCTACATGGTCGATGGGTATTGGTTTTAACATTGTCCACTTCGGATGTCCTCAGAGTTCGATTTAAAATAAGTAGTGATTCTTTTTTTGTTATGGTCCATTCTCTACAATTTGGCTCAAATGATCTATTGTTCAGTCCAAAGTAATTTGCGAAGTTGTGAGAGTAATTTTCCTGGGGCTCTTTTCCGATCTTTGCTTTGTAGGAAAACACTATTGCAGGCCTATTTTTTAAACTAATATTAAGAGCACCCCCGCAAAACTTTTAAGTGTGGAGTTTGATGGTAATCTCATGATGGTGGTAGTACCTTATGTGGCAAGCTATGCCACCAGTTTGTCAAAGATGATGTGGTAGTGGCGCTACCAACACTTGGTTTCTAGGAGAATTCTATATTTTTCACTAACTTTATATGTACAATGGATGGGTATCATGGTTTCCTCTCCTTTTTGGTTTTGAGCAAAGCACGTCTTATGGTAGTATCAACCAACATTTAATGTGAGATTGTCTAGGGTTCTTCTTGGATGACTCACTCTAAACATCTAGATTGTGATGAAGTTGCTTTGGTTTATGAATCTATATGTATCGCATTTTAATTTATCAAAGGACTAGAGAGAGAAGACAAACGTTAGATGCAAATCTTTGAAAATACTCTAAAAAGGCTAAGTTTTTCCCCCTGTTCTGTTAGGTGTCGGTTAAACGATATCGTTAGTTGTCTCAGGGAGTGCTACATACTACCTTCGTCTGAAAAAGCTTGTCCCTCAAATTGATGTATTTAGCAACAAGTTAGTGCTAGATACATCTATTTGAAAGATAAGCTTGGGAAAAGACTTTTCAGACGGAGGGAGTACTAAACTTTATATTGTGTTTGTGTAGGACAGACGTGGCGTTTTGGCTCTCGGGTGCATCTGCATCAGAGGTGAACAGTAAATTCGTTTAAAATAGTAAAAGATTTTAAAAAATTCAAACCATTTTGCGATGCTAGATGCTCATGTGTGTGAAATCCGTGCCAAATTTTGTGTAGTTCGGACATTTCGGTAGCTCTCAACAAAAAAGACAAATTTTGGGGTTGTAAAAAAAATGTTCACATACTGTTTTGATCGATTTCGTCTTCTTTGCCATGAACTCCTCAGATATTTGAACAAGCTGAAATTTGGCACGAACACCCCTGCATTGAAACTTACCAAAAAAATTATTTCTTTTGAATTTAGGATGCAGATGAGTCTAGGCAACGAATTGAATATCTGGATCTTCCTTTAGTTTTTCTATACAGTATACTAGTAGAATAATTAATTACATGAACCAGGACTTTGAATGATTTTCTTTTCTTTTGTCCCCCATTTGAAGTGACACGAGAACTGATGACCTGGTCGTACAAAAGTATCCGTGATTGAATATTACTCCCTCCGTCCGAAAATACCTGTCGGAAAAATGCATAAAAATGGATGTATCTAAAATTAAAATACGTCTAGATACATCCATTCCTTCGACAAGTATTTCCAGACGAAGGGAGTACTTCATCTGTCCTAAAACAAGTGTATCATAGCTAGTACTCCCTCCGTCCGAAAATACCTGTCACCAAAATGAATAAAATGAGATGTATCTAGAACTAAAATACGTCTAGATACATCTTCTTTTATTCATTTTGATGATAAGCGTTTCCGGCAAAAGGAGTATAAAGCTGAGACATTTATTTTAGGAGAGAGGGAGTGTGTGGTAGGCCAGGCTTCCTTACACTGATCTGCACGTGGTTCCTTGACCTTTAGTACCTATCTACTAGTCGATCGAGCCGTGAATCGCGTGGCATGCTGCCGTGTACTGTAGCAGCCGTACGTGTTATCCATCACGAAATCCCTATCAGTATGTTTCCTCGTGTATCACGCGCCCAGCATACAATCATGTCTCGGGAACCATCGCCTTGACCGACATCATACGTGTCGCGCGACGCGTTTTTGTGGAAGGACGATTATGCTATTTTTTATAAAATGGTACGGGACGATCTCAGCCGTCCTTGTATTTAGAGGGATCGTAACGAACAAGAAGTGATTCTGTTATGAGTTCAGATTCAGTGCCTCTGTTTAACAGTATATCTGATCTTTGCTTTTCCCGTCCGATGTGAGCAGCCAAAACGTCCTCCAGCCCATGCTTCAATGCCAGTGCTTCCGACATTGGATCATCCAGTGAATAATGGAGCTATTTAATTAGGGCATTGAATCTTCATGCGCACCTTTTGTAAATGTATATTCCACAGATTATATATCATGGTTAAACAGTTATAATTTCTCAACTTTTACTTGGTATGTATACTGGTTCTAGGAAGAGTCCTCGGTAGCTCATCAGCCCGAGAAATGGAATGAACTACATTTTGGAGCTAGAAATCATATAAAACCGCGTACCCAGTTCTTCTAATGAGGTGACGGAACAAATATATGTTGACATTTAAACATTGATATTTACACACCCTCTGTTGCAATGAGCAAGGATTTACCAAAAAAGGCTTTCGCCCCGCTTTATATATAAAGCAACGACCAACAACAACCCGGTACAAACGCACGCCACCACAACACCGCACACACCCGAGGCAAGATACATAAGCGCTGAGCGCAGCAACACCACCCAAAGCACTACAAGAGCAGCCGGGTCCTCGACCGTGAACAGGCCACCGCGAAGAGATGAAGCCCCATATGACGAACCGTGGGCTCCAAGGCGGTGCCTTCAGGAAGGATACGACACCGGAGCGTCGCCACCACCCGACCCGAGAGTCAGAGTTTCCCCTGGAGCAACACGACGGGCAATGATGGCCGCGGCGACGCCTTCAGGAAGGGAACGAGCTTCGCCGCCGCCGGTCCGTCCGAAGATAGAGCAGGTTTTCACCCCGGCTAATACTCACCGCCACCGAACGCCACACCGTGACCATGCCGCCCACACGACCATGGTCACAAGGCAGCACCCAGGCACGGGCTTTGCCCAAGAGCACCGTGACACCACCACCAGGGCCGCCGCCCCGGCATCCAAGACCTCAACGCCACCTCACCCGTTACCCAGCGCCACGCCACCTATAGAGACGGGTGGAAAGGCCCCACCTTTCGCACCCCTGAGCTGCCCCCAACCAGCCGCCATCGGCCCGTCCTGCTGCCGGGCGCGAGACTAGCGCGGTCCTGCTGCCGGGCACGAGACGGCCGCGGTCCTGCTGCCGGCCGCGAGACGGGCGCGGTCCTGCTGCCGGGCGCGAGACGAGCGATGGACCACGGCTGGGAGAAGCCCCGCCCATCGACAGAAGTGGAGCGCGGGCGACGGGGAGAGGAATCGAAGGCCGCCGCACGCCGCCTACGGACGAACCGACGCCGAAAATGCCAGCCGCCGCCGCAACCGACTTGCCAAGCTACCGTGGAACTCTCCACGGCCAGAGCAGCAGCAACACCAGGCCACTGCCCATCCCGCGCCACCCGCCGGACTCCTGGCACTGAATCCGCCGGGCACGCATCCACCAAATCGGCCAGCGCACCGGCCGCACCACCTGCGCCGCCGCACACACCACCACACCTGCGCCACCACCTCCCCCAGCCAGGACGGCCAAGGCAGAGGGGGCCGCCCGCAGCCGCGCCGCCCGGGGGGGGCCAGATCCAGTCGAGGGCACCGCATCCCGCCCCCAAGCACGCCCCTCCACGCGACGCCCGTCGCGCCGCCGCCACGCCGCCGCCACCGCACCGGCGCGCCGCCACGCTGCCGCGCCCGCCGTCAAGCGGGGCACCCCGGCCCGCCGGCCTCGGCCCGCCCTGAGCCCGACGCGAGAGGGGACAGGAGCTTCCCGCCGCCGCCGGCGACGACCAGGCTTCGCCTGGCCGCGCCCTCTGGCGGCGGCGAGGGGAGAGGGGAAGAGGGAGGGGGGACCCGGCCGACGGCGGCTAAGGGTTTCCTCCCGGTCGCGCGCGGGGCGACTCGGGAGGGGAACGGGCGGTAGGAGATTCCTCGAGGCGTTGTCGAGCAAGGATTTGTTACTGCAACATTAATGTATTCTTTTTTCTTTTAAGGAAACATTAATGTATTCACTTGCACGTAAGTAGATCAATTTTATCATCTACCGCGAATAGTAAAGGGACCAGCATGACCATTTGCTTGGAGGAATGTATTCTTGGGATCTCCTGGGAGGAAAGAGCATATTAGAATATGTTGATATGCACGTTCTTTTTTCTCAACAGTGCAACATTTTCTAGCCCATGTGAATGCACGGGATCATGACTAGTAAATAAAACTGATGGCCGTCTCCCAAAAAGCTAGGGTTCTCTGCCTCCCACCGGCGCCGGTGCCGGTGCCAGTCCGTCCCGTCTACGGTGGCCTTAGGGCCATGGAGGCGGGGTGGATCTCGGCCCTTGCCGGTGGGAGGGCTCTCTTATTAGATCTTTTTGAGTTTTGTTAGGATTTGTGTCCTGTTCAGGAAGGCGAGACGACGGCGTCTACCTGAAGATGGGATAAAGGTCTCCTCGCCTAGCCCCGCTCCGGTGATGCGACTAGCATCATCGGTGGGCGTGTGGAGGTGTGTCTCCGGCGGATCCGTCTTTGGTGGATTTGCTCGGATCTGTTCGTCGTTCGTCTTCGTTCGTGTGTTTTCAGGTTGGATCCTTTTGACCTACACGCTTCATCCGCGGCGGTTGCTGTTTTGGTGCGTTGGTTCTATGGGGTCTTAGCACGATGACTTCCCGACTGTCTACTACAACAAGGTTTTTCCGGCTCCGGCGAGGGAGGGGCGATGACAGCGACGTGTTTTCGGCTCGCTTCAGTGCTTGTAGTCGTCGCTAGGTGGTCTACGGATCTGGATGTAATTTCTATTATTTTTAGTGTTCGTTGTATTAACATGATTGAAGATGAATAGGTCGGAAGTATTTCCTGCAAAAAAAAAAACTGATGATTCTAGTTGACAAGTTTTGAAAACTAATCCACATAAATCCGTGTCACTGAACGGTACTAGTTTATATAGAGGTCATCAGGAAGAAATGCTAACAAGAATTGTCGATATGTCCGAGTGGTTAAGGAGACAGACTTGAAATCTGTTGGGCTTCGCCCGCGCAGGTTCGATCCCTGCTGTCGACGTTTTTGTTGGCTCGTTTTTATTTTTCCTGCTGATATAAGTGCTCACTAGTGCTAGTATTTTGTTAGTGAAAATGAAGACCGAAGCCCGGCCTATGGCTAGCAAGGTCGTGTTTTTCTCAAGCTCATTGTCAGCAGAGGTGACCCATATATAATTGTGATTAGCTCATTGTCAGCAGAGGTGACCCATATATAATTGTGATCTTTGGGCCCCTAAGTAAGCATCTACGTTGCACCGATACGGCGACACCGATATGGCGATACAAGTACAGCGATATGGGATACGGCAATTTCTAGAAACAGCAATATGCGATACGGCGAGTATATATATAAATAATTTAATAAAATGACATGTAATAAAAGCAAACATAATAAAATGTGTGAGATGAGATCAAAATGTTACCATGGAACTCCCTGCAATGCCATGTTGTACTTCTATCTCCTTCCCTAGCAATAGACAGCAGCAACGACAACATCAGCAAGTAATAATTTTATACCACGAACATCAACAAGCAGCAAAAACAGCAAGCAGCCAAACATACATCAGATCCAAATTAGTATAGTAATAGTACTACTACTACTACCTAATGAAAGAGTCCACTACTACGGTCTATGGAAGCCAGCAAGCAGCCAAGCATGCATCAAGATCAAGCACACATCAGTACATCACTAGGGACTCGCGGTAATTGCTCTTTACCTTGTGAGTTGCGACGGCAGTGGAGAGTATTTCCTGCAGATTACATGGTGATTTGAGTATTTCCCTCTGTGCCAGTAGGCAGTAGCAGGAACATCAGCAAGCACCAAGCACATACGGCAAGCGCACACTCGCGCGCATGCCAGCAAGCAGCCAAGCACATACGTCAAGCATACACACAGTAAGAACCAATTACGTCACTCTTGCCATAGCGGCGGAGAAGAGGTCACTTGGCGAGTTGACAGTGCGGCGGGGACGAGCCAGTCCTGGCGACGGCCAGGCGGCGGCGGCGTGCTCATCGCCCTCGATCCAATCGTGAAGTCGAACAAAGAGCGAGAGAGCACTTAGGGTTAGCCGTATACGTGGGCCTCTAATGGGCTCAAGGCTGCATGGCCGTGTCCTGCCCGTATCCCGAGCGTGTCCCCAGCGTATCTGCATTTTTTTCTTTTTCTTTTTAATCGGGAATCCTGATACGCCTGGGATACGAGTATCTTAGCCGTATCGCGCGTATCGCCGTATCGGCGACGTGCGGTACGCGGACACGCCAACTTTTGACGTATCGGTGCTTCGTAGGTAAGCATTACAACTCTGAACCAACATCACCCTCGTTCCTGACGGCAACTAGTCTTACTCTTAACACAAGACGAAAAGGTTGACAGCTCAGCTGAAAACATTATATACATTTCTTCAGTCTTGCCGATCCTCGGTGCAAACTTTTGTAAATTCCAATAGACTAAAATCGCACATCAGTGCTGTGTGGTATGAATACCTACCCATATTGGTGATTGGGATTTGCTAATTGGCCAGGAAAATAACGGATACAGAGAAGCGGTTCGTGCAGGTTGGGAATCTGAAGAAATGACAGATGCATAGAAGCAATTCGTGTAGAGTCCATGCAGCCAATGGCTTGGCGGACGACGGCGAGGCGTTACGTAGGGTAGCTGTGCCGGCAGGCCGAGGAAGCCCCCACGGCGTGGGCTGCAGCCGACGATCGGTCACGCCGACCGTCTCGGCGCGAACGAGGGAACCGAGAGGGCGCATGGCGCCGCTGAACGTCAACAACAATCACGGCACACCTCTGAACCCTCTAGGCACGGGTTCGTCAGCAGGGAGTGCATTACGATGAACCCCTGAAAGATCATTCATTCATGGCACGGGGTACAAATAAACCAGTGCCAAACACCCAAAATTAGTGTTCCTATTCTTCTTTGTTGTGATCAGTAGGGAAATTCCTCATTGATTTATATATGAATATATGAAAGTATAAAACGGTGATACTACAAGCTTCGATAATAAAGAACTGAGCTGTACGAAACCAATCTGGGAGAGTTAAGATCACCTCTGAAGTAGAATAGCCTTTTGCCAATCTAAGTCTTGCATCAGCAATCTTTCCATCCGACTCTATTTTGACAAATGTGCCAAAACCAAGACGTGCATATCTAAGTGATCATCCTCTGCCTTTCTTCTTCAACGAATTCAAGCAGCCTTATTCCTCATTGGGGGCTTCTGGGGCTGTTCCTTGCCGTCTAGCATGTCAATAACCTCCCGCATGGTGGGTCTGTCCGTTCGCTCCTTCGCGGCGCACTGCATTCCGATGTCCATGCATCTTTTTCTTTCCTTTAGCTCGGACTCGTCATGCGATGAAGGACCTAATAAGCTGTCCACATCGTCCTGTCCTTCAAGTGCATGCTGAGTCTGAGAAAAATAGCGTCATAATTGCAACAAGGTTAGTTGTTGTAGCTACCGGACAGTCGGCTGAAAATGCATGCCAGCGCCAAGAGTATGTCCAAATTCTTACCGGATCAGTTGAATCTTGCCGAAGCCCCGACTTCCTAATGGTTTGGAGGAGGAGAATGCCGAAGCTGAACACATCATTTTTAAATGAGACAATACCATCTGTGATATATTCAGGAGGTAAATAGACCCTGAATAGAGATAAACAGATCAGGAAAATAGCAATATAGATGCAAACAAGAAATACTAACTACTCCCTCCGTCCGAAAATACTTGTCATCAAAATGGATAAAAAGGGATGTATCTAGAACTAATATACATCTAGATACATCCCCTTTTATTCATTTTGATGACAAGTATTTCCGGACGGAGGGAATACATATGAATGCGGCCCTTACAGTGTTCCCGCCAGATCTTTCATGACTCTTTCAGCGACCTCTTCATCGTTTTGATTCAGAATTTTAGATTTCTCAAAGTCACAGATCTTAGGGTTCATGTCGGAATCCAAGAGGATGTTCTCTGGCTTCAAATCCAAATGAACAGCGCCACTGCTGTGGATGTGAGCTACACCCTGTGCAATCCCTTGAATGATTCGAAATGCAGAGGTCCAATCCAGCTGCCGCGACCCTGCAAAGGAGCAAACCAACAAATACATTTAAGTTCAGGGAAATTTCCTAAGGTGAATTAACTGTGACCAATCACCAATATATACTACTCCATCCATTTCAAAATATAGTGCTTTAGTACTTCCTCCATTCCTAAATATAAGTCTTTTTAGAGATTTCAACACGGACTAAATACGTAGCAAAATGAGTGAATCTACACTCTAAATGATGTGTATATACATCCGTATATAGTCCTTATTGAATTCTTTAAAAAGACTTATATTTAGGAACGGAGGGAGTATATTTTTATAAAGTCAAACTTTGCAAACTTTTTTTTGCAGGAAAAACTTTGTAAACTTTGACAAAGTTTATAAAAAAAAATCAACACCTAGAATACCAGACCAGTACCATTAAGTTCATCATGAAATATGTTTTCATATGATATATATTTGGCATCGTAGATATAGATAATTCTTTCTATAAACTTAGTCAACCTCTGTGAAGCGTCACTTTTACAAAAATACGCACTATACTACGGGATGGAGGTAGTATTCCAGTATAAATTTCAAGGGAGAAAAACATGCCATCGATAATGTCGGACAAGCTTCCGTTGGGCATGTACTCTTCCACCACCAACATATAACGCCTTCCAGAAGCCACACATTTGCCTTCGATTGGAACCATTTGAATCTTTGTTTCATGGCAATATCCCAGGAATTTAACTACGTTCTCGTGTTGTCGTAGCACTGAGTAAACTTCAGCATAACGTACTACGTTTTCATCTTGCCAAGCATCCACACAGAAACTCTGTTCCATTGGCCAATACACCCTGAAAAGCGGGCACACATAGTACATATACACACACAATTTAGTTAGTCAAATTAGCTGACTCTCGTATATATCTGAATTTGACTTGACCTAGCTAGGCTTTATAATTAACGATTATTTATGTTATATTTATACTGTACAATACGTGTCGGAGATAGGAAATCATGGCAAACCAAGCCCACATTGATCGAGAGTACCTTGTAAACGATAGCAGAACCACCTTTGCCAATCACGTGTTGATTTGAAAAGTTTTTTGTAATTGCCTTCAGTTCAGAAGAACTGAAATTTCTGAATTCTGCCATGAAACAACACACGAGTGCATAAAGGGAATGTTATAAATCTTCTAAAATGGTAGTTGTAGGAGGTATGTTCTTACGTGATATAGTATCCTCCAAGCTTCCTGCTGGAAAACTTTCTTTCTCGCCGTGAATTTCAGATCTGCCATGGTAATGCAAATAATTTTTTATTAAGGATAAAAGAAATAACACAATGGCATTTTTGTGTTTTCATGTCACGTAATGGTATATGGACGACTAAGCAAACTGAACAGCAGTACAACACTGGTTCTTTTTTGCAATGTTTTTTTCTGATCAGATTTTGAATTGTAAATGACATATGTCAAATCAATCCTCCAAAGTAACAATGCGTTGCCCCAAATCTAACCTAGTAACGTCGGTTGGGTAACTGGCATCTTCGTCCTCCACCTCTCCCTGAAATAATCAAGTAAATTATCCCGTTATGATACAAAAAACCAAAACTTTTATCAAGAACAAGTAATTAGTTTCAGCCATAGGTCAGCAACACGAATATCCTTGTCCTACCATACCAAACGTTTCATATGTGAGCAACTTAAATATGAATCATTCGTTATAATATGCATACTTCCTCTCCGTTTTAAAGTATATAAGGTGCATTTCAAGTATTAAAATACATGCTTTAACCGATAATTAGTCAATAGCATGTGGTATATGTCAAACTGAATGAAAAACAATGGGTTCCTATTTGAATGCACTTTATTGTGATTATGATTTTGCGACTATTGGCAATATATTGCAAGAGAAATCGGTCAAAGCTCAAAATTGCATGGTAAAAAACGCATCTGTAAGCTGCAAACTCGTAAGATTCTATACAGAAATAGCTACTACGGCAATAACCGGTGATACCTTCTTCTAGAAACAAAATAGCTTCTTCTAGAAACAAAAATAGTGATACCTTTGGCTTCGCTGCCGGATCTCTCATAAAATGTCTGGTTAAAATGTCAGTTTGCTGGATGGTGCTGGCGAGGCTTGCAATCTGCATATGATCCGTCATCTCCTCCTTCACCTTACGCAGCTGTTTGGATAGGTTCCCTGCCCTGAGGAAAAGCCACACCTTGTACCTGGTCTGGCAGGCCTTGACGAGCTTGCGGGCCCGAAGGAGCGTCTCTTCGAGCTCGTCGAGATTGCCGGTCAAGATCTCCACGCTTACGCTGTTAAGTCTTTCCATAAAATCACGAAGCATTTCCACGCGTTTGGCAGTCGCCATGCAGTCCTCCTTGTTCTGCCGCACCGTCTCCACCAGCTGCTGTATCTGGAGCGCAATGTTGATAACCTGGGTCACGCGGCCCACTGGATCCATCCTGGCCCGAGAGGAGTACAATTTACAGATAGAATGAATGACGAATACACATGATACAATTAAGATGATCGGTGATGAACTAGACAGAGAAAAACCATTTCTAATTTTCTAGCTTC
The DNA here is from genome assembly GCA_904067115.1 of Aegilops sharonensis. Taxonomy (NCBI): domain Eukaryota; kingdom Viridiplantae; phylum Streptophyta; class Magnoliopsida; order Poales; family Poaceae; genus Aegilops; species Aegilops sharonensis. Next base: position 17,707,167 of record LR880966.1, read on the forward strand.
CCAGTATATATATACTCCCTCCGTAAAGAAATATAAGAGCGTTTAGATAGCTATTTTAGTGATCTAAACGCTCTTATATTTGTTTACAGAGGGAGTATATAACAATTAAATAAACACCAACCCGCTTCCAGCTTCTTCTTGGCTTCTCCCTTCCTTCGCTCCCAGAGGACCTCTTGCTTCCTCTCCGGATTGACTTACCTAATATGCACAATAAGTACCCAACGAGATTGTTAACCAACAAAAGGACAGGCTGTGTACTTGTAAAGAAATAGATCTGCTACTGCTCCAGTATTATTCCCAATAAAAATACAAGCAAGCTTATTTTTGTTAAGAATAGCGAGAGGTGAAAACCACAAATATTTCACGCGGCTAGATTTCTCTGTGTTGGTGTATCTGATATTGATTTCTCTGTTGGCTATTTGTTCACAGTCAACTAATTTTTATTTTTGGTGTTTTTTGTACTGACTTTACAGTTGATAAATAGATCAAAAGTTTTTCCCTTAAAAACAATATAGTGCACGTTCACGTCACTCATTACCACAAACCTCGTGTCAACCATCATCATGTGCAAAGTCGAGCATCCATGTGCCACACTCGAGCCGATCCATCACTGATGCACACCCTATGTTTGCTGCCAACGCGTCGTGCTCGCCTTTCATTGCAGGGCCTCGTTTTTCTGCCCCAGGTCTAGGGCGACTGTTGATTCCCCGCAAGCCGGACCAGATGTGGGTTGTCATCACTGTTGACCAGCCGCCACCGTACCGTCGCTGCCCGCACAGCCGGTGAAGATGGTCAATCAGCTACAGCTGCACCGACGAGAGTCGCCATGAGCGATCCCACGGCCACCCCAACATCCTACCTTCCGTGCCGACGCATGAAAAGAACTCGTCGTCGCACACCTGTAGGGGCCGCCACCGGCTTAGCAGGGAGCCATGCGCTAGATCTGCGCCTGGCTGGCCAAGCAGCCCGCTGCCCACCCGCAGTCGCAGGCAAGCCCGATTGAGGCTGAGCCTCACCGCCTCATCCGATGCCGCTGTCCCTCGTCTCATGAGGAAAGGGTCCGCCGTCTTTGTTCCTCAAGCCGGCTTTGCCCGCTTCTTCCAGTGGCGACTAGGGAGCGATGGAAGGAGAGGAGGTCGGTGGTGGCGACGGCGGCTAGATTTGCCTATGCGGCTCCACTGGGAGCAGCGCGCCTGACCATAGAATTGCTTGTTTTCTTTACGTCGACGATCTCGTAGATCAATCAATATTTACTCGAATGAAGGCTCAAAATTGCCATGCTCCCAGAAAATGACATCTCGCTATGAAGAAACTGTCACCTCCGACATAACTCAAAATGCCAAGAAAAACATTCGAAATGCCACCCTCTCCCAGCGAACATCAGCCAGATAAGATTTTCCTATTTTATTTACTTATATTTAAAAGATAATTTCCAATGGAAGTATCGATTATATGACAGACAAGCCTAACTCTATTGTTTCACACAATGGACCACGAATTTGTATGTCACTGGTCATCTGTCCCCATCCGCAATATGAAAACTCTCACCACAAACCTAACATATTTGATGAAAAGATGTTAGCAAAGTATGATTGTGCTTTCATCAGATATACATAGTGTTCGTAATGACTATTATATTTTGAATGATATGTAAGTAATTATGTACAGTAGCCAATGGAATCGAACAAGAAACGATGATATATTTAGTAAATGTAGCCGTGCATTTGCACCAGTCACCTAGCTAGTTGCATATGATATAAGACAGATAAAATTGCAAAAAAATTGCTATATTTGTGTCACGTTTGGCGGAAACCACTTTAACGACAAAACTTCGCAAAAGCCATCGATTTTCGGTAAGTTTATTCTGGAAGCACTGAAATTTTCATTGACGGCGTTTTTGAAAAGAAAACAGGCAATGAGCCTGGCCATTAGGCTTACGTGGAACGGGTGACATCCCGTCGAGACAACGTTTGACTGGACTGTTAAAAAAAGGAAGGCCCACCTGTCAGATGCCCAGCACATTAGCCGTCATGTTCAACCTTCTGCCAGAAGGATGAAGCTGAGATGCGCACTCGCAGAGGCCGCCACCTCTTGCATTTCTCCATCCCCAAACATCATCCCCTTCTCACCAACGCTACAGAAACCCGCTCCACCGAGGCCCATCGCTTTGCTCCGACGCGAGCTCCATTCTGGCAAGCTCCGACTACCCACATGACCTTAAGCACCACCCGACACTGCGGCCGAGCAAACAGTTCAGTCAAACGCCGTCTCCGTAAGCCATCATCCTCTGCCACATGGGCCTGACAAGAGATCTAAGGGTTGACATTACTTGGATTCGTTGTGTACGGACATGCGCCAAAATGACTCCATGACCTTTATGGAACCATCACGACTCTAAATGGTCCCACACACGTGCTGCTAAAACTCTGCTATTATCGAAAAAGGCTTTCGCCCTGCTATATATATAAAGCATCAACCAGAAGACAAATCCGGGTACAACACGCAACCCCCCACACACCACACACACCCAAGGCAAGATACAAGGGTGCCGATGCACTGCAACACTACCCAATCGACCACCAAGCGCACTACAACACTTGGGGCCGACGAGGACCTTCCGAGACCTAGCCACCAAGAAGAAGTGAAGCGGGACAATGGCGAAGCCTAGACTCCAAGGCGGTGCCTTCAAGAAGGGCACGACATCGAAAGCCGCCACCGCCCGATCTCAAAGATCAAGTATTCACCCGGAGTAACTTGGAGAGAAGAGAACACCACGACGGAGCCTTCAAGAAGGAAACGACGCCCGCGGCGCCGCCACCGTCGGCCGGAGAAGACCGGGCAAGTGATGTGGAGTTAACCCTCTACCAAACCACCATGCTTCGCCAAACATCACCAACCATGCCACCCACGTGGCCATGGTTGCCCAACCGCACCCAAGACGCGCGCTCCACCCACGAACACCGTGCCTCCCGCCGCCAGGGCCGCCGCCCAGCATCCAAGCAACTCTATGAACACCCAAAGGCCTTGGCTTTGGCCTGACTGGCAGCCCTCGCCTATGAAGATGGCAGCAACCGCCCTGCCTCGAACATCGCCAGAACCCCAACAAAGAGCACACGGCCGAGGAAAGGGGGAGGAGGAGCGAACGCATCCGGACCGGTGCACCCCCGCACCAGCGACGGGTGGCCATCGGGGCCTCCCATCCCTCCTAAGAACTCCCCACCGTACACACCCCCGTGTCGCCTCACCATGGCGCCCGCCGCAGCTCGACGCGAAGCCACCAACGGCAGCCCGCCCAACCATCGACCAGAAGCGCGAAGCCAGCCCGCACCCGCAGCCAAGAGCACTCACCGGAAGCGCCATCCCGCGCCGCTCGCCGCCGTCCAGGGGCTGGAACAGGGGAGCCCCAACTGGAGGACGGCCAGCGCGCACCACCAGCACGCGCGAGCCTCCGCGCCCGCCGACGAGGCGCCGCGCGCCGCCCGTGCCCGCTGTACCGCCAGATCTGGCCGAGCCCAGGCCGCCACCGCAGCAACGAGCGCGAGCCGTCCCGAGCAGCCCACCGCGCCGCCACCAAGCCCTCGCTACCCCGCCGCCAGGGCCCGCCGCCGCGCCTCCGGGCCCCGCACCAGCGCGAAGCACCGGCGTCCGCCGCCGCCCCGCGCCAACAGCCTCCGAGCGGGATGGAGAAGAGCCCCGCCGCCACCGGCGTCGGAGGGCTTTGCCCGGCAGCGTGGTCCGGCGGCGGCGAGGGAGGAAAGGGGCGAGAGGAGGCCCGAAGCCGGCGGCTAGGGTTCCCCCCCCCCCCCCCGGCGGCCGGGGCCGCGCGCCGGCGCCCCGCGGGGGGGGGGGGGGGGGGGGACCCCCCCCCCCCCCCCCCGGCGCCCCCCCGGGGGGGCCCCGGGGGGGGGGGGGGGGGGGCCCCCCCCCCCCCCCCCCCGGGGGGGCGGGGGGGGGGGGGGGGGGGGACCCCCCCCCCCCCCCCCCGGCGCCCCCCCGGGGGGGCCCCGGGGGGGGGGGGGGGGGGGCCCCCCCCCCCCCCCCCCCGGGGGGGCGGGGGGGGGGGGGGGGGGGGACCCCCCCCCCCCCCCCCCGGCGCCCCCCCGGGGGGGCCCCGGGGGGGGGGGGGGGGGGGCCCCCCCCCCCCCCCCCCCGGGGGGGCGGGGGGGGGGGGGGGGGGGGACCCCCCCCCCCCCCCCCCGGCGCCCCCCCGGGGGGGCCCCGGGGGGGGGGGGGGGGGGGCCCCCCCCCCCCCCCCCCCGGTCGCCACACGGGAGCGACGCGGGGAGGGGAGGATGGCGGTGAACTCTGCTATTCAAAATCTTCTCTGGCTATGCTCGGGAAACAACAACGACTAAGTAACCTTCTATTCCGTAAACAGCTAGCTTGTGCACAAAGCAACTTGACAATCCTTCAGACGGGATTTAACACTCAACAACATACTACTTGGTCCGTCCTATAATATCAGAGCGTTTTTAACACATGCCGTGTCAAAAACGCTCTTAACGTCGGTAGCGTCTGAATAAGCTGCATTTTCCATATAAAAATGAGTGAGTGAAGAACACATGAATTGTCTTGGACTAGTATGTATTATGTCCGCCGCTATTGAGCATATAAAATCTGTTTTGACGAGGTAGGATGGACCATGTTAAAATTAGCCGTCTCGAGGGACATATATCACTAAATTACTAAAGTTCTAAAGGTTGTTTCGATACTTGAGAAAGAAAGAAAATATGTAGGAGTACCATATTTATCTCTAGGCTGTAAAGTGGTAAGATTCTATAAAGAAAGAAAGAAAATCTGTAATAAAATTACAATGTTTAGCATGCTTGTATATACGAGTTTCACGACCAATACCTCTAGCTCTGGGTTTGCTGGATCATTAATACTATGTCCTTTGTTCTTGACGTTTTGCTGGACGACGTTGGCCAAGATTATAATCTGTACTTGATCCTTGATATCGGTCCTCACCTCACGCAGCTGTTTGGATACGTTCCTGGCCCTCAGGAAAAGCCACACGCTGTTCTTGGTCTGGCAGGTCTTGACGAACTCGAGGGCCCCAAGCTAGGAACATCGTTTCGAGCGCTTTGAGCATGTCGATCATGTGTTTCTCGCTGGAGATATCCGTGTTGTTAAGGCTTTCCACGGTAACGCGAACCCACTCCACGCGCCTTGCGATCTTCTTGCAGTCCTCCTTGTTCTGCTCAACCGTCTCCACCAGCTCCTGTATCTGGATCCCAATTTTGAAAACGTCGCTCACGCTGCCCACTAGATCCATCCTGGCCCGCCAGGAGTGCAATCTACAAATGGAGTGAATTACTAATACGCATGAAGTAAATTTTTAAGCAGATAAGTAGAGCGAGAAAATCCCTTTCTGATTTGCTAGCCTTCACATGGCAACCGAATTAAAGCAAGGCACACCAACCTAGTTCGAGAGGAGCACAATCTACGTACAGTTGGAATGAAATTACTAAGCTTATCGATGATATGAACTAGAGAGAACAAAAACATATTCTAAAGTTGGAATGAAATATATCACACCAACCTGCTTCTAGCTTCTTCCTGGCTTCTCCCCTCCTTTGCTTCGCTCACAGCCGGCCTCTTTCTTCCTCTCGATCCGGAGCGACCAGCCGAGTCCTTAATGGCAGCAAGTCTCTGCTTCTATATGCTAATCCGGTATTACACAGTAATTGAGGAATAGTTCATTTGTGGACCCAACAGCTGAGTACCAACTTGTTCTAAAAAAAACTAGCTACTAACTTTACCCACAAATAAAGAACAGCTAAGGGCGTCTCCAACGCGGACCCTCAAGCCGTCCGCATCCCTCCGGACCACGCTGTCCGGACATGTTTTGTAGTCCAACGCGATCCTGTATCCATCCGCGGGCTAGTCCGGACGTCCTTTTTCATGCAAACAGAAACTAACCCGAGATGGGGGGAGGGAGCCTTTGAGGGCGTCTGAACCGCTACCACGCCCTCTTTCGACAATCCTTGCCCACCCAAAACCTTTCCCACCCGTAGAGGTCAACATCGCTACAGAGCGTCCTTGCCACATTCATGCTGGCCTAGAGCGGACGCAACCTCCAACTGGAACCGCCATTAAAGTGGCACGCCTGCCGAGAGGCTCACTGCATGCATGTGCTTTCTCTCCGCATTGAAACGGCATCCGTTCCTACCTCCATTAAACCGGCACGTCCGTTGACAAACCTACTCCGCCGCCCCGAGTGGCACACGTTCGGCCGGCATAAAACACCCCGCTGCTTGGCGCATGGGATCCGCCCACTATCTAAATGTCGGCAAACTCTGGGCAGAAGCCGCACCACACCTCCGGTATCCATCTCCTCTGTGCACGACAGCCGCCATGGTCTCAAGCTCCAAAGACCTGTGGGACGGCCTCACTATGAGCAGAAAAAGGAGCTCTTTGGTATTGCTGCCAGATAGCTGGCCCACTGAGGCAGTCAGATACAGGCTGGCTTGCCGGCGAGCTCTCTGAATGGCAGCGATGCAACCGAGCCAACGGCGGACAAGCCGGCGCTACCCCCATCTCCGTTCCAGGGCGACATCACCATGGGTGAGGCGTAGGAAGATGGCACGAGCATCGGGGCGGACAAGAACCAGTGTGCAGAGGAGCAAGTCGATGACACGGGCATTGAGGTGGACGAGAACCGGCGTGCAGAGGAGCAAGTCAATGGCACATGCATCGCGGCGGACGAGAACCGGCGTGTAGAGGAGCAAGTCGATGGCACGGGCATCGCGGCGGACGAGAACCGGCGTGCAGATAAGCAAGTCGATGGCACGGGCATCGTGGTGGTTGTGGATGTGGATGTGCATGCGCATGAGGTGTTGCTCCTGTCCTACCACGCCGCCCGCGAAATCAGTCGCGAGCGATGGCAGCACCGCATCCTGCAAGCGAAGAAAGAAACTGGCTACACGAATATCGATGAGGCAGCGACGAAATTTAACGACGGCTCGGACGACGCCGCGGACATTGTGATGTTGATCTATGTGTGTATGTTGTTCCATGCATTGTATGAATTTTGGTGCGATTATATTGGTACTACGGTTTGGACATAGGGAAATGGGGACTGTCCGATCACTGCCAGCGTGTGCGTCCATCCGGACGCGTCCACACCCGTATAGGGACTCGGATATGGCAAATGTGGTTGTAGATATTCTTAGTAGGTTATTTAACGATGGAACTCTCAAGAAGAGTATAATTTCTATGAATACAACAGAACTACTAGCAAATAAACATGTACTCCCTCTGTAAAGAAATATAAGAGCGTTTAGATCACTATTTTAATGATCTAAACACTCCTATATTTTTTTTGTGGAGGGAGTATATTGTATGGTATAGACTAATAGACACAATTCAAAATGTTAATTTATTTCTCATGCAATTTGCACCAAACAAGATTTGGGTCACCACACAAATCAACGATGCAGGGCTGAGCAGCCGCGCGCTGTGTGCCCCTACGAATTCCTCAGGCTCTTGGACAAAGAACGACTTGGGTGGAGTCCATGGTCTTGTTCACGACGGTAGTATATATGGACCTACCTTGTAAAGTCCCCAATGGATCTGGTATTTCAAAAAGCCCTTCTATTTTGTTATTGTCCCCTTGGCCACCGCATCCCACGCCACCTTCACATGGTCTCAACCTCCTTGCACTATTCTACTCCTACTCCGTTAATAAGATGAGTAGTAAAATCAAGGAAACGTCTTGAATCCCACCTCTAGTCACCCAGGAAATAATAATTGCTTAGAAGAACTAGTGGACCGTGGATTTCTCAGGAGGGAAGATGGTTTGTTTGGTGAAAACTATGTAATGCATGATTTAACGCATGAATTATGTCGAAGTGTTTCAGCACAAGAATGCATCAATATATCTTCTTCACAGTTTCGAGCTGATGACGTCCCACAATCTATTCGGCATTTGTCTATCACCTTAGAAAACAGATACAATGATAATTTTCGGGAAGAAATGAGTAAACTGAAAAGAATAATGGACATTGCAAATTTAAGCACTTTGATGATTTTTAGTGAATATGAAGAAAGAATTTCTGATATTTTAAAAGATACGTTCGAGGAAGTAAATAGTCTGCATGTCCTGTTTATAGTAGTGAAATCCCTAGATGATTTGCCACAAAACTTCTCAAAGCTTATCCACCTCCAGTACCTCAAATTAAGATCACCTTTTGGAAGAGAAATAACTTTACCAAGCACACTATCTAGATTTTATCACTTGAAATACTTAGACCTAGAAGATTGGCATGGTAGTTCTAATTTACCTAAACACATTAGTCGCCTTGTAAATTTGCAAGATTTCCTTGCTAAGAAAGAACTCCACTCCAGTGTTCCTGAGGTTGGAAAGATGAAGTATCTACAGGAACTGAAAGAATTCTGTGTTAAGAACGAGAGTGTTGGATTCGAATTAAGAGAGCTGGGGGAAATGACAGAGCTTGGAGAAGAACTGAGAATATGCAATCTCGAAAAGGTGGCAACCAAGGAAGAAGCTAGTGAAGCCAAACTGATGTCGAAAAGGAATCTGAAAAAGTTGACATTGGTTTGGGGCAGAAAGAAACCGACTATAGATGCTGATGTTCTTGATGGTCTTCAACCACATCCTGATCTTAGAGAGCTTTGCATTGCAAATCATGGTGGTGCTGTTGGTCCCAGTTGGCTATGTGTTGACATTTTGCTGAAACAGTTGGGAGCTCTCCATCTGGAAGGGTTGTCTTGGGAGACTCTTCCACCTTTTGGGCAGCTACCATACCTCACCAAACTCGTTTTGATGAGGATTTCTGGAGTGCATCAGTTGGGAATCCAGGACATGGCGTCTCTGAAGTCATTGATGATATCCAGATGTGGCAACCTTTTCTTCGGGTGTTCCACGGAAGAAGCAGTGGAAGGAACTGAGACCATGAAGCCTTTCCCTGCTTCCCTCAAGAATCTTGGTATTTCGTCTGAATCAAGCATACAGTCAATGGCTCTGCTCTCAAACCTCACGTCTCTCACCCATCTGACACTACAAGATTGTGTCAAGTTAACAGTGGATGGATTCAATCCGCTGATCACAGTCAACCTGAAGGTATTGGTGGTATTTAACTGCAGATGGTACAGAAGTTGTCCCGAATCTGTAGCAGCGGATCTGCTGTCAGAGGTGGCAAGTAGCACAACAATGCCTGCACGTTCCTTCCGACTGGAACAGCTCAAGGTGGACAGCATCTCGGCAGTAGTTGTCGCTCCCATCTGCAGCCTCGTCGCTTCTACCCTCCACACCTTGATATTCTGCCATGATCACCGGGCCAAAAGCTTCACAGAAGTGCAAGAGAAGGCGCTTCAGCTCCTCACCTCCCTCAGACACCTCGGATTTGATGGTTGTGGGGCTCTGCAGTCCCTCCCGCGGGGTCTGAGTCGCATTTCTTCTCTGGAGAACTTAGAGGTCCTTTGGTGTCCAGAAATCCAATCCATACCCAAGGAGGGCTTCCCCGTTTCGCTGCGAAACCTACGAATAAGGCCTTGCAGCACCCAGGTTAAGGAGCAAATTGAGAAACTCAGAAGAACAAGCCCAGGTTTATCTGTACGATACGAGTAACCCAAGGTAACACTTGTCGCCTCCCTCTTCTTTCTTCTCCTCTTTTCGTAAGTGAGGCTTGCTCTTCATCCTATTCCAGCTTTATCTCAACTGCTCACATCTTACAGGCTAGCAAGTTCCACTCTACCACTGTGGCATAAGTAAATAAGATGTGAAATCTGCATTTGCACAGAAATCAGCTGGTTAGTACACAAGTCCCACTTATGCTCCTTCATTTTAATGGTTTTCTGTGTTTTAAAATTGCAGAGTACTATTAGTTAATTCTTTTGCAGCTTACCATTTTCTAACAAGCATTTCTACGACAGGCTTTGTAGCTCTTGTTCAGTCGTAGGCTACAGCGCATTTACTTCTGGAATTTGAATAGAGCAGCTGGATGCTAAATTGGAAGACTGAGGTGAGACCAGATGGACCTAGAGGTGAATACCTCTTTTATTTTTAAAATTTAACTTTTTGAAAGAATCTCATCAAGTAAACTATTTGCAGTGTGTCGAAAACTTAAGGTGGTATCTTCTTTCAGGACTGGAAGCAGACCTTACAAATAATGCACATTCACGACCGGGGATGTAACCAATTCTCCATGCTGCAATGTTGGTAGCTTTTGACCATGCTAATCTACAAGCTTTTTGTTTGAAAATTAATGTGCTTGCTTCTTTATGCTCCTATGCTTACTTGTTTCAGAAGTGTGGAAGACTTAAGAAAGTACATCCTACAATCTTCTTTCAGAACTGGAAGCAAACCAAACCAGTTTTGAAACATATACGACAGCAGATGCAAACTACTCTCCACTCTGCAACGTTGGTATCTTTCTGACCATACAGTGTTACAAGCTTTTTGTTTGAAAATTAATGTGCTTGCTTCTTTATGATCCCATGCTTACTTTTTTCATCGCTTCTGAATTCTGATAGGGCTTCTATGGGAACTTTCTTCACTCCTCTTTGCTGTTAGGCTTGAGTTTGATGAATGATGCCATCACCATCATGGCGTATACTATGTGTGCAATTTTGACCATCATGGCGTGTATGCAATTTGCCCCATGATGCTTCAGCTCTCAATGTCAAATAAGTCGGAGGTACGAGACACTAACTTCAACTCAAAATGGTAGCATAATTCACATGGTACTCTTCAGCAAAATGACTTCAGTTGTAAACAAGAGAATATCTTCAGCAGAGTCTTTTGTATCGCAGGAACTGAGGCCAGAATCATGGAATTATGCTTGTGTGTTTTGTCATAACAATATGTCAACAGTAAAACCACTACGGCCAATACAGTTGGCATTATCAACCGTGAAGCAGAGGTGCTACACTGTTGCTCTACAGTATTTTCTTTTCTTTAGACCCAATTTGCCTTTTCTGTTATCCCTTAGATTATTCTTATTTCCATCAAATGAGTGCCTTTGTCTAAAGAGTATCAGGTCTTGTTTTTTCCAGTCACCTGAACATTCTGAGTCGTGGAATGGCATCCTGCTCTATGTCCAGGCTGCTTGTAATTAAGCATCGCTTGACGCAAAATTTTGCCATATTGTGAGCACATAGAAGTTCAAGCACCTTGCATTTGTAGCAGAGAAGATATCTAAGCTGGTGGTGAATTTCTCAGGATGGTGTAAAGGTACATGTTGCTGTCCTGAAATTATTCCAGCATTTGAGATACACTCTATACAAGTGTCAGTTAATTCATTTACAGTCCATTCATGGTTCCTATTTTTGCTTCACTACAGGACAGAGATACTATATAATTCTGCGAAGCTTCCGTTTTCTAACAAGAACTATTAATTTCTTCAACAGGCTTGGTAGCTTTCTTTCTGTCCTGCCTTGGACTACAGCATCCTTAATTTCAGAATGGCGTATTACAGTGTGCATGGAACAGATGGATGCTGAATTTGAAGGCTAAGGTGACACCAGATGGACCTAGTTCTTTAACAGAGTGATACCAATGTAATTGTTTTACTGTGATTTTTTTGTGCATTTGTGTTAATTACACTCTCTACAAGCACTCGCTGAATTGTTTGAACCTCAGATTTCTCTGGTCTCACACCGAACTTTTCTTGTAGGACTAAAGTGGATGCTTTCTCCTGCTACAGAAGATATGTTCCGCCAGCAGGCAATGCGAAAGTATGTATTAAGTGGCAGCTATCTTCTCAGAAGTTCTGCCGCCACTTGTTGGCATTGATTTGAAAAAGTGCAGAGAACTTCATCTTACTGTCACGCCTATCAGGTGTAGCGATCTTTAAGATTGTACGATTCTCCAGATATTCTGAAGATCAGAACGGTGTCCAGTTCTGCTTTTGTGACTCCAATCTGCAGGTATGTATGGTCTTCACTTGATGATTAGCTTCCTGAATATGCTTTTGTTGTTTGGCACTGACCTTTTTGTGCCATATGGCAGTGATCATCCTTCAGGTGTTCCTTTCAGTTTGCTTCATGTAGACAAACACCTACACAGAGGACACCTATTGGTGTTTGCACCTTCCCATGTGCACATATCCAGGCTCCTGCTAGCGCTTACAAAGCCAAGAAAGATCCGCATCCAGCCGCTATTTGATAGGTCTAAAGACCAGCTCCCTGGTAACAATCAAATCCTGCTATCTTAAGTACAGAAATATTAATTTTCCAATGCAGCTTCCTTTTCTGACAAGAACTCTTGATGTCTTCGACAGCTTGGCAGCCTTCTGCTCTGTCCTGGACTACAACACCCTTACTTTCAGAATGGTGTATTACACTTAGAATGGTGAATATCTATTCTATTTTCTAAACTCAACTTTCGGCTGCATGACTCCTGGTGAATATCTATTCTACAGCACCCTTTCTTTAAGGCGGTACATTCTGTATTCTTCTTTCAGAACTGGAAGCAGACCTTTCACTTTGTGAAACAAACATGGAACATGCAATGACGGCAGATACAACCTACTCTCAGTTTCTGCGATGTTAGTAATCCAGCTTTTTGGTTGAAAATAATAATAATGTGCTTGCTTCTTTATGCCCCTGTGCTTACTTTCTCAATTCTTCTGAATCCTGACAGGGCTACCATGCACTGCTATTATCCTTCTGCGTTTTGTCGCGTGCATATCTTCAGGAGCTAATCAGAACAAGCCAATACAGTTGGCATCATTCACACCGCAACCTGAAGCCGCAGATATATACAGAGAAGCTATATTAGCTAATGGTGTGGTGTATTTCTTTTACAGGGTGCTACAAATGTAATTCTTCTACCGTGACATTGTTTCTGCATTCGTGTTAATTACCCTCACTACACTCCCAATCTGAGTTATTTGAACCTTGGATTTCAGACAAGTCAAACATTAAATCAAGCGCCTCTATCAGGAGGGGTGATCCCTAAGGTCGTACGATTCTCCAGACATTCTGCAGATCAGAACGGTATCCTGGTCTGCTTTTGCCACTCCAGTCTGCTGGTACGTATGGTTTTGGCGTGATCATTGCTCATCAGCTTCGTGAATATGCTTTTGTTGTTTGTCACTGACTTCCTATGCCATATGGCTATGATCGTCCTTCAGGTGTTCCTTTCAGCCTGCCCCCTGCCGACATCCTCAGAGGGGTTCAGAGGATGATTCGAAAGTGTATTATGACTGTCATCGAGTGTCGGTGTCACAATCCACGCTCAGTGTTGTCTTGTTCGCCACCGAGCCAGTTGAGCACAGACAGTCAGAATGATCTATTGCTGTAGGAGCTTCCACGATCATCTCGACCAACTGATGGTGATGCATCCAGCACCACAGCAGAGCACGGAGGTGTAGACAAAGATCCCCAAGGGCGCAATGTTCATGATGTTCCCTGGATGTTCCCTGGGAGGTGTAGCCAAGAGCTGGGCGCCGTATAGCCCGGCACGCAGAACCGCCAGACCTCGCCATCACCGGCCACCTCCACCCCCTTTCCTTTTCCCCGACGGCGGCCTCAGCCCCGGAGCTCCCCCGCAGCCGCGACTAGAATTTTTTCGGCGGCGATGAATGGGAGGGAGATGGATTCATTTGGAGGTCGATGGGGAAGCAGAGCTGGGCCAAATGGGCTGGCTCGGCACGGCAAGGCCCAGCCCATCGTAATCGTGCCTGGCAGGGCTTGGCCCGCCGTGGCACGATTATTAGCCGGGCCGTGCCGTGCCGTGCCGGCCCACGTGCTGCCCCCTCCGTTTTGACCAGCTTTGCTTTGAAGGTTTCTTCTTCCATTTTATTTCGGTCGGTCGCGCCCCACACGCCTAATCTCTAATGCAACGTCTCATAGCCGTTAGATTCAGGCCACGGGATATTCCTCTTTGCATCGTTGTGATTTTGCCCCAAGGAACGCAAAGCAATGGCGCCCAACAAAACCAAAAATGCATGGTTACAACAAAGAAAAAGTACGATTCCAGCGAAAACAACTCATTTTCTAGCAAAAAAAAATGGTTTCTCAAAAATAAAGCAATGGCATGACCAACAAACCAAAATGCATGGTTCTAACAAAAAAACATGATTCGAGCAAAAACAATGCATGGTTCTAGCAAAAAAAAAAATGGTTCACGGCTGTTGGATCGCAGCAAAAGATCTGATTGGTCCCAGCAAAGAAAAAGGGTCGCCGAGGCTGGTCCCAGCACCGCTGACAGTATCGGCGATTGCCAGTAGTAGCCGCCATCTCTAGGTTCCTGACTTGTCGGTTCCAACATCAGGGGTGATCTCCTACAACTCAGATGTTGCGACCACGAAACTTGGAGTGGAGCTGCCGCCACGAAACTTGGAGTAGAGCCGCCGCCGCCGGGGGCCCCTCCTTTGGCCGCTAGAGATCTGTTACCGCCACGCCGAGGTTGTTGGACTATCGTAGAAACACTCCGGTCACCGCACCAACTTCCTTCTCCAGAGGCTGAGAAGTATCTTGGCAGTCACAATGGCCATGCGCTCCTCGTCGTACTCCGCCATGGGGAAAGCCTCAAGAAACGAACTTGTGCATGCCGCCGCCTAGTGATAGACGGAGGCGTGTTTTCTTTTGGCGGAAAGGGGGTGATGGGGAAAGAAGAAAGAGATAAGGCAGACGGGCGAAAGGATAAGGTAACACGAGGCTTCCACAAGTGGGACCTAAAGGACGTGTGTGTTGCGATGAGGCGGCCGACTGAAATTATAGCCGGTCGGCCGGTGTTAATCGTTTCCCTTTATCTTTCCTTTTCTTGTTTCTCGCAAGTGTCACTTCTCTTATAGAAACAATATGCTTTTTTTAAGAAAAATACAACAACTTTAATCCATGTTTACAAATATTTCTTTCTTCGTGGGGGCACCATGTATTCTTTGACATAAACTCGCGTGCTTTCCTAGCCACGCATGCGATCTGTTTAAAAAAAATACTATGTAGTTTCTGGTTTAATATAGGTACTCCTTATGTAAAAAAATATAAGAGCATTTAGATCACTACGGAGTAGAACTTTTTTGTCAATTCGCTTGGTTACCACTTCCCCTTGAGGCGGTTAGAGAGACGCTTTTGTTTTCCCTACGGCCGCCAGCGGAGCCCGTGCATTCGCTCCCCCAACGCCGGTCGCTTGGGGAGGGGTGGAGTGGGGGAACCCCAGACCTTTCCTCCGGTGTGCATATATGGTGTGGATATGGGCGTGTCGCGCCATTGTTCTGGAGGAGGTGACGACACCGTTCTAGCGATGTGTGTTCTCGAGCTCCTGACTTCTTCCGGCGCGGGGTCGTGGGGTTCGCGGAGGTAGATTCCGGCCGCTCCAGCGGAGCAACAAGAGGTTAGGGTTTCCTTGGCCAGAAAGCGCGGCGGCGGTGGTGGTCGGTAAAGGATTCTGGCTCCGGGCTTCTTCCCCACTTCATTGACGCGGGCTCCGCTGCCGGTGAGAAGCATTCCCGATTTGCATGCGTTTGTGATGGTCCAGATGCAGCGACGTCTCCTTCTTTGGGATGATGGTCCTCCGAGGCCGGCTCAAGGACGCGCGACTTACCGTCCGGCGGTTCATACATGCTTGGCTTGGCTCCGGTTGTGGAGCGACAACGGTGCTGGCGGCGCGCCATCAGCCAATCCTGCAGCTGCAGGTAGTGTTCGTGTTGTTCCCCTTAATACTTGTTTTCTTCTTATTTATATTAGGGGTACCGTTGTAATCCTGGATTGTTTTTTTACGGAAATAATCCTGGATTGCTAATTGTGAGCTTCTTGCTCTTTTTGCATAAAAAAGGTTTTATAGGTAGAATAGGTTCATGTACTTCCTAGTAGTATCACCAATCAGGGGCGGAGAGGGGAGGGG
>LR880966.1:17732874-17755112 GCA_904067115.1 Aegilops sharonensis
TACATCATCTCACAACTAACTCATTAGTTGTAATGCTTGCAAGGCTTAGGTGATGTGTATTACCGAGAAGGCCTAGAGATACCTCTCCGACGATCGGAGTGACAAAACCTAATCTCGAAATACGCCAACCCAACAAGTACCTTTGGTGACACCTGTAGTACTCCTTTATAATCACCCAGTTACGTTGTGACGTTTGGTAGTACCCAAAGTGTTCCTCCGGTAAACGGGAGTTGCATAATCTCATAGTTACAGGAACATGTATGGGTCATGAAGAAAGCTTTAACATACTAAACGATCAAGTGTTAAGATAACGGAATGGGTCATGTCAATCAGATCATTCAACCAATGATGTGACCTTGTTTAATCAAATAACAACTCCTTGTTCATGGTTAGGAAACATAACCATCTTTGATTAACAAGCTAGTCAAGTAGAGGCATACTAGTGACATACTGTTTGTCTATATATTCACACATGTATTATGTTTCCGGTTAATACAATTCTAGCATGAATATTAAACATTTATCATGATATAAGGAAATAAATAATAACTTTATTATTGCCTCTAGGGCATATTTCCTTCATGAGCAACAGGTTGTGGCATCGGAAGAAGTTGCAGCAGGAGAAGGTACAATTGAAAGCACAAAATATGTAAGGGACCCCGGTATGCGCCAGCAAATTTGGGAACTCCCTCATGATGAGCAAGAAGAAGCACGCCGCTTCTATATTTTGAAGGGAGCTTATCAACCATACATGAGAGAATATCCATATAATAAACCAGGAAAAAATCGTCGTCGATTTCAATACAGTTATTTCAATTCTTTTCCTTGGCTTGAGTATTCGATGGAAACACATCGTGCGTACTGCCTACCTTGTTTTCTCTTCACAAAAAAGCCAAGTGGAAGGTGTGGCTCTGATGCATTCACAGTCAAGGGATTTAATAATTGGAAGAAGGNACAAAAAAGCCAAGTGGAAGGTGTGGCTCTGATGCATTCACAGTCAAGGGATTTAATAATTGGAAGAAGGTGAATGATGGAAACGAATGTGCTTTCTTAACTCACATGGGCAAAGATTCCAACTCCGCTCATAACTTTTCTCAGCGGTGTCATGATAATCTGAAAAATAGTTTGACTCACATTGACAAGTCAATGGTGAAAGTGTGTGCAAAAAAGGTCGCAGATGCAAGGCTAAGGCTTAAAGTTACAATTGATTGCATCAAGTAAGCAAAATTTTCTATTTTAAGAATTCAAATATTTTATAATGTACATTAAAGCAAGTTATGACCTTTTTTCTTGTTGATTTCATCAGATGGTTAACATTCCAAGCTTGTGCTTATAGAGGCCATGACGAATCTCTGGGATCAAGTAATCAGGGTAATTTTCTTCATCTGGTGAGGTTCTTGGCTTCTTATAGCAAAGAGGTGAATGCGGTTGTTTTGGAAAATTCTCCAAGGAATGTGAAGTACACCTCCCATATAGTGCAACTAGAAATCCTCACATTACTTTCTAGTAGAGTTAAGGAAAAAAATTAGAGATGAAATTGGTACTAGCAAGTTCTGCATAATGGTAGACGAAGCATGAGATGAATCAAAGAAAGAGCAAATGGCATTGGTTCTTCGATTCCCGAGCACCGAGGGGTTCATACAGGAGCGTTTTCTTGATGTAATTCATGTCACTGACACTACTGCTTTGACTCTCAAGAAGGCAATTTGCAAAGTCCTTTCTGATAATAATTTGAATGTCCAAGACATTAGAGGACAAGGCTATGACGGGGCAAGTAATATGAGAGGCGAATGGAATGGATTGAAGGCTCTAATTCTGAATGACTGCCCTTATGCATATTATGTGCATTGCATGGCTCATCAGTTACAGTTAGCGCTTGTTGCCGCGTCAAGGGAGGTACATGATGTGCATAACTTTTTCCAAAATGCAAATTTCATTATAAATGTTGTTAGTGCATCGACTAAACGTAATGATGAGTTGTTAGCAAATAAAGCTGCGGAGATTTGCACGCGAAATTGAATTGGGAGAACTCGATACAGGAAAAGGGCAAAATCAGATAGGAACTTTACAAAGACCTGGTGACACTAGATGGAGTTCCCACTTCAAGTCAATTCAGAGTTTACAGAAGATGTTTGGCGCTACAGTTGAGGTCCTAAGGAGTATAGCAAATGACCGTGCAGCCTCGAAATATTCTAGAGGAGATGCCGTAGGAGCCCTAAAAATAATTATGTCATTTGATTTTGTGTTCATTTTACATCTAATGGAGAAAATCATGAAAATCACTGATGTTTTATGTCAAACACTCCAAAAGAAGTCACTAGATATTCTGAATGCATTAGATTTGGTCTCAACCACAAAGGTGCTACTTGGTAAGCTGAGAGAAGATGGTTGGGATCCCCTTCTTCAGGAGGTTCAATCTTTTTGTTTGAAGCATGAGATTGACATCCCTGATCTGAATAGCAGGTAACATATATTTTCTTGTTCATATAATATAGAATATTATTTATCATATTTACTAATATATGATGTGATTTGTAGGTATGTAGATGTAACAAAGTCTCGCAACAAACATGATAACACTACTACATTACATCACTACAAAGCAGATGTGTTCAATGTTGCCATAGATCAGCAATTGGTTGAGCTAAATGATCGTTTCGGTGTTCAAAACACAGAGCTTTTGACACTTTGTGCATCTTTGGATCCACGGCATGACTCATTTGACGTGTCTAATATATGCACATTAGTGGAAAATTTTTATGCTGCTGACTTTTCTAGTCAAGAGCGAGTTCATTTGGAGTCTCAACTTCCCCATTTCCAGCTTGATGTTTGCAACCATCCAGAGCTAAAGAGTTCGCCTTCACTTGCTGATATGACTATTGGATTATTTAAAACAGGTAAAGTTGCTACATACTCAATGGTTGAATGATTGATAGACTACTGCAGTTGTTCATAACTTTTGCTTATTTGACTCCTTGATTATTAAATACAGGTAAAGCTGCTACGTACTCAATGGTTGATAGATTACTACGGTTGGTCATAACTCTTCCGGTGTCAACCGCGACAACCGAGCGAGCTTTTTCAGCTATGAAACTAGTCAAGATACGTCTTCGAAACAGAATGGGAGATGACTTTCTTCGGCATTACATGGTCGTCTATATTGGGAAGGAAATAGCTGCAAAGATCACATCTGATAAGATAATCAATTTGTTCGACACGGGTGGTCGTAGAGCTGAGTTTAAGCTAATAGATATGTAACTTCATTTTATAGGTCTATGAATATTTCCTATGCTTTGTCCTCAACGTTATTACGAGACTTAACATGTCATGATATTTCTTTCATTCTAAGCATTGGTTTCTCGCCCCCCTCATGTTCAAATTCTGGCTCCGCCCCTGTCACCAATGGCAAAATACCTAGTTGCCAAAATTTTTCTTTTGGCAAAGTACCTAGCGTGACTGCGTGAGGGGATACGGCAAAATACAGTGTTTGTTTCCGGTCTGGCGCGTGGCTTGGATCATTTGCGTGTCCGCTACTCGTCGGATTCGGACAACAGGCCGGATCCGGGTCGGGAACGAGCACACACATGCACAGCGGGCGACAATAAATACGTGCCCCAGGCCATTGTGCTGTGGCGTTCTTCGCATCGTCTCCATCAAACAAGGGATCTTGATCTACCGATCGACATCTCCATCTCGCGCCTAGCTAGGCGTACGTCGCGGCTGATCCAGGAACAGCTAGCAATGGCGGCAGCAGCTCTTCTCCCGCCGCTGCTCCCGTCGCCACCGAGGAGCGAGATGCCGCCGCTGCTCCCGACGCCACCCAGGAGCGAGATGCTGCCGCTGCTGCCGACGCCGCACGGTGTCATCCTCACCATGCTGGTGTCCGCCATGCCAGGCCGTGCCGACTTCGTCAAGAGGTGGGACTGGAACAAGAAACGCGACAATAATCCATGCAGCTCAACCTGCTTCTCCTCGACGTCGTCGGAGGGCAGCGGGAGCGCCTGCCGTGCCGACTTCGTCGACAGGTGGGACTCGCACAAGAAATACAAGGCGGGCCGCACCACCATGTCGTCGTCGTCGTCTTCGTCTTCGTCACACGGCGCCGGGAGCCCCGGACGCGCCGACTCCGTCGAACGCTGGGACAGCAAGAAACTCGAGACCTCGCCGCCAACGGATCGAGATCGCGGCCGCCATGTCGGCAACAACAAGCGCCTGCCTAGCCCTAGCCGCGCGTCCTCGGCGGAGCGCTGGGACTTGCACAAGAAGCCTCGCCCGGAGCCGGAGAAGATGGAGAAGGGGCCTCACACCAACGCGGCAGCCACGACGCCGCACAAGGCCGCGTTTGCAGGACCCAGCTTCTACGCCTCGCCTGAGCCGAGCATGCTCCCCATGCCCTCCTCCTTTCTTTTTTTTTTTTTTGAGCATCAGTACAGACATAAGCGCTCATATACACGCGCATACACTCATCCCTATGAACGCACACACGCACACCCTACCCCTATGAGCACCTTCGAGAGACTGAGCCGGCATATCATCTTGAGATTTACGAAGTCACCGTAGGCGCCTCGTCGTCGACGGGAACGTCTCCTCCCACTGAAAGCGCATCGCCGGAAATCCTGAAATAAATCCAGGAATAATGCGAGCACCAGGATTTGAACCCTGGTGGATTGGGGATACCACTGTCCACCTAACCAACTCAACCATAGGTTGATTCGCCTGCCCTCCTCCTTTCTGCTGCCACGTCCGCGTGCACTTTGTACTAGTAACTAAGTCCACTACTGCGCTCTAGTTTCTTCGTGAGGAGAGGAGTAGACGAGTAGTGCTGTACTAGGATGTGCTTGTTAATTCCTTTTATTTCATCTCTGCTTATGAAAAGCATTTGGCCGATGCTACTCTGGTGTTATTATTCCAATGTAACCAAAATATTGGAAGGATGTTTAGTTTTCATGAATTTGTTCAGGGTCATTTTTCTGCAAGCTTCTTTACTGTACCTCAGCGTTCAGTCTGAAGTTAACCAAATAAAAAACCGCATTTACCAAATGACTGTACTACCCCTACCTGTACCAAACAGTTTTTACGCAAATAACCGAATTACCGAAGGCAGAACCGTATATATGTGTCACGGGGTAGAAGTAGAAATGTCAGGAAAAACTAATGTTAAGACCGCCATATAACAGATCATTGCACATCCCACGCACACGGGATACACAAAAATCAGATTCAGCAAGGACAAGTTCCTCAACATTCAACATGATCCAAAATTTAACAAGATTTTCAAAAACATGGACACCATCCATTGATAAGCAACCCATATCATAAAAACTTGCATATATAAAATTGCATGCCACCCGTCAGCTTCATTCGGAATCTCACCCTATAGAAGGCCGATGTTGGGATCAGTTGGTGCCTTCGCTCGGGGCGCGTGGGCTCCGGAGCGGATGTGGTCTCTTGGGGAGAGGGAGGAACTTCCTCTGTTCTTGGCGGCTGGGAGGAGAGGGGAATGGGGGAGATGGGGCTGGGTCCGGAGCGTCGGCCCATATAACTGCTCCCCCGCTACCGCCAACGTCCCCGGCGGTAGGGCTATACAACCTACCGCCAGGGACATTGGCGGTAGGGGTGACGGAGGGGGACGGCGGGTGTCTAGGGCTGCTGACGTGGATTAGCACCTTACCGCCAGACACCCTGGCGGTAGGGTGTTCAGGGTTACCGCCGTGGCCCCTGGCGGTAAGAAAAGGGGCCAGATTTCAAAAAAAAATAATTGAACTAGGGTCAGATCTCGGTTTTCTTCGGTAAAAGGGTCAAAAACACGACATTCGGCCAGTAGAAGCGGACTCCATGGGAATGAAGGATATCACTGCACCCTGCTTCCGATAATCTGAGGATAGAGGGAACCGTAAAGCCAGGCATCATTCAGTTCAGAGGACGCGCCGCAGTCCCGAGATGAGCTAGCCCACGGGGTGCGTGTGCGACTTATGACTTGGGGCTTGGGCAACGGGTGAGGCGAGAAGCTTCATCATCGAAGCTGGAAGACGTGACGTGTGTGGCGGTGGAGAAGACGGCGCAGCATCCCGTCCGGCACACCGTATCGCGCGTGCCCTTCCCCATCGACAAGGCAAGACCTGTCCTCCCCCCCTCCCTCCCTCCCTCCCGTCCCCTCCGGTGAGGGGAGAAGCTTCTTGATTGATACGGAAGGCATACAAGCGAGGCGGCGGCACCAGCGGAGAAGACGCCGCAGCAGCCAGCAGCCCGGCCCATCCGGCACCGCGTCGCCGTGCCCTTCCCCGTTGACAAGGCAAGACCTGGCCTCTCACTTCCTCCCTTCCGCCCCCTCGGCGCTGGTTTAGGAGTAAGTAGATCATCTCCGTTGACTGATTTGGCCCTTTTATAGAGTGGATTCGTTCTTGGTACCCCCCCCCCCCCGCCCCCCCCCCCCCCCCCCCCGCCCCACACCACACCCCCCCACCCACCCCCCCCCCCCCCCCCCCCCCGCCCCACACCACACCCCCCCACCCACCCCCCCCCCCCCCCCCCCCCCGCCCCACACCACACCCCCCCACCCACCCCCCCCCCCCCCCCCCCCCCGCCCCACACCACACCCCCCCACCCACCCCCCCCCCCCCCCCCCCCCCGCCCCACACCACACCCCCCCACCCACCCCCCCCCCCCCCCCCCCCCCGCCCCACACCACACCCCCCCACCCACCCCCCCCCCCCCCCCCCCCCCGCCCCACACCACACCCCCCCACCCACCCCCCCCCCCCCCCCCCCCCCGCCCCACACCACACCCCCCCACCCACCCCCCCCCCCCCCCCCCCCCCGCCCCACACCACACCCCCCCACCCACCCCCCCCCCCCCCCCCCCCCCGCCCAACAAAAAATCCCCTTTCCCTTCAAAAAAGTGAGCTGCGAATGGACTTGGGCTTTTTTTTTTTCTGAGTAATGGATTTGGGATTTGAATTCATGAAGAAAAGGAGTTATCTGCTGGGCGGCAGCGAGCGTTTCTTGGTGGATTTAGGGTATCCATGGGAACGTTTACTCGAAACCAGTCTGGTCGACTCTGATTCGTTCCTTTTCTTTCCTTTACTTGGTCAGGAAAAGAAGAAGCGATGTACTACGTCTTTGTCTTGTACGGAATCTACACGGGCTTCCAGCAAGTCTGTCTGTTGGCGATGGATACGTCCGTGGTCGGCAGGTGAGCACAGGGAGTTTGAAACTGGCATTCCAAGGCACGTGAAGTATTCAATTTTCTTTTGCTGGTTTTCATTCTGGGCGACGGAACTAGCTCAACAGCACAATGTTTGTGAGCGTTTCACCTTTCTTTTTTGAACGAAAGGGGTTTCCCCCCACCCCACTTTTTATTAAGCGGGGCACAGCATAGGCCAAGACTGTTTAACAGCACTCGAGTTCACCAGTAGTAGCAAACCAGAAAAAAGAACTTGCGCAACACCCCACACTACAGCTAAAATAACAGTACACCATCGCGCCACGCAGGGCAGCTCAAAACTCTCACATACTCAGAAGTTCATCAGCACAGACACGGGGGGACAGGACGAAAGCATCAGCCTCACAGATGAGCCTTCAGTACACCCCCACCCCGGGGCCTTTTTGAGCACGCTCTCAGTCCCCAGCCCAGGCGATCCTGAGCAGCTCGCCTCTTCGTCGGTCCAGGAGTAGGAGGCAGCGTTGGAGGAGCACCGATTGATCGCCTTTGCATAGGATCTTCCATTGATGTAGAGATGAGCTGATCCGATTCAACACCGTCCGGATACTTGTCCACGGCGCTCTCTGAAAACATATGTCGTTACGCATAGTCCAAATCCCCCAAATGGAGGCAACACAAGCAATGTTAACTACAGATTTCTTGCTATTCAGCATCCAAAAGGATGATAATTCAACCATATCAATTGGGATATTAAAATTAAAAGTATCCGCTACATCAGGCCAAATTTGTTTGGCTACTATGCAATCGAAGAATAGATGATGAACAGATTCATTCTCATTACAAAACAAACAACACAAGTTATCAACCACCCTTCTTTTACTTAAGTTGTCTCTAGTAAGAATTTTATTATGATATGCTAACCACAAAAAGACCAAGTATCTGTTGGGAACAACAAATTTTCAGAACTTTTTCCAAATTGGGGTAGAAACCCCTCCCTAGTTTATCATATTGTAAAAAGATTTAACAGAATAAATTCCAGAGGATTCCAACAGCCAGACAGGCTGGTCCTCCTCATTAGTTATGGTCTTGGCAGAGATTACCTGAATTAGGTCATGTCACCTGCCCATAAATCTAGAATCCACACATCTACTAAACGTAAGTTTCAAATTTGTACCATCCCAAACCTCAGCTACCACACATTTCTGTTGTTGACAAATTTCATAGATCTCCCAAAACTGAGTTTTCAGAGAAGAATCCCCAACCCAGGTGTCGTCCCAGAAACTGATTTTGTCCCCTTTGCCCAAGTTCCACCTGAAAAAAGGTCGGATGCCCTCAAAAGCCCAGGTGACCCCTTTCCAAAAGGGCGACCCCACACCTTGCTTGGACCAAAACAGGTTGGGTTTATCAGTTATATATTTATGATCGACTAGCTTACCCCAACCATTATCATGGTTAGTGAAATATCTCTTTGCCCAAGAGGCTAGTAAGGCCATGTTGAACTCTCTTAAGTTGGGGATCCCCAGACCTCCAAACTCCTTTTTCTGAGAGATCAACCCCCATTTGGCAAGGTGATATTTATGCTCATCTCCCTGGTCACCCCAGAAGAAATGAGCCATCTGAGATGTGATAACATTTATAGCCCATTTAGGAAATTTAATCACAGACATCAAATACATTGAAATGCTAGTGATGCAAGCTTTAAGCAGTACAAGCTTCGCCTCATAACTGAGTAACCTCCCCTTCCAGCCACAAATTCTTTTGATGATCTTATCTATAATGTACTGGATATCCTCTCTTCTAAGCTTAAGGTAGTGGAGGGGAACCCCCAAGTATTTGAGAGGGAAGTCTCCCATCTTACAGCAGAAAATTTGGGAAATCATTTTAGCCTCATCAATGTTGACATTAATGGGCACTACCTCACACTTATCATAGATAGGTTCTCAAAACAGGCAAGCAACCACTTTAAATTTTTTACATACTCAGTATTAGGGTTGAGGAATAAAATCGTGTCGTCTGCATACTGTAAGCAGATAAGACCACGTGGGATAATATGGGGCACAATCCCAGATATTATATTATTATTGACTGCCTTCATCAGCATCCGCGAGAAAACATCCGCCACTAAATTGAAAAGCATAGGGGAGCTAGGGTCACCTTGCTTCAGTCCTTTTCCCCCCACAAAATAAGGACCCAGAACATCATTAATTTTGACACAGAAAGAGCTTTGCTTAAGGATTGAAAGGTTCCACCGAATCCACTTAGGGCCAAAATCCCTGGAGGTTAACATCTCCACTAAGAAATCCCAGTTGACACGATCATATGCTTTTTCGTAATCTAACTTGAGAACAATCCCAGGGTTTTTGGATTTATGAACTTCATGAATAGCCTCATGGGCAGTCACCACACTTTCGAGTATAAATCTACCTCTCACAAAAGCAGACTGGCATGGAGCCAGTAGCCTATGCCCAATAGGGGAAACCCTATTTGTCATAGCCTTGCTAAAGATCATCACAGAGCAGTTGCTTAGACAAATAGGTCGAATTTTTTTCATATTTTTGGCGTCTGGTTCTTTAAGGATGAGAGTGACTATAGAGTAATTAACCTATCAAGGGATAGAAGTACTAGTTGATAACCAAGCACAACCAAATGAAATGTAGTCATCACATTTTGGGGGCGATCCTGATGCCCCGGACGACCAGCCCACTCTTCCAATGCCCACCGTCCTGAGAGAGGGCCACCGCAAGCTCCCCACCCTGCTGCCCCTTCTCCACCTCAACATCCCCTACCTTGAGCGACAGCCACTGGCCCCTTGGCTTCTTCTCCAGGCTCTCCTTGCGCTCCTGGGCCCTCGTGCCGGGGAGCTCGAGCTGGAGGTCCACGGGCACCTGCCACCCAGCGCACCCCTGCTTGAGCATCATCCGGAAGGCAACCTCGTAGGTGGCCCCCGGCGTGAGCTGCGACAGCTCCAGCTTCCCGCGGACCTCCAGCGACCCCCCTCCCCCGCGGCTCTCGCGTCGCCCCTCACGGGCGACACGAGAGTGACCTAACCCTAGCCTCACCGTCCCCTCCCTCCCCTTTCCCCGCCCCGCCGCCACCTGAGGCGCTCGCCGGCGCGGCTGCCGGTGAAGGTGGCGGCGAGGCTCTGGTGCTCTGCGCTGCAGGGGGCGTTGGATCTCAGGGTGGCGGCCCTGATTGGCGAGGGCGGCGTCGATTTCGTCCGGCGGATGACGCCGCCGGTGCTGGCCGTCCCCACTGGCCGTGTGGGTGGCGGTGGGGCGGTGGAGGCTCGTCGTTGCTGCGGGATGCACCGCTGGCCTCGGCTGGCTGCTTCCCGGTCTCCTCTCCTCTGCTGTGGTCCTCCCTCGACCGATCTGGGCGCTGTTCCTCCGGGCCGCCAGATCTGGCACATGAGGGTGGGTGGTGGCCATCCTAGAACAGGGGAAACCCCTGGTCGACCTCCCGTCGACCCCGACGACGGCGGCGCTCCGGTGTCGATCTCCCTCCTGAGGGCATGTCGGACTTCTTCGTCACCTCCTTCCTCCTCTCCCACGATCTCGGGCGAAAGCCTTGGCCTTGCTGGCCGAACGGCGGTGGCGCTGTGGCGTCTCGGTTATGGAGGTGTCATTCAAGGGAGGGCGAGGTTGTGGTCTCGCGGCAAGGTGCTTGGTGGCGGCGGCGTTGCTCTGCTCTCCGGGATGGCGGCTATGGTGGCGACGAGGTGGCCCCCCTGCAATCCTTCAGCGGCTCTTCATCTTGTTCGGCTCTGGGCAACCGGCCGGTGGACGGCGTCTGCGTGTTGTGGCATGGTTCAGACGTAGGGGCGATTGGATCTCCCCTTCGGCAAGGCTCGGGGCGGCCAGATCTGGAGCCATGCTTTTCTCCACACAGCCCGGGTCCTCTCGGCCTCCACTTGTGTAGTCTACTGATTGCAGTTGCTCCGCTGTTCTAGCTTGCGTAGAGTTCTTCGGCAGCTTGATCCTGTTTTCGCTGTGGTGGTGCCCTGCTCGCCATTGCTCTGCTTAGCTCTGTAATGTGCGTGCACGCCGCCTTTTATCTTTCAGTTTTTCTTCAAGCTTTCGCCTTTGTATCAGCACTGTTGTATCCTAGCCGGTTGATGGCTTCATTAATTTGAAGTCGGGCCTTGCGCCTTTTTCCTGTAAAAAAGACCTCCAGCGACCACACGTTCTTCAGCTCCGCCATCTCCTCTCCGGTAGCGTCCCCAGCGCTGCATGTCAGGTTAAGTCCGCATCGATCGATCAGCGCGCGATACTTGAGCATGATTAACTACTCGTAGATAGCATGTACCTTCCTTCTCATTCCGTAAATTTGGTCCATAGATGTAGCAAAACTCAGGTAGCACGTACCTTCCTTCTCCCGAGGGCGGGGGCAGCCAGACCCAGTAACTGGGGTCCTCCGCCCAGGCGATGGACAGGCCTCGAGGGAGCAGCATGAAGCAGCTGTTGCCCTTCTCATGATCTCATCCACGCAGTGCCTCTGCGTTGCATGCATGGACAGACAATCATTTTATGTTCGTTCAGAAAGCTGCAAAGCTACATATCCAGTTCATGCTCATCAGAAGCAAGTCCGTGTATATGTAATATTCACCTTGGTGGGTCGTTCGGGCTGCTTCTTGTCCGAAGTAGTAGAGGTGCTGCGCTCGGCGGTAGTAACAGCCGGTGCAGCCGGCGAGCCGAAACAGCATGGGCATAGTCGTGACAGTGCCGCACCCATTGTCAGCTTCTTCAGGAGTACAACTAGAGCTCAGACGTGAGACAGGTTGTGACTGACATATATATGTACCAAGTTGCGGAAGGTCTAGAAGCCGGAGACGACCCTATATTAGGTTAGTGATAGAGAGATCTAATTCCTCTAGCACTGATTAAGCATGGGATCTGGTTCCCACGTGATGAAGTTCAAGAGAATCTACTTTTCTTGGCAAAGGACAAGTACGCATTATTGTTGCACTGATGCTCTGCTTTTTATTGAAATGTCATGCTTGTATTGATGCTCCTTCAGGCTCTTCTTTGGAGTGGGAGACATGCATGCTTGCTTACACCTCCGGCCCAGGTAAATTGGATCCACAGTCCTCGTACTTGTTGCCAAGGTCCGCAATGGTCCTCGAGCTTGCATAGTGCCTCGCTAAGGTCCTCATGCTCGACGATATGGTCCATCTACGGTTTCGGGGCGGGTCCCATCTACATACACTGCTGCGGGTCTCATCTACATACGCGGCTACCCTCTGTGCCAAGTGTAGAGATAATGCATGGGTCCCACCTGTCAGCATGTGATGGACAGTCCCGGGCATGTGATGGATCCCCATCACGTATTTAGATGACTAGTATTTCAAAGTCCAAGTCATGTCCTCTTGGGAGATAGGCCTCATTTTAAAGTTTGGCAGAAGGCCGCCGATTTTGCCAGCCCTGGCCTGGTGATTGAAGGAAGAAAATACGGAGTTGAATTCAAATTTGGTGATGGAAGAAAGAAGATACTCCAGTATTAAAATTTAACGTGGACTGCGGGAATCGGCACTAGACCTTGAGGCGAGGTTTTCTCGGGCGCATTGAACATATAAATCTAGCTACGCAACCCGCCTAACGAGAGCCATCGCGCTTTCAATTTGATCTCGCCCGCATGATTTGCCTTGCTATCCAGTGCCAGCGTCCTTTCCATCGCACTGGTAAAAATCGGCCCGTTTATTTTCCTGTATGCTGCGTTCTCACGCTAGAGTGGATGACAGCTGGGCCAGGGTTGTGCGTGGGTCCGTCTCGCAGTGGTGTCATGTGTGCGTGTGTGTCCGGTCAGTAAAAATAATCGTCGATAGTAGGTTGGCAGCGGTGGCAACCTCGTCCATCGTGGGTTGGCTCGATTTTTTTACCTTTCGCACTTGCACCCACCTGCTTCCGTTCTGCTTCAGTTGCGTCGGGCCCATTTGTCGGTCTCTTGGGTGTGTGGGGGTTCTTTTCTTGCTTGCAGGCGTGGCTGGCCCATTTCGGTCCGCTGCGTAAAGAGCCGCTTCGCCTGTTTCGTGTTGCTACGCGGGGTTTCTTCTCTCCGTGCCGCTGTAGGTGGCCCATTCACGCTTTTGGTCCCATTCGTCAGTCAGGTTGTGTTCCTTCGTCGGTTCGTTAGGAGTTACGACGCCTACTTGGGGGCATGCTCTCCTCATCTACTCTGCTCTATCCTACTGGCTCGGCTCCCAGTTCACTTCCCCCGCCTGCGCCTCCTCGTTCTCCCTGCGCCTGCGCCTCATCGTTCTCATCTGGTCGCCGCCGCTCGCCGTCGCTAAGAATCAATCCCTGTTGCATTGTTCGTCAGTCGCTTGCCCCTTCGTCAACTTGTTTCGTCATGTCTCCTCGTGCTGCTGCTGGGGCGTTTGGTTAGGAAGGGTGAGCTCCTTGCTTCTTTCGGTTGGTTGGTGGGATTCTTGCCTGCTCCTGGCTACTTGTTCTTGCTTCTTCCGTCTGCTTCTTTATCCCTTGTAGGGCTGCTTCGACTGCTTTGCTGAGTTGTGGTTGTGCGACTGGTTGTTCCTTCTCTGCAAGGTGAGGTTCTGCATGCTCCCTTGCTTGCTATGTGCTTGATGAAATGCGTGATTGGATTTCTGTCAGCCTAAGAATCTCATGTGTTGTCCGAGACATAAATGGGTGTGTGCCATGTTTGGATCTATTGTGTGGTGCTTCTAAGGGTTGAGTTAGTTTGATTTAGCCTCTTCTTCAGACTGTTTTTGGTTGTTTCCTCTTCTGTCCATGTATGGTATGTTCTACCCGGTGCTCTTTTTTCTTAATGGTTCGATTTTCATATGTCTATTTCCTTTGGTTGCTGCGGTTTCTATCCAGTGTGTTCATTCCAGGGATTGTCTTGGTCGGTTTAGGGTTTAGAACTGCTTTGTTTGCCTTCTTGCCTTGGTCTAGGGTGATGGTCGCTTTACGGATGGTTGCATGGCGATGGGGTCTGTCACACCTAGATTTTCTTCAGGATTTATTTCTGGGCTATTTGTTCTTTAATGCTCCTCTGCATCTGCTTTAATGCTCCTCCTTGTTTGACTGGATTTTGCCCTTATTCACTAAATCTTTGCCTGCCATGTGTGTGTTGTGCGTCTCAGCTTTGTATGTCTTCCTTCTTCATGTTTGCTTGATCTAGGGTTTGCCGTGCTTTACCTCATTTATTTATTATTTGTTCATTTTTATACTGCATTTGTTTCTACATAACAAAGATGTTTAAATATCTAAGTTCATTTGCTTTTACATGTGTAGGTCTCCTTTGGTGACATTTGACTGCCCGGTCATGACGAAGGTTCTGCCACGCTCCGGTTCACCTCACAGCTCACAAGCTGGACGCACCGACTTCGTCAAGAGGTGGGACTGGAACAAGAAACACGACAGTAATCCATGCGCTCAATCTGCTCCTCCTCGTCGTCGTCGGAGGGCAGCGGGAGCATCTGCCATGCCGACTCCATTAACAGGTGGGACACACACAAGAAATACAAGGCGCCCCGCACCACCATATTGTCGTCGTCGTCACAGGGCGCCGGGAGCCCTGGACGCGCAGGCTCCGTCAAACACTGGGACAGCAAGAAAATTGAGACTGAAAGATTGCGTGGAAGCGTATGCCTTTGGGCAGGGACGCGTGCGTGTTTATATAGGCGAAGATAGATTACAAGGTGCGGTAGTTAGGTTATGGATTGATCCTCAAGAAAACCTATACAAGAGATGAGGATAAACCCTAACAACCTAACAACCTAGATTACAACAGAACACACGCAATCTACCTACCTCTCTACGGGTACATACGGTTTATACAATACCGTATACCCTATACAACATACTCTTTCTAACACGCCCCCTCAATCACAGCTTCACCAAGTTGAGATTCCCATGAAGTCTTCTAACTTCTTCCATGACAGAGCTTTGGTAAATCCATCTGCAACTTGATCACCTGTGGGAATGAAACGGATATCCAATAATTTGTTAGCTACCCTCTCTCGAACAAAATGATAGTCCACTTCTATGTGTTTTGTCCTTGCATGAAATACTGGATTTGCTGACAGATATGTAGCACCAATATTATCACACCAGAGACGTGCAACTGGTGAATGCATGACTCCAAGTTCACGTAGCAAAGTTTGAACCCAAATAATCTCAGCAGTGGCATTGGCTAAAGATTTATACTCTGCCTCTGTACTAGACCGAGAAACAGTAGCTTGCTTACGTGCACTCCAAGAAATCAAATTTGGACCAAAGAACACACAGAATCCTCCTGTTGACCTTCTGTCATCTGGACATCCTGCCCAGTCAGCATCAGAGAAAGCACTAACAACATTAAAAGTTGACTTGGTAAATTTCAGACCCGTACTCATAGTACCCTTGAGATATCTCAAAATTCTCTTGACTGCTGTCATATGTTGAGAAGTGGGAGAATGCAAGTACTGACATACTTTATTAACAGGAAAACAAATGTCAGGTCTTGTCAGTGTCAAATACTGCAAAGCACCGACCATGCTCCTGTATTTTGTTGATTCCTCGGCCCCTAAAGGGTCCCCTTCTTCTTTTGACCGCTTTTCTGACGTGGAGAGAGGCATGTTTGAAGCCTTACAATTTACCATTCCTGCACGCTTAAGCATATCCAAGACATATTTTTCTTGAGTAAGAAGTATTCCATCTTTTACCTTTCTCACCTCAATACCCAAGAAATAATGAAGATCACCCAAGTCTTTCAAGGCAAAATCCTTCTTAAGATCTGCTAGCAATGCTACAGTTGCATCTTGTGATGAGCTAGCAACAATAATATCATCAACATAAACCAACATAAATATGGTGATATTTCCCTTTCTGTAGAAGAACAAAGAAGTATCTCCCTTGGATGATTTGAAACCAAGTACTTGAAGTTTTTCACTCAACTTGGAGTACCAGGCCCTAGGTGCTTGTTTTAGTCCATACAAAGGTTTATCAAGTTTGCATAGATAATTCTCTTTTCCTTTTACCTCATATCCAGGTGGTTGTCTCATATAGACTTCTTCCTCTAGAGCGCCATGAAGAAACGCATTCTGCACATCCAATTGCCTTAGGCTCCAATTTCTTGATACTGCAACAGAGAGAACAAGTCTGATAGTAGGTGCCTTTACAACAGGACTAAAGGTATCTTCATAATCTATACCATATCTCTGTTTAAAACCTTTGGCTACTAATCTGGCTTTATACCTATCAACTTGACCATCTGCTTTCCTTTTAATTCTATAGACCCATTTACAATCAATGACATTCTTGTTTCGTGTTGGTGGAACTAGATGCCACGTCTTATTTTTAATAAGAGCACCATACTCATCATTCATAGCTATTCTCCATTTTGTGTCACTTAAAGCTTCATGCAAGCTAGTACTTGGCTCACCAGTAGTTGTTAAGCCTCCACACCGAGAATTAAGCTTATCATACCTGACCGTACCATCTGTACGAATTTGTGGCTTTACAATACCATGTTGTGATCTTGTTCTGCGAGACACCATATCAGGAGCTGTATGAGGCTGCGCCGCAGAAGATCCAGTCGAGGGAGTCACAGCCGCACGGGATCCCACGTCGATCCTGTCGTCAGTTGCACGAGATCCCGAGTCGATCCCTTCATCAGCGCCCGGGGATCCGACGTCCCGCCTTGTCGCATCAGCGTTGGCCGACGCCCCCGCACCAGGTTGGCCCACCTGGCGATCATCATGAGACAAAACGCGGCTCGAGGGACCAGTCTGACCGGTCGGCTGGTTCTGCACCATGTGCCCGTCGGCGGTTGGCCCACCTGGGGAACCGAAGCCCGACGCGCCCACGCGCCCTCCTGGCCCACCTGGGGAGGCAGCGCCCGACGCGCACATGCGCCCCCTGGGAGGGGTGCGATCCAAGGGAGATTCCCCTGGGCTGCCGCTTGCACCTGCGCTGTCATCCTCGGAATCAGCGGCGGCAGCACCTGAATCTCCTCCGTGCTCCGCGCCGTTTTTGTCCTGTTCTGCCTGCATAAAATGACGCATGGGAGCTGGATTTGCACCAGAATTAGCAGGAAATTTTGCATGTTGATCAGGCACGTTTTCACCCCCATGATCAATAGGCTCAGGAGGTGTAGTTTCAGGTAGCAAGAGAATCTTAGATCGAAGGGGAGTGCCTGCATTAGGGTTTAAAGCCTTAAACGAAAAAACCGTTTCATCAAAGATGACGTCCCTAGAGATGTAGACTCGGCCAACAGCAACATCAAGGCATTTGAAACCTTTGTGAAGATTGCTGTATCTGAGAAAATCGCATTGTTTGGATCGAAATTCTAATTTTTTGGAATTATAGGGACGGAGATTTGGCCAACAGGCACATCCAAAAACTCGAAGGGAATGATAGTTTGGTTGTTCATGAAACAGACGACCCAAGGGGGTTTCATAATTGATTACTTTACTAGGGGTGCGATTTATCAGATATGTGGCAGAGAGAAAAGCCTCATCCCAAAATTTGAGGGGCATGGAGGCATGAGCCAAGAGAGAAAGACCCACATCGACAATGTGACGATGTTTTCTTTCAGCTGATCCGTTCTGCCGATGAGCATGTGGACAGGAGACATGGTGGGTGATTCCTAGTTGGCGAAAAAAGGAGTTTAAACGTTCATATTCGCCACCCCAGTCGGTTTGCATGGTGATAATTTTCCTATTGAACAACCTTTCAACTAATGCTTGAAATTCATGAAAGATTTTGAAAACTTCAGATCTATGCTTGAGAATATAGATCCATGTGAATTTGCTATAATCATCAATGAAAGACACATAATAGTTTTTCCTATTGATAGAATCACGGGCAGGCCCCCATACATCGGAGATAATTTGCTCTAAAGGAGCTTTAGATACACTGATCGAACTATGATAGGGTAGTTGGTGGCTCTTGCCTAATTGACAAGCGTCACAAAAACCTTCTTTATTCAACTCATTACTTGAAAAAGGAATGTTGTTGTGGCTAAGGACATGACGAACTATGGTTGAAGAAGGATGCCCTAGCCGACTGTGCCACCTATCCATGGACACTTTATTGAAACCAAACACCTGTTTGCTGGAGTTCAACGGAGCCGATGATAGGGGGTAGAGACCTCGTCTACACCTGCCTTGGAGAAGGGTTCTCCTCGTTCCCTGTTCCTTAACGAAAAAGTAACGTGGGTGAACTTCAAGAAAGGTATTGTTGTCAGCGGATAAACGATGAGCTGAAATAAGATTCTTGGTGGCATCGGGTACATGCAATATATTTTTGAGATGAAGATCACGAGTGGGGGTTCGAACAGTGGATTGACCAATATGACAAATTTCCATACCTTCCCCGTTTGCAGTATGGACTTGCTCATTGCCGTTGTACTTGTTGCGGACGGTCAACTTGTCGAGCTCGCTGGTGATGTGGTCCGTGGCCCCCGTGTCGAGGTACCAATTTGTGTCCACTCCATAGGACGAGGTGGTGGCCGATCCTGCACTTTTCTCGTTCTTGGCGAAGGAGATGTCGAAGCGGCGGTAGCACTCGAAGGCGGTGTGGTTTGGCTTCTTGCAGATCTGGCAAACGACCTCAGGAAGATCATTTGCTCCTCCATTGCCGTTGCCACGGCCTCCATTGCCGCGTCCACCGCCTCCATTGCCGTTGCCACGACCTCCATTGCCGTGGCCGCCTCCGTTTCCACGGCCTCCATTGCCACGGCCACCTCCACGACCGAAGCCACCACGGCCACGAGACACGGCGTTGGCCGAGGATTGGGAGGATTGATTTCCCCCTTCAAACATGGCAAGACGTTTTTCAAAACCAATCAACTGAGAATATAGTTCAGCTACCTTGATGGGCTCGGTCCTCGCAGCGCAGATGGACGAGACGAACGAGATGTAGTCGAAGTCGAGTCCGGCGAGGATGTAGGAGACCATGTCATCATCGTCGAGCGGCTTCCCTGCTGAAGCCATCTCGTCGCCTAGCGCTTTCATGCGCCCGATGTACTCGACGATGGTCGCGGTGCCCTTTTTGGTGGTGGAGAGGGCGATCCGCGTGTTGACGATGTTGGCCTGCGTCTGGGAGAGAAACATCTCCCTGATCGCGGTCCATGCCGCGGCGGCCTTGGTGCAGTGGGCGACTTGGATCATCACAGGAGCAGAGATTGAATTGAAGATGAAGCTGAGCACCTGGGAGTCTTGCGCCAGAGCGATGTGATGCGCCGGGTTCGGCACATCGGTGGGCTTGCCGTCCTTGTCGGCGAGCTTGGGCTCCGGGAACGGATGATCGGGGTTGAGGTGGTCGATCAGTTGGGTTCCACGGATGGTAGCTAGGGCCTGCGCGCGCCACACGAGATAGTTGCCGCGGTGGAGCTTATCAACGTTGGGAATGAAGGCATATGGAGCGGCGGCGGTAGAGCTAGAGCTGGCCATGGCTACTAGGTTGGATGCGGTAGAGGAACTAGGCTCTGAATACCATGAAAGATTGCGTGGAAGCGTATGCCTTTGGGCAGGGACGCGTGCGTGTTTATATAGGCGAAGATAGATTACAAGGTGCGGTAGTTAGGTTATGGATTGATCCTCAAGAAAACCTATACAAGAGATGAGGATAAACCCTAACAACCTAACTACCTAGATTACAACAGAACACACGCAATCTACCTACCTCTCTACGGGTACATACGGTTTATACAATACCGTATACCCTATACAACATACTCTTTCTAACAGAGACCTCGCCGCCCACTGACCACGGCCACCATGTCGGCAACGGCAACAAGCGCCTGCCTAGCCCTAGCCGCGTGTCCTCGACCGAGCGCTGGGACTTGCACAAGAAGCCTCGTCCGGAGCAGATGGAGAAGCCGCCTCAGACCAACGCGGCGGCGACGGCGCACAAGGCCGCGTTCACCGGGCCCAGTTTCTACGCCTCGCCTGACCCGAGCATGCTCCCCATGCCCTCCTTCTTTCTGCTGCCACGTCCGCGTGCACTCTGTACTACTCCCTCCGTCCGAGAATAGTTGTCATCAAAATGGATAAAAAAGAGATGTATCTAAAAATAAAATACATCTAGATACATTCCTTTTTATCTATTTTGATGACAAGTATTTCCGATCGGAGGGAGTAGTAACTAAGTCCACCACGGCAATCTAGTTTCTTCCTCAGGAGTAGACGAGTGGTGCTGTATCGTAGACGTAGGGTGTGGAATTCAATCCTACCCATGAAAAGCATTTGGTTGGCCGATGCTACTCCGGCGTTTTGATTCCAACAATGTAACCAAAACATAGGAAGGATGTTTATTTTTCATGAATTTGTGCAGGGTCATTTTTCTGCAAGCTTCATTACTGTACCTCAGCGTTCAGTCTGAAGTTAACCAAATAAAAAACCGGATTTATCGAATGACCGTACTACCACTACCAAACAGTAATTACGCAAATAACCGAATTACCGAAGGCACAACCGTATATATGTGTCACAGGGTAGAAGTAGAAATAGCAGGAAAAACTAATTTTTTTTTTTTATCATTGCACATCCCACGCACAAGGGATACACAAAAATCAGATTCAGCAAGGGCAAGTTTCTCAACATTCAACATGATCCAAAATTTAACAAGATTTCCAAAAACATGGACACGATCCATTCATAAGCAACCATACCATAAAAACTTGCATATACAAAATTGCATGCGCCTTTTCATGGAGACCATTGCCGATTTCAGTGCAAACACTCCCTAAACTGACTACATATTTTTCAGTACCATACTATCCAATTTTGTACTCTTTCCGCTCACAAATATAAGATGTTTTAGATATTTCACTATGGACTACATACGAGCTGACATGAGTGAGCAAACATACTAAATTGTGCCTATATACATCTGACTCAGAAAAAGTTAGAACATCTTCTATTTGTGAACAAAAAGGAAGTAGCTTTTATCCAATATATACATATTCATTGATGGACAAGAAAATATTTTCAGTACAGTGCCATCCAATTTTTTAAACTAGGAATCGTATGAGCAGAAAGACAAATCTTCCAAGACTACATATTTCATCTCCTGTGTGTTCTAGTGCTTGTTCGTCACCAATTTGACCTGCAGTACAAATTAAACTTAGCAAAGAAAAATTGAGTGGTTTTAATACCTTATTTTGGGTCCATTTTCACCTTCCTTCGTTACCATGACAAACGAAGATCACAAGAGCAAACCAACCAAACGGAAAGAATAGCTCTAGTCTCTAGATACTTTTAGTATGACACTAAGTACCATCTTGTAGCCAGGATTTGAGACGAAAACTTTACCCGTGCCAACTTACGACTACCTAGGTGCTACAATATTGTAGGTATATTTGATTATACTATGCGAGAATATCTAGTATGGTTGTATGGTGATAGCTGATGCCTAGACTGAGTGGCGAAACATATATTTTTTTCAACTACGTGAACATTTTATTCCAATCTATAAACATATTTTTTAATGCCAAGAGCACACCCTTAAAAATACGTGAACATTTTTAAAAATATCACATACTTGTTTTCACGTGGGATAATTTTCAAAACATTACATGTACTACTTTTTACATTGTATAAATATTTTTTAATATCGCGTACATTTTTCAAACCGCAAGAACATTTTTTTAAAGTTATCTAAAATTTTAAAAGTTGCGCCAATGTTTCTTTAACACTGCACTAAAATTTTCTCAGCTCAAAGCAGTCGCTGTAGGTCAGGTTTACTATGTTTCTTTTTCCTTTCTGGTATCCTTTTTTTTATTTATTAATTTAATTTTTTATCATCAGTTTTCAATGGTTTTCCTTTTTTCTTTGTTTTTCTTTGTTTTGCTTTGGTTTTCTTTTCCTTCTCATTGTTTTTTATTTATGTTCTATGTTCGTTTGTTTCTAGTTTTTTCTTTGTTTTTTTTCCTTTGTTTCGTTTCTTTTTTGGTTTTTTTACGGTTTTCTTGTTGGTTCTTATTTTTAATATTCAACAAATGTCTACATTTTTTATATGCATTGTACATTTCTTTTGTATACATTAGGAACAATTTTTTGCACATGTTTAACATTTTACAATGATTAACAAATTTTAATATAAGTTTTCATCCCTACTTTTTTCATAAAG
>LR880966.1:17755567-17796248 GCA_904067115.1 Aegilops sharonensis
AAATACACAGTTTAATTTTATTTTTCATCATAAAAATATTTTTTCTGAACTATGCACAAGCTTTTTTTAATAGATTTTACAAATATTTTCTGAAAATGTCCTGAACACATTTTTGTAAACTTTTGACCTTTTTTTAATGTAACATATACTCCCACTGTAAAGAACTATAAGAGCGTCTAGATCACTAAAGTAGTATTCTAAATGCTCTCATTTTTCATTACGGAGAGAGTACTTTTTTGGATTATATGGACATTTTTTTATGATGTCTAGAAATTTTTCGTGCACATGATTACATATTATTGCACACGTGATTAACAGTTCCTACTTTTTATTCTGATTGTACATTTTTCGTATAGATAAAAAATATGAGCATTTAACATTTTCGAAGGCAAGATTAATTATTATTAAATCTTTATTAAAACAATTTTTAATGTTTGTGACATTCAAAAAATGTTCATGACATTCAATGAGGCGCGCCAAAAATGTTTGTGACATTAAAAAAAAATGGACGTGTTAAAATAGGGTTTTAAAGTGTACGTGCCATTTAAAAAATGTTCACCCAATGTACATACATGATTGTATAATTCGGAAGAAATGTGTCGTCCATTCAAAAATGTTCACCCGCATGCACTCTTGTTCCAGTCCCACCTTTTGACGAAGTCGGCGTGGCCTGGCATGGAGGACACTAGCATGGTGAGGATGATACCATGCGGCGTCGGCTATAGCGGCAACATCTCGCTCCTGGGCAGCGGCATCTCGCTCCTCGGTGGCGACCGGAGCAGCGGCGGGAGAAGAACTTCTGCCGCCATTGCTAGCTATTGGTGGATCACTCCCGCAAAAAGATAATAATTAAAAAGTTGTTTATAGATCAACCGCGACGCCTACACGGTAGATCTCAGGCTGGCAATGGGGATTGCCCAAGCGGGTATTGGACTCCTATCCCCGTCCCCGCGACAAGCACTCCATGCCCGTCCCCGTCCCCATACTCGTCTGCGGGGATTAAAAATTTCCCATCCCCATCCCCATCGGGGTTTTCATCCCATGGGGAAACCCATAAATGCAATCAACAACCACCTTCAGTAGCATTTAAGTAGAAAAAACAATATTTCAAAACAATAAACAATATGTTGTGACTAGGTTACGATTTCTTTGGGCTTTTTGGGGCCAAAGGGGCGGGATTAGTGGAAATTGGGTGGGTATGGCCGGGAATTACCCGGGGTCTGCCAATTTTATGGCCCAGATGTAAGGTACTCATGAGTAAGGTGGGTAAGGTATGGGTAATACAATGATGCTATCCCATCTTATGCGCTGGGTAAGATATTTGAACCGCCAACTTCTCCCTGGGCACAAAAACCAGCATATCCTCGTTCCCTAATAGAGTAATTACCCATGGAGGCGCGGGTAATGGTTAACCATTGCCAGCTTGAGGTAGATCCCTTGTTTGATGGATACGATGCGAAGCAGAATGCCACAACGCAATGGCATGGGGCACATATTTATTGTCGCCCGATGTGCATGTGTGCTCGTTCGTGACCCAGATCGGGCCTGTCGCCCGAATCCGATGAGTAGGAGAAATGATCGATCACACACGGCACACCGAAAAAAAAAACACTATTTTGTCGTATCCATTTTTTTTCCGCACACACTACTTTGCGATTGGTGATGGATATTCGGTGATACTAGTAAACGTACATGGAGTGGACCCATGCATTGTACCTATAAAACCTTTTTCCTTTGCGGAAAGAGCCGGAAGCTCACAATTAACAATCCAGGATTACATCAGTACCCCTAATAATAAGAAAAAATAACAACAAGTATTAAGGGGAATAACCCGAGCACCACCTGCAGGATGGGCTGATGGCGTGCTGCCAGCACCGACGCTCCACCGCGGAAGCTAAGCCAAGCATGTATGAACCGGCGGACGGTAAGTCTTTGGACGGGAAGTCCTTGAGCCGGCCTCAAAGGACCAACATCCCAAAGAAGTTTGGAGACGTCGCTGCATCCGGACCATCACTAACGCACGCAAATCCGAAGTGCTTCTCATCGACAACGGAGCCCGTGCTGATGAAGCGGGGAAGAGGCCCCGGAGTCAGAATCCTCTGCCCGGCCGCCACCGCCGCCATGCTTCCTCACCAAGGAACCCTAAACTCGCTGCTTCGGTGGAGCGGCGGGAATCTACCCCCACGACCCTGCCGGAAGAAGGCAGGAGCGTGGGAACACACATCGCCAAAACGATGTTGTGACCTCCTCAAGAACGATGCCCACATATCCTGCATGAAATCTCTATGCCAATTAATTTACTCTCTAGTAAATTAATTTTCAAGCATCATCAACACATAGCAATAATCAAGTTGTCCAATCAGATATGTCGATATATTATGCTTTATAATACAATAATATCATAATTTACTGTAAATACATGTACAAAGGAAAACTGCATAGCTAAAAGCTAAACAGAAAATAAAAATAAAAATAGTATTGGCCGAAAACTGGACAACCCAAACTAGTGGGTGACCATATCAGTTTTTCTTTTACTAGTCGTCAACCCGTGCCGCTGCACAGGCTAGAAATTTAATTTACATGCATAATCATTAAAAATGTGAACATACTTTTTTTCATTTATGCATCAATGAAAACATAGCTATATAGAGGACAAAGTATTGACATTATAACTTTACTAAAACTATATATGTACTGAAAACCAAGCAATGCAAATTAAGTGGTTTGTGATTGTATCTCAGAGGCATTCTTATCACTTGGGTGATCCATGTCCATGGACTGTTTCAGATTTACTCGGAGCTTTTGTAACCACCGTTCGAGGTTTAATGCACAGGCGGTGCAAAACTTATCAGTTCCGGCCTCATATTTCTGCTTTATATCATGTAAATATGGTGATGGGATGTCCTAGATGAATCCATGTTGGAAGGGCTCGGTTGCAACTCATTTCCCTGGTACTACTTGGAAAGTACAAACACATACTATCTTAGGCAGCCTATAGTTCAACATCTCAAGTACAAAAAAAAATTACATTTTACCTATGGAAAGTGTAAGTCGATAGTAAAATTTCCTACACAAGCTTAGAAGAAGATTCACAATTTTGCATAGAACCGTAATAATTCAATATAAAGATACTTTGGTATTAAAGAAACGCAAAATGTCAATCAATACTTCATAGTGATAAATCAACATGAATATAATTTCATTTCTATCCTGAATCTTTAGTAATCAAAATCATGTCCATTCATGCTCATGGGGTCGAGCTAACCTTGACAAAGGCAACAGGCAAACAACTCATTATGCCAGAGAAACTACAAAAACAACCTGCATACAGGGAGTGTACTATATGTTCAGAGAGAAAATTCTTTAGTCAGCAAGGAACAGGCCCTTAGGATATGATTTCTTGCCACATCCACAAACTAATCAATACTTCTCTCAGTAACAAAACACTAATTATGTTGTTGATAACAATTGATTAATAGTTCACAACCTGAATTGTTTATTTGCATATGAGGTTTCAGTGAAACTTTTGAGCGAATTTATCACCCTGAAGTAAATTTCACATATAGACATATGTCTTAACCTTCTCATCATATAACATTTACTAAATGCAGAACATGTGGAATAATTAAGCTTGTTCGTGCCATATTTTTTTTCTAAACGAAGTACAGTTTCCTGAACCAATGTGGTCCCTATTTAATTTGTACCTACAAATAGCTAATGTTTTCATATAAGAACAACTTAAATTATATTAAAAAATAACATGCAAAAATACAAAATCATGGTGTGTACTCTCTTATTTTTCCGAAAAGGATGGGGTGTATTCTCTTACATGGAACGAAAATCACATGAATGGAACTGGGCGTTGCACAATTGCATAGGGAGTTTTGTATGCACCGACTCATTTAATCAAGAATTACGTGAACAATTCAACCTGAATGTGGTTTATCCCCATACTCTGAATGGTAGCAATACCTTAAACACACAAATTTGCATGCTTCGTGTAGCGGATAGGTATAGGAACACTAACTCAAGCAAACATACAAAGTCCAAATCAGCTAATACCTAATAGAAAATAAATAATTATAATAAGAGACAGATCAATCGATTGGTTACTATGTCCATCAGTTTGCTCAAACAAACCTAGAGTATGCATATTTCAATGAAATTTCATGAGGAAACAATAGCCAATTTACATGAAAGGAAAAGGAAAAATGCATGCAATTTGTAAAGTAGCCACAACTTGCTCCAAGTCCAACATATAAGTACGGTTGTAAAAATGCTTCGAAATTAACAAAAGGGGAAATAGGAAGCTAGCATTAAACATATTAATGCAAGCAACACTTATGACCTGTGCAGTGCATCACCCTACCGAGAGAAAAGTTCTCCACCAATCAGTCAGCAGCGAGCCTCCTGTAGATCCGCCGCCTCAATTGTTCGGCTCCTCCCGGCTACATGTACATGTTAGTGGTCAGTTTTGCTGTCTCCTGTACTCTCAAAAGAAGGGGAAGAGCCTATAGTTTATAGGTTGTCTTGAAATAATAAAATATCAATCAGTGATCAATGCCTTGTTTAAGAACAATCAATTGCTAGGATTAGAGGCCGGACGTTTGTAAGTTTAAGAAGTCTTGTATTCTCTATTGACAAATCTGATCATTACCTATTGCATGGAATAGCTAGCTTCTGGTGGATATTCAGTGTAACGTGCAGAAGAAGGCCATATTGATGTTGGATGAAACCTGTAGAGAATAGATGCTACATGCTACTTACCATTCAAGCTTAATCTTGTGTCAATGAACTAAGGAAGTAATTTTCTTACCAGATCAAATAATTCTACTAGGCAAGGGGGCGCCCAGTCGTTGTTATCAAGATCTTACTTCCATGCATGCTATAAAGGACATCACCAACAGTGACCAGCGAGGAGGCTCGATTGAGTGCGGGGAGAGGAACCATGAATTGGTTGATGTTGTTAGTGCGATGCCGAGGAAGCGATGTGAGTCCCGGCCTGGCTGCCTTTGATACGGTGGGAGCATGGAGGCATGGATACGATTCTGGACGATGGGGGAGGACATGGAGGCGTCGGCGCTGGAGTTTTATCATGCGGGGGAGTCCTGGAAGAGTACGCATGTGTTGTACAGTAGAATTAACGTGGAGCCTTGTATGATGCATCCAATTAGTAAATATAAGATTTGTCTGATGTCCAATTTCCTCGCCTTGTGGTATCTCAGACGACTATTGGTCTAGCCCGGTCACCCGATGGTGGTTTAGCACATCACGGATGCTTTTGAGGTTTTAGGATCTTTTGGTCGATCCATCGAAGCAGTAGAGGAGGTGGGTAGTTAAGGTGAACCCTTTTTCCAACCACCATACTCAACCGTATCGAGTAACCCCCTCTAATCCACTTTTCACCATCTTGATCAGCAATAATTATAACGAATTATAATTATTGGATGGTTAATATAGTGTTGAAAATACCAAACCTTGGGCTAAACTGCAAGGTGCACGGCTCTAATTGCTCTAGTCTAGTATGAAGTCCAGTCAATCAGAAGGTTAATCTGCAAATTTTTGTTAACTTCGGATATTAACAGAAAACCTGAGGCAAATTACGCAAATAAAATGGAATCAGAGGATTAAAATAGAAATGGCGAAAGGATAAGGTTCCTCTTCCTGCCAGCAGCCGCGCCTTGTGCATCATGAGACGCCTCTGCTCATAGCCGATCGACCGCCGTTAGCAGCAGCCGACCCCATATCATCTAGTCACGCCGTTGCGCGCTACGGACGCCTTGCCGCCTTGCGCTGCGGGAAAGGCCACGGCGATGTGGCCTCACCGACGTTGCGCCTCGCGCCCAGGCTTCAGCCGTTGAGCACTGTGGCTGTCTCCTTGCACCGTCTTGGTCGATGCCGTCGCACCCCGTCGCCGTGCCGCCGCCGCCACCACCGACGTGGTCGCCTCGCAGTCCACCGTCGTTGGTAGCCATCGCCGCTGATGCGACGCAGAAGAACCGCTGCCGTCGTGCATTGTGGCGCCTGACGACGTCGTTGGGAGTAGAAGCCCGTCCTGCTCCGCGCGTCGGCCGGCCATTGCCCGCCGCTATCCGGTTCCGTTCCGGGAGGAGTCGGCATGGGGTTGAGGCCCACCATGGTCTCCGGCGGAGCCGCCTACCTCACACTGGAACGCGCCGTGCTCCATTGACCATGGCCGTGGCCCGTGGTCGTCCGTAACCGCCATGTCATGGATGACCTATGTAAGATTTGTTAGGAAGCGTTGAACCCTTTGCTCGGGCCGCGTGTGTATATATTGAAGGATTGCCGTGGC
This sequence comes from Aegilops sharonensis, assembly GCA_904067115.1. Lineage (NCBI taxonomy): Eukaryota > Viridiplantae > Streptophyta > Magnoliopsida > Poales > Poaceae > Aegilops > Aegilops sharonensis. The sequence continues at coordinate 17,761,881 of LR880966.1, forward strand.
TTACAAGTTTAGAATATCGCTAGGATTCTTTCAGAGTTTACATTGAGAGATATTTGGCTTAGGGAGAAAGAGCAGAACAGAAGAAGAGAAAATCAGAATACAGTTTAAACAGCTACCTCTATGAATCTATTCTAACATCCTCCCTCAATCCAAACCTATGAAAATTTCTCTAGGTTTAGATTGTACTTGAACTCATTCAATCTCCTCGTAGTAAGTGGTTTGGTGAAGCCATCAGCAAGTTGATCTCCTGTGGGAATAAATTTAATGACAAGTAGCTTTCTTGCTACTCTTTCTCTCATAAAGTGAAAATCAACCTCTATGTGTTTTGTACGTGCATGGAACATAGGATTGACTGAGAGATAAGTTGCACCAATATGGTCACACCATAACCTTGCAGCTTGTGGAGTTTTAATTCCCAACTCATACAAAAGAGTCTGAATCCACATAACTTCGGCAGTTGCATTGGCAAGTGCTTTGTATTCTGCTTCAGTACTTGACCTTGACACAGTAGCCTGTTTCCTTGCACTCCATGACACGAAGTTTGATCCCAGAAATACAGCAAAACCACCTGTTGATCTTCTATCATCAGGACACCCTGCCCAGTCAGCATCTGAATATGCACTAACTAGCATGGATGGTGACTTGACAATTTTGATTCCAAGTCCCATTGTAAACTTTAGATACCTCAGAATTCTCTTTACTGCAGTCCAATGAACTGTACTTGGTGCATGCAAAAACTGACATACTTTGTTGACAGAATATGAAATATCAGGCCTGGTCAACGTTAAATATTGTAAAGCACCAACAACACTTCTATAGTTTGTTGCATCACTCGGTCCAAGTAATTCACCTCCTTCAACTGTAAGTTTCTCAGAAGTGGAAAGTGGTGTACTTACTGGTTTGCAATGTTCCAGTCCTACTCTCTTTAGAATATCTGTGGTGTATTTCTCTTGTGTAAGAAGTATTCCATCCTTGATCTGTTTTACTTCTATACCAAGAAAATAATGAAGATCACCCAAGTCCTTGAGTGCAAACTCCACATTAAGATCACGGAGCAGACAGGTAGTGGCCTCTGAACTGGAACTAGCAACATTTATATCATCAACATAAACAAGAACAAACATAGAGATGTTGCCTTTGTGATAGAAGAATAATGAGGTATCTGCTTTGCTTGAAATAAAACCAAGTTGTTGTAACTGAGTGCTCAACCTGGAGTACCAGGCTCTTGGGGCCTGTTTTAAACCATACAAAGCTTTGTCCAACTTACAGACAAAATGAGGTGTGCTTTTGTTTTCATACCCTGGTGGTTGCCGCATGAACACTTCTTCCTCAAGAACACCATGAAGAAACGCGTTCTGGACGTCTAGCTGACGTAAACTCCACCCTCTGGAAAAAGCAATAGATAATACAAGTCGAATAGTAGCTGCCTTGACAACAGGACTGAAAGTATCCTCATAATCAATTCCAAATCTTTGTTTAAATCCTTTTGCAACCAATCTAGCCTTGTATCTATCTATACTTCCATCAGATTTTCTTTTGATCTTATAAACCCACTTGCAATCAATCAAATTCTTTCCTTTTGTTGGTGGTACAAGATGCCATGTTTTATTTTTCATAAGTGCTTGATATTCATTGTCCATAGCCCCTTTCCATTCTTTGTGAGCAAGAGCTTCGGCTAAATGAATAGGTTCACCTGAACTAGTAAGAAATGCATACTTGCGGGAATCATACCTTACTGTACCGTCCTTGTATTCTTTGGGCTTGAATATTCCAGATTTTGACCTGGTATGGCGCTGAGAATTTTCAAATGATACATGTGTAGCGGCTGTTGTAGTTTCTCTCTCACCAGCACCAGCCTAAGAAGATCCAGCCACCGGATCTCCCTGGACTGCCGTGCAAGGCTCCAGACCTGAGATGGGCACGGGATCCGGCGAGATCCGCCTCGTACCAGGCGCCGCAGCAGAGGATTCCCGCATGGTACTGTTGGCGGGGTCCACACCGGTCGGGCTGTCGGCCCCGGAGAGCGCCGGCTCCAACGCGTCACGCACGGACAGGCTGCGCCCCGCGCCGTCTGGGTCCACGCCTGGATTGTGGTCGGTCACGGGCTCGGTAGACGGGGCCCCACCACCACTTGGCGCTTCAGGAGACACGGTGGACGCCGCTACGCGCCGAGCGATAGGACTGTCCGCCTGGGATCACGCGCGGCTATCAACCTGGGATCATGCGCCTTTTCTGACGCCGCAGTTCTGCACTAAATCTGCATCGGATCCAGCGCGGGTTTCGTCCTCTTCTGCACACATAAAATCATAGCCAAAAACTGCATTTTTTTCATTAGTTTCTGAATCTTCTCCTGGACTAGGCACATGATCATGATCTATTAATTCTCCCCCATGATCAGTACGTGACAAAGGGTCCGAGAGAAGAGAGATTTCAGCTCGGAGAAATGCTCCTGCATTTGGATGAAGCTTGGCAAAAGGGAAAATAGTTTCATCAAAAATCACATCCCGAGAGATGTAGATGCGTCCAGTTGAAACTTCTAGACACTTGTAGCCCTTATGAAGATTGCTATAGCCCAGGAAGACACATTGAGTGGAGCGAAACTCTAGTTTGTGGCGATTATATGGACGAAGATTGGGATAGCAGGCACATCCAAAAACTTTGAGGGAATTATAATCTGGTTTTTGATGAAACAATCATTCTAAGGGTGTTGTGTTCCCAATAACCTTGCTAGGTAAACGATTGATAAGATAGGTGGCAGCAATGAAAGCTTCATCTCAATATTTTAGAGGCATAGAGGCATGAGCAAGAAGGGAAAGACCAACTTCAACAATGTGACGGTGTTTGCGTTCGGCAGAACCGTTCTGTTGGTGTGCATGTGGACATGAAACATGATGTTCAATGCCTATGTTTCGAAAGAAGGAGTTAAGTTTCTCATACTCTCCTCCCCAGTCACTCTGGACTGCAATGATTTTCTTGTTAAATTGGCGCTCAACAAGCTTTTGGAATTCTTGAAAGATAGAGAAAACTTCGGATTTGAACTTAAGTAAGTATATCCATGTAAACTTACTATAATCATCAATGAAGCTAACATAATATTTTTTTCATCCAAAGGAATCTCTGGCATGACCCCATACATCACTGAATATCAGTTCCAACGGAGCATGAGACACACTATTTGAACTAGGATAGGGGAGTTGATGACTCTTGGCACATTGGCAAGCATCACAAACAGACTCTTTATTTTCACGACTAGACAATTGAAGATTGCCTCTATTCACTACTTGATCAACTATTTTTAATGAAGGATGACCTAATCTTTGGTGCCACCTCTCTAAGGACGACTTGACGATGATGGTTGCGGCTAAGAGCTCTTGATGTGATAGGATATAGACCACCGACGCATCTATCGTGATGGAGGAGCTCCCTCGTTGCCCGATCCTTGATGAAAAAAAATACTTGGGATGAGTTTCAAAGAAGATGTTGTTATCAGCAGAGAAACGAGACATGGAAGCAAGGTTTTTGTTGGCTTGAGGAACATGAAGAATATCTTTTAGAAGAAGATCACGTTTAACATTAGGGAGATTAATAGAGGATTGACCAATGTGACATATGTCCATACCTCCTCCATTGGCGGCAGTGTTGATCTGATCACTGCCATAGTATCTCTCCCGATTTGCGAGCTTCTCCAATTCGCCGGTGACATGATCTGTGGCTCCAGAATCAGCATACCAGACGGTGTCTCCGGCTTCTTCTTGCTCCCTGATGGCTGCAGCTACATGGCGCTCTTCGGGCACGTAGTCTTCATTGTAGCGATGCCAACAATCTTTCACCTCATGTCCTGATTTTTTGCGGAGCTGGCAACGTGGCCTGGTGTTGGAGTAGGAGGCACCGGATGAGCGTGGACCAGAGTTGTTGCCGCGTCCACGCCCGCTGTTGTTGCCGTTGCCGCGTCCGCGTCCCTGGTGACCGCGGTGACCACGACCTCGGCCTCCAGTGCCGCGACCACGTGTGAGGGAATTGACTAATGACTGACGGAGATTATTACCTTGTAGCAGATTCATACGAGCTTCAAAGCTTAGCAACCGGTTGTAGAGCTCCTGTACAGTCACCGGCTCGATACGTGCAGCCAGGGCTGAGATCACCGGGTTATATTCGATGTCCAGCCCTTTGAGCACATAGGAAGTTATCTCTCCTTCAGAGAGTGGATCACAAGTGCAGGCAATCTCATCGGCGAAGGCCTTGATCTTCGCCAGGTACTCAGGCATGCCCATGTTCCCTTTGTGCAGATTGGCGAGGGCGATGCGGGTGTTGACGATCTGCGCTTGCGTCTGGGCAGCGAAGGAGGCGTGGATGGCACTCCACACCTCGGCCGGCGTCTGAAGGGTAGCTACCTGCGCAAGAATCACACGTGACAGAGACCCCATAAGGTATCCTTGTACCTGTTGCTGCTGGGCGTACCAGATCGACCGGGCATAGTTGAAGACTTGCTCCTCTTTCCCTTCCTTGGTGATGGTGATGGTAGGAGGGGGCGCCGGGCTTGTGGCGTCCAGGAAGTGTTCCATCTGTGCTCCCTTTATTTGGGGGAGCACGATGGCCTTCCAGAGAAGGAAGTTCGTCCTTGTAAGCTTTTCAGATGGAGGAGACCCGAGAGAGGAGGCGTTGCTGAAGGTGGAGGAAGATGCATAGGTGAATGGTGCAGTTTGGGTGGACAGGGAACTCATGGTGGAACCGATCAGGGCGCTACTGGTGGCGGCGATGGTGGAAGCGGCGGTGCTGGCGTTGGTGCCTGACATAGTCTCTCTCTCGATGCCTCTCTCTGGGTAGGTTCAGGTTTCTCTCTCGATCAACTAGATCGATCTTTTCGGGAAAGCTAGACGTACGAGAGGAAGGGCTCTGATGACCATATTGAATTCATGCTCCAGCCAACTCATCCAAAAGTCCGAACTGATGGAGGAAGGTGAGCAATATATTTCAACATTGTTAGAATAGATTCATAGAGGTAGCTGTTTAAACTGTATTCTGATTCTATCTCTTCTTCTGTTCTGTTCTTTCTCCCCAAGCCAAATATCTCTCGATGTAAACTCTGGAAGAATCCTAGCGATATTCCAAACTTGTAAGCCACGACAATCCTTCAATATATACACACGCGGCCCGAGCAAAGGGTTCAACGCTTCCTAACAAATCTTACATGGTATCAGAGCCAAGAGGTCTTGAGTTCAAGACCCTGCCAATGCAGTATTAAATAAAATGATTCTGCGGCCTACATCGATCCCACGTCTAAGGACTAAAATAGCCTAGACGTGAGGGGGAGTGTTGAAATATATTGCTCACCTTCCTCTATCAGTTCGGACTTTTGGATGAGTTGACTGGAGCATGAATTCAATAGCCTAGTCGCTCTCTGTGGGGAAACTATCGTGCTGATAAAGTGTTGTGAAACAAGGAAGTTGACAAATGCAACTTTGTCTCTTTCATTGATGATGTCTGTACATTATATATCCATGAAGTGACGCGAATGAATGGACACATCCATTCGGGAGGGAGCGAGGAGAGACACGGTGGTTAGAAAAGGAGGAGATTATCCTATAATTAACATCTAATTAATTCTTAACAGAAACTATCCGACAGGACTTCAGCCATTCCATTTGTGCTAGTCGCTGTCGATGAACGTTGCTGCCGCTGTAATTGGATTCCCATTCGTCATTATATGGTTGGCGACCTCAGCGATTACCACAGCAAGCACGCCTATGTTCGGTGTCAACTACCCACGCGAACGAGGAGGAGAATCAATCGTTGTTCCGCTATGGCAAGCGCTTCCTTCCAGCTTCCGAGGTCGACCCATCTCCATTCTCCATTCTCCGCCACCGCCGAGGCAAAGGTAAATCCAACTCAAAGTTGTGTATCGCCATGCCAATCTCTTTTGATCGGCTACTCTTAATTTGGTCCTGCTTCTTCCTCTTTTTGTTCGTTTCCGTCAACACTTTCTTCTTCGGATGATGATGATGATGATGATGATCAGATACTCGCTCTCCGTGTGTATGCCGATTAGAAGCCAGCTCCTTAATAATCGGCCGAGACTTGTGGTGCTTCTCCTACTGGCACTACATCAATTAGGTAAATCCTTCGTAATCATCATTTTTGTGTGTGTGCAGCAACTCCATACTCTTCCGTTTCAATATAGTTGAAGCTCTAGATTTGTTGAAGTCAACTTCGCTATGTTTGACCAAGTTATTGAAAAATACAACAACATCTACAACATCAAATTTGCCCTACTAGATTCATTATAACATATATTTTCATACTGTATATATATTTGATATTATAGATATTAACAAAAAAATCATAAAAACTTAAAAGAATTTTATCTTACTATAACTTCAAGTATTTTAGATCATTATAGGCAGGTCGACCAGCCATCTTTATAGGCAGAATAGAATGATACACATGCTTATGTGTATTCTAAAAAAAGTGGCTCTATAAACTACAAACATACAAATTGATTGGTCGTGTAGACATGAAATGGAAGAGAGTTGAATCAGTTCATAAAGTTTACATGCATGATCAACCAAACAAACAACCCCTTCATTTGAGCATCATGATCAACCATCGAATTTTGTTTTAATTGGTACTCCCTTCGATCCAAATTAATTGTCGCAGCTCTAGTACAACTTTGTACTACAAAATATATTTTGGCTCTTTTCATTTATATGCCAGAACAACAGACATATTTTGACAATCTAAACCATTCTTTAGGAGACATTAATCTTAAAATGTACTAATGTTCTGGCATTAATTCAGTTCATGGACGACTTCAATCCGAAGACCCCTAGTTTTTGCCGGGATGACGCTTCGGCTTTCTTCTTTGGCATAATGGTAGCACAGCTATGGAGAGTCAACGCTCTCATCACGGTCAACGCTATCTTGATGGGGGTTATGGTCGGTATTAGCATGTACGGCCATCGTTACCACCGCCGTCCGTTGATCTTCATCTTCCAGGGGGCCACCACCTTGTTTCTACCAATTGTCTCCTACGTTGTGTCCACCACGGGAGATCAAAGTATTATAGCTGCTCCTTTTCATAGTGGCCTCCGTGGGCAGGATGAAATCGTAATTGGGAGATGCGATACGACTGAACACATCAGTCGTGTCTTAGTATGGACGGCTCTTGTTCAGATTGTGGGTATCAACACCACCGCAATCATTGCCACCGATGCAAGGGAAGGTCGAAAGTTTGGCCCTCCGGTGGTACTGCTCGTCCAAGCAGTATGGACATCTTACCTTGCGGTCTACAATGCAGGATACCAAGGTTCACTTGGACTTTACCACAGGGTTTTAAAGGAAGATGATGCAAGACATGCTGGTCCAGTCGGATATAATAAAGTGTGGTCCATGGAAAATGTAGTTTCTCTAAGAGGATTCATTGTTGTTTCACTGTTTGCTCTTATCTTTGCAAAATTAATTTTGAAGTGTTATGCATGGTATATGGGCAGACGGTCCTTGGTGCTTGGCCGCAATACTCGTGCTATCTTTGGATACATGGAACAACTGCATGATGGAAACCATCCTCCTGGGGTGGTTGGTGAGCATATACCTCCACTTATTATTATGGGAGAGGACACTTTATTACTGGAGAAGCAGTCTTATGGTTACAGCTTTAAAAATATGCCAAGAAGAGGTGATGAGACAAGGGTAAATAACAATGGCTTAGTGACACTAGACAAAGTTTGGCAGTTGGACAGCATATCTTTGAGGTTGACACCACAACTTAAGGATGTATGCCTTTCACTGGCATTGTTCAAGCTATTAAGGTGTCGATTTGCAAAGTACACCATTGCTGATGCTAGCTTCATGAAGGTTTCTGGTTTCTTGTGGGATATGTTGCTCAAGGATAGTGATGACGAGAGGTTCTTTGGATTGATTGAGAATGAACTATCTTTTCTACATGACTGTTACTATTCCTCCCTCCCAATCTCATTTGCAAAGAGTTGGCTGCCCATCCTGAGCATATTTATTTCGCTACTAAGTATCGGTTGCTGCTTAGTTACCACAATTGTTATGTTCCCACTCGTACTGCTCAATGGTGGTGGATATCAGCTAATGTGTTTGATGCACTGCAACTCTCCCGACTATGAGATAGACATGCGCGTTGGAAATCTGTACCATGATCTTGCACCAGTATGTCTGCTTTTTGCACTAGTTGTGCTTACGGAGGTCAGGGAAATTGCTTCTTATGTCTACTCCAATTGGACTAAAGTAGCCATAATCTGCCGCTTTGTACGAGGAGAAGCTTCTTTGCTGAAATATCCTACCTTGAAAAAATGTGTTGACCATGTGCTACATCATAGATGCAAGCTGCTGAGGCATTGGAACAACAAAATGAACCAGTGTTCGATCTTAGTTCTCCATCAAAGGAGAATTCCAGTGGTTTTTCTTCAACGTCTCATTCATTTACCTGACCAACAAAGCAAAAAGGTACCAAGAGCAGTGAAGGCAATCATCGTCAAGACACTCAGAAGCTACGGGAGAAGCCGAAACAACGGTGTGATTTATTTGAGCAGGAGTATTCAGCTACAAGTCGATGACAACCTTCTTTGGAAAGTCAGTAATTCCAAAGGTACAGCTGATAGCATTCTTGTGTGTCACATTGCCACCAGCATCTTTGAAGTGAGGTCACAACCACACTCACACCAACCTCTCTCTGACCATAAGGTTGCTGCTATTCATCTCTCCCGTTATTGTGTATACTTGGTGGCCTACCATCCCGAGCTTCTTCCCGACGACGATGATTGGTGCAAGAGCTTGTACAAGGAAGTAAAGAAGGACGCTGACCGCCTCCAGTCCGGTAGTGTTGCAACAACTCCCATGCAGCTGATCAAGCTGTTGAGCACAAAATCAAAACATGAGGTGCTAAAGAACGGTGCTCTTCTTGGAGGCCAATTGGCAGAGATGGTTGAAAGTGAGGAAATGGTGTGGAAGGCTCTTGCTAAGTTTTGGTCAGAGTTGATCTTGTATGTTGCTCCATCGGACAACATGGATGGGCAGGCCGAAGCCATATCTAGGGGCGGCGAGCTGATCACACTTCTCTGGATGTTGCAAACCCATCTTGGAATTGTCAGCAGGACCAACAACTCTCGTGCAACCACTGATGCTGCTGCTCCTGTTTAACTATGCCTTTTAGTAGTCCTGGCTGGACATCCCGTTGTTGTTATCTTGTGCTGTATATTCATCATTTCAGTTAGCTTTTGTTGTTCTACAACAATCAAATCTTCATGTCATTCACAATGGTGATAATTTTTTTTTGTGATCACGTGTGCTACTAAGTCATCTTCTAATGACTCCCATCGCAAAAGCTTTTGCTTGTCGCAAGATATGATCTGTAGCCCGAGAAAAATCTTCTGTAAATGTGATTCTGATGCTTACATGTATTCCACAAGCTATTAATTTGATTTGGATTTTGTATGTTTACTTCGTAAATTTGTTATCGCTGTCCAATGTGCTCAATTATTTAAGAAAACAAATCACAATAGTTACGACGCATTGTACTTTTTTGGATTTGATCGATGTTGGAATCCGCTAGATCCCTTTGGATTTGGTCGGCACTTGTGGTTGTTGGTGTGCTTACATTGCACGAACTAAACCAAGATCGCGATTATACCCTTGAAGATCACATCAACGCAGTGGAGAAGTTGATGATGTAAATGAAGTCCTCTGACTCTCGTAGCTAGATTATACTTTCTCCGTTCCCAAATATAAGTTTTTCTAGAGATTTCAATAAGTGACTACATACGGAGCAAAATAAATGACTCTACACTCTAAAATATGTCTACATACATCCGTATACTGTAGTTCATTTGAAATGTCTAATAAGACTTATATTTAGGAACGAATAGAGTACCTCCTAGACACGAGAGTGTTATCCTCACTACTAGAAAAATTGTTTACGCCGTGTGCTTGTCCCTACACCAAGAACCAAATCACGGGAACTTGGCAAAGTCTGTCTAAGCCGAGTACGTACAGGTCTCGCTGAAATAATGTACAGGGTAGAGATATGCCTTTGCTGAGATTTGGCCATGGTAATCTCAGCAAGATGAAAGACTCATCTTACGCTTACTATACCGAGATCTAAGGACATGGCACCTGGGAATAAAGGGACACATTGCGGCGGTTGACGACTCAATGATGGTGGGCGCCTTTGCCGAGTACCCCGTGGTTCAGTTCTCCGCAAAGAGTCGTTCTTTTTTAGTGATAATTAAAATGGCATTAGCACATGTTATTCAAATATCATAGGTTTTCACCCTGGAGAAAGATGGTGTTCTCAAAGCAGTGCATTCAACGAGTCCATTGCGAGGCACAACCATTAAAGGTCAGACCTTAGGTTTTCACCCTTGAAATCACGACTCGGTACTCAACAGAGCACCACCAACAAAAAAGTCCTTCAATGTTGCCGCCCCCACTTGCAGAGGCTACTACTATAAGTCACGTATCACGAGGCTCACATGAACTCATGCCCGGTCTGGACGGAAACATATCCCGTAAGCCAAGTCTGAACAACTGTTGTGAAGCGAAGTCTTCATCGCATCCAAGACCCCATCTACGCTACTTGCAGATCCTCCAATCAATGGAGTAGTGAGTGCTCCGACTTGCTTGCCGCACTGGGCCGGGAGAGATCTTGGAGGAGGAGAAGAGTGAAGATGGGAACGGTGTTTGAGTGACAGGGATGACTAGTCACGATAGAGCTCTTAATTCGGACACATATCCTCATGTTTGCGTTCGGTTGATGACCTTCCGCATTTTTATTGGGATAGATTACTTTTTGGCTGGGTCGTTGGGATAAATTTCATACAACGCAGTACCAACTCTTCCTAGAACCGCACATAATCTGTTCATCTTAGTTAACTTCAGATTGAACGTTACAGTACCATAAAAAGCTCGTACTAGAAAAATGACCCAGAACTAATTCATGAAAACTAAACATCCTTCCTATGTTTTAGTTACATTGGAATCATAACATCAGGAGTAGCATCGGCCAATTGCTATGGTACAACTTTTACAGTAGTTGGCATTTTTTGGAGCCGTTCGTTTGTCTTGATCTAACGGCGCATACATACATAGTACTCGAAAGTACACGGATGAAAGTACTCCAAAGTACTAATGACAAGGTGGGGACGTCTTTTAGTCTAGGGGCATTTTAGTCCTAGGAAATATATGACAAGGTGGGGCCCTCTCATCCAATGCAAAACCGCCGCCCCTCTCCTCCAATGCAAAACCGCCACCCCTCTCGTCCAATGCAAAGCGGCCGCCGTGGTCCTTCCCCTCTTCCATCACCATTACAACCGCGGCCATCTCCTAGCCTTCTCCTCCCTCTCGCGGCCGCAACTTTGCTCTTCTCATCTTCCACATCCACCCCCCTCTTTCATCCACGCAAGATCCTCGATGGAGCAGCAGATCGAGCACATCGGCAGCGGCGAGAACACCGACTACATGGAGATCACCGGCGGCGAGAACGCCGACTTCATGGAGATCGCCGGCGGCGACCAGGTCAAGATGGCCAGGTTGACGGAGATCCGTTCTTGGTTTCACAACATATTGCAGATGAACTGGACGGCAATGGCCACTTTGAAGCAAATGACAAGGAGGGAGAGGGCAAAGCTTCCCCCCCACCCGCACAACCGATGCACAAGGTCAAGATCCTCCTCTGGGCGATGGAGCAGGCCGATTCGTCCAGCCCGTGGACCAGGCGGAGGTGGTGGGCGTTCAGATCCAGAGTAGAGCATCCACTGGATTAGGAACCCACGGTGCACGAGGTGCCGTTGCAGATTGTGGAGCCTCCAACCGAGTCGGAGATGACTCCGAAGCGCAAGAGGATGAGGACAGTGGTCGCAACATCGACTCCCCGCCGTTCTCCACGCTTCCCTCGCCGCTCTCCTCGTCTGAACGGCGGCCATATTTATGTTTAGGTAAGATTGCTGACTTTCATTCATCATTGCTTGCCACTTGCTTAATTTGATTCTCTGCAATTGTTCTTGCTACCTGTGTACTCGAATCTGTAGCCTCTGGATGGCAGCTTAGTTTGATCGACGAGGCTGGAATGAGTCTAGGCATATAGCATTGCTATGTTTTGATGTGCTAGAGTTGTATCCATGATAGGAAATTTTGTCTGTCACCTCAAGAGTTATGTTCAAATTACGTGATGCAATCTGTGTAAATTGAACTTGCAATATTTTGGCTGCAAGAAGTGCCTCCAGACAAGTTCAGTACACAGTTTTAGAGTGATAGACTCTGGGTTGACACTGAAATATTTCAATACTGCAAGTTCAGTAGATAGTTGTAGGCATTGAAATATTTCAGTACTGATCGGTTCACACTGAAATATTTGAGTAATGTAATTGCAGTACACACGGGTACACACTGAAATATTTCAGTAGTGCAATGCAATTTCAGTACACACGGGTAGACATTGAAATATTTCAGTACTGCAGTTTCAGTACACGCACGCAACCCCTGAAATATTTCAGTACTGCAGTTTCGGTACACGCACGCAACCCCTGAAATATTTTGGTGTAGCAGTTTCAGTACACGCGCGTAGCCACTGAAATATTTCTGTGATGCTGTTTCAGTACAAGCACGTAGCCGCTGAAATATTTCGGTGGTTCACTTTCAGTACACGCACGTACCCACTGAAATATTTCAGTGGTCCACTTTCAGTACACGCACGTACCAACTGAAATATTTCAGTGGTGCTGTTTCAGTACACGCATGTAGCAACTAAAAAATTTCAGTGGTGTTGTTTCAGTACACACACGTAGCCACTGAAATATTTCAGTAATGCACTTTCAGTAGAGAGATGTAGACATTGAAATATTTTAGTAGTGCCCTGTCGGTGATCTTGCATCAAAATATTTAGGGCTTCCTAATGATTCAACAAAAAAATAGACATAAGCAGTGAAATAATTTTAGTAGGGATGTTGGCTTACTCATGTTGCCGTGCTGTACAACCTTTTGCTTCACTTCCTGTAAGTGCTTCTTGCATGTGCTATGGCCTACATGCTGTTTACTCTCATCACAACAGTGATTTTGCATCTTGCAAATGTCTTATTAATTCAACATTGACTTCTATGAACTTTGTATTCAAATTCGTATCCTCCTACAGTTGTTGTGACAGATTTCCTTGGCATCTTCAAATTACCGTAATGTCATTTTTCCAATACCAACTGTATTCAATCTGAAACTTTCAGTTACTTATATGCTACAGGTGGAATCATGGTAGGTTGCTGAAGATGCTGCACCTCACAATAAAAGTCCCTTGCTGAACCTCAACATCAGAAGCTGTTTTGCATTTCTAGTTGTCTCAGTATTTCATGTGATGTATTTGAACACCGAAAGTTGTTATGCATGACAAGTTCAATCTGATAATCGTAGTACCTGTAGTTTGTGTGTTATCTGTTTTGTATGTGTGGGATCAAAATCTAATACGGTTCTGATTCCTGTTTTCATGGCCTTGATGCTAAGTTAAGTACATGCTGGTCAGAGTGATCGGAGGGAAGGGTGGCGCTGGTGGGAAATATTTTAGGGTTTTATCGTCGTGATAACCCTAGAAAATTAATAAAAACACCGAAAATAAATGGAACCAGTGATGGATGCTTATCATGTTGGTACAAGGGTGAAGAAAGAAAATAGGTCCATTTGAAGCAAGTCTAGAAAAACCCCGTCCTTCCACACGGACCCTTACCTCCTACCCGAACGGCCACCGGTGAAGGAGGTAAATTTTTGGCCATGTTAAAAATATTTTTTCCTTGTTGTGGGCATGGCCACCCTAGTGGATCGACAACGTGCGCTTCTCCAGTCACCTTTGAGAAGTATTTTAAGCATTTAGTCATATTAGAAAATCCATACAAATGCCGACAACCTTACCAAACTAGTCATGCTTCCTTCTCATGTTGATACAAAGAAGTAGAATTTTTTTGGGTCCATTTACATCATGTCCGTCAAGTTTGTTTGTACCTGGTCTCCGTGTGTGTGAATGACATGTGTACTCCACATGTAAAAACCCCATAGGCAAAAAAGAGGCCCAACCAAACTGCCCGAAGGAGTTTCGAACCAAGGGCATAAGTATGTGATCGGGAGGGTGATACCGCTGGGCTGATGATGCATTTTGATACAAATTACGTGCCCTCGGATTTAAGAAATTCATTTAACAATGCCCCCTAGAGGTATAAACCGATGTTTTGATCAGTCAGCCTATAGGGCAGTATAAATTCAAAAAATTCAAAAAAAAATATAAAACCTTGGAACCTAGCTTTGTTTGTGCAAGAGATCATGTGTGCCAAAATTGAGGTGATTTCGATGTGGTCGAAAAAAATCAACGCATTCCGGAGGGACCATTTGGGCAAAGGTGATTTTTTCCACCACCTCCAAATCACCCAAATTTTCTTTTACACGGTGACCCACATGTGCCAAACATGTCTATCAAAGAAAATTTGGAAAAAAAATATTTTACAATGCCCCCTAGAGGTATAGATCGATGTTTTGACCAGTCAGTCTAGAGGGCAGTATAAATAAATAAAAAACCTTGGAAACCTAGCTTTGTTTGTGCAAGAGATCATGTGTGCCAAAATTTGGGTAATTTGGAGGTGGTCGAAAAAATCACCGCATTCCGGAGGGACCATTTGGTTTGCTAACGGTAGGATTTTCTATCACGTTTTTTTTCATTAACGTGCTTGCACCCACTAGTTTATTAAAGATGGGATCCAACCTGTTCTGTTTGCTTGTTTCCTATAATCTGTGCTCGATTCCATATTTCTGTATCCTTCGATTCCCGGGACAGATCTGATCTCCTTTATACTTACCTCAAACAACGAGCGAAGACCCAGGTATTCTATCTGTGGTTGAGCAAATGAACATTTATTCAACTTCACATATAGTTGATTCTGCTTCAGAAGGTCAAATACTTGCTGCAAATGGGTGACATGATCTTGCAAGGATTTGCTGTACATTAATATGTCATCAACAAAAACAAGTACACAAACCCTAGTCAGCTCAGCCAGAATTGTGTTCATAGCACTCTGGAGGGTGGGTGGTGCATTTGTGAGCCCAAATAGCCTAAAATTCATAGTGACGTGGGTCTTGAATGCCGTTTTGTATTCGTCTGCTTCATGTAATCTTATCTGATGGTAACCAGCTCTCAGATCCAGCTTAGTAAACCAAACAACACAAGATAACTCATCCAACAATTCTTCAACTACAGGCATTGGGTATTTTATTAGACGACCGGTTGTTATGCCAATAGCAGCGCCGGGCAGCTAAGTTGGTATGGAAGAACTGCTGCGCCGCGGGAAATCCTTCTCTATACAAGTTCTCGTACGAGGTTTTTGAACAGAACTTCGATAGGCGAGAGGTGTAAGCACCGCGAGGTGTGAAGCGATCTCGTACTCTCACATTCCCCGTGGTCTCCCTAGTATGCTGAGCTGAACTGAAGTGAAGTGCACCGGGTCGATACGGACTAAAGTCCATGTCTCCCCTACAATCTTTAGGAGGACTTACTTTCCGAACAAACAGTGTGAGTGCAGTGGCTAACAAAAACACGACTTGAGATTCCATTCTATTTCATTCTGATCTCGTTACATACGAGCGGAATACGATACTATCGAGCTTTCCGAATTTCCCTGAATGTAAGTTGCTTCAGTCAACCAGGAAGATCATGGCAGCTAGACTAATTTGAGATTAGATCAGTGTCATAGCCCTAGAACACATGGAGCTTGGAGCACTGATAATAAGTCTGTCTGATTTTCAAGGAGTTTATGAACAATCACCACATCCATATTGAGGAGAAAGCTCACTCAGGCTAACAGACAGTTTCCTAGCTGGCACTTGAGAATATAATAGCACTCCGGAATGTCCAATAAGAAGTATGAGCTAAAAAGCCAGTAGACTGAGGTGTATGAGTGATCCGATTTGACCTCGGGAGCCTGTCCACGGATCTGATCAAAGTATGATTCCCTAGTGCCAAAAGTCCTAAAGCCTATGGCGCCAAGCATGGGGAGTCCGCGGAGAAGAAAAACTCTATTTGTTTTCGTGTAGTGATCTCTGTTCATGGAGATCACGAGGCCACTGATACCCGAAGTGGTTAGGTGGGATAGAAGAGAGGGAAAGCGGGCTTCTATCACATTCCGATCAACAACTTGGAGGTATGGCTGAGTGGCTTAAGGCATTGGTTTGCTAAATCGACATACAAGAAGATTGTATCTGGGTTCGAATCTCATTTCCTCCGGCACGGAAGTAGAACGGGCGGGCGAAATTATGTGAGAGAAAGAACCTCAGATTGATGGAGTCCGCCGTCGGACAGAATAGCTGTTTAGTGACTAGGAGCGGAGCGCCCCTTTCTTGTTCTTGGTGGCGTCTATAGCAAAGAAGACCTTCCCGAACGAGGGCCGTCCAGTCCCTGGCCGGCTCTCGGTTCTTGAGCAAGCTCCTCCACTGTAGGTAGGATGCTCATAGATGAAGAAAAGAGACTTTAGGCAAGTGGTTCTGGTAGCTCAGCTGGTTAGAGCAAAACAAGCAATGGAGTGAGCAACTAGCGCGAAAGCCGGAGCAGGTTTTAAAGCCTGCAAGTTAACTTGTTGGCTGCTCTTATAGATTGAACGTACGGCGCTTGCTTACAAGACTGCTACTGAAAAAGGTATCAATTAAAAAAAGAGAATTATGATATTGATACAAGGGATCACCCAATGAATGGACGAGCTCCAAGGAGGGAGGAGAGAGGGAGGCAAGAACCATGTCCCTAAAAACACTATCAACCACATCATAACTGTTTGCTTCCGCTTTCCTCGCAGAGTTGGTTCTAGCTTTCACCGAAGGATCTCGATCGATGCTCGCCATCAAAAGATATGGGTCTAGCTGCTGCCCTAGCCGGAAAGAATGGGAGAGTGAGCCATTCATACTGAAAAGAGTGATTCGTTTTTGAAGTATATCAAATTCAGAGGAAAAAGCTGGAAGAAGACGTGGAATTGTTGATAGATCCCCTCTACATCCTAACCAAGAGGACCAAGTGCAAACCTCTGTCTCTTTTTCTCGCCGTGTTGAAAGGTTATTCTTTGCCAGTAGTGCCCTCTGTAGGAAGAATCGTAAATGCCAGAGGACGCGTTCAACATGAATTGTCACCGTGGAATGAAATCACCTCTCGAATCGAGCAAGAAATGACTATTTATTTGATAATAGCGACTTATCACAAAAACAACCAAGGGTCCATCGACCCGATTGAAACTGTCTTCACTGCGTTGAATCGAAGGGAACTACTATAGAGAGTGGAATAAGCTACAAGGCATAACACTATGAGCTTTTCTTTAGATAACATTAATCACACCAGCTTTTCCTCATGGGAGGGTAAAGGAAATAGGAACTTATGAAATATATCCCAATAAGAAATGCGGAAGGTTGTCAACTAGAAACCTGTTATCACTCTCTTCTTCCGATCGTCCCATCAGTTTCTTGTAAGCCTGCTTCCTCCGATGATCGGTTGCGGCTAACTTCTCTCTCTTCATCTCTCTGAGTTCGCTTCTTGGTAGTAGTTACCCCTGTCAGAACCTTTGTCTACTCTTTCATATAAATACGCTGATCTGCCAGCCAGCCGAAAGTAGAGAACCACATTGTATGATCTGGGGCAACTCTCTGTTATAGCAGCGATTTCTTATTCATTCAGGGCGCCCGTTCATGTGTTTTTAAAGAAAGGATACCTTGTGATTCCAGATTTCAATAGAGATTCGATTCCTCACATCTAAGGGAAGACAGACACAAATGCACAGACACATTATCCGGGGGTGTCACCATTTGCATCGTATCAGTATCATAAGAAAAGATTGATTGTTGTGAGTGATTTTACTACCCTTCCAGACTTAGCAGGTAATGAAGCTGCTGACGAGGGAGGAAATGTCCATTGAAAATAAAGCGAACCAGTGGGGCTTAAAAGTCACTCTTTGAATAGTTTTTCAGACCGTTAAGTTGTCAATCTTTCCAATGATGAGGCTCCAAAGTTTATTACATTTCCTGGTCTGCCGAGGACAGCACTAGATTGATTGCTTACCGACTTTCATTCAGATACCAACCCATCTTTTTATCAAAAGCATGGAAACTATCTAATCGAAGATAGAATTCATGCCTGTGAAAAGTAAGCAATTTCATCATTTTCCTTCGCAACACAGCTCACTAAATTGTAGAGATATGGAACAGTTTGAGTGATTGATCGACCTTGTCGCACGATGAGCCCATTCTCTCTCTTCCATCCCGCCTTCTGAACCGAACCATGGAGAAAGACTTCTTGAACAGAACAGAGCAGCAATTCTAGAAACTTCCATTTTCCATTGATCTGGGCGTTGCTATTAAAAGTGGGTCTACCCGCCCTGGCATGACTCACACTTGACCAACCACTTCTATCTAAGAAAATACTTAGGTAGGGTCAACCTCCCTTCAGGGTTTACGCGTCCTAGTCCGAACCATTGGATCGATCAGAAGAAGAAAGGCAAAGGAATTGAAAGGTAGAGTAAGAAGCATCGCCCGGCAGAGTGATTGAGGGAGTCTTCCCCAGCCCAATGATCTTCTTTTTGTTTTTCACTCTCCTATTTGGATTTTGGAAGAGTTCTACTACTGTTTCAGTAGTTCTAAGACCCTTCCTCCCCTTTTCAAGTGCTTGCTATCCCTCTCGCTCTACCCTTCCAGAGGGAGCCCTAGTTTCAGCATAATAGCCTCGTTTTGAAGCTCTCGCTTCATATGGACGTACGTTGAACAAAGGAATCTTATCGGCATACCCACCTGCTGGGCGTGGTTCACTTGCCCGACCAACCGACCCAATAGTAGGAGTAGGCGGCTGGCTTCTTATGTGAAGAGAACGGATGGAGAAACAGATGCGCAAAAGAACTAGTCCCTTGGAAAGCTTCGTTTTCCTAACCCAACCTAAGCATAATGAGTTGGTTATTTGAGTATCGAAGCTGTCGAGTGTTCCATTCTTTCGTATGTAGACCCCAGCGAAGAAGGAAAATCAGAACTCGTCGAACAGAAGAACCGAGTACTATAGAATCTGAAACACACATATGCGAGCTCTTAAACATACCATTCCTATTTCTAAATAACAACATATTACCGCATTGCTAAGAAAGGGGTTTCAAAGCTCTAAGTGGTACGATAAGCGGAATGAATCAAACGAAGTGCATCATGAGGGTTGGGGATTTAGCATACGCTCTACTATCAATTATAGGTTCACCTATGCCCCAAGAAAGAGGTGCAGATGTGGAATTCAATAGATTTAAGCAACTTCAGTATGCGGGTAGCGATGCTTTTTGGAATCCAAGAGAACTTTGAATCAGAGGAACGACCAACACAGCTGGCATGGCTTTGTTGAATCAGGATTTGATGACAGGAACGTTGTTGAAATAACTTCTTTACCCCCTGTAAAATCCTTTACGCCTGATTTCAGTACTAACAATAAATGGCTAAAAACATCCTATTTTTGTGGTAAAATATGGAAAATCATATGGGAAATGAATAACGAATAGAAGTAGCCTAGCCTTTTATTTCAGTCTCGGTCTCTAGATTCCCTTGTTCTTACTGTAGCTAGCACTTGTTATTGCAGTCAAGGAGCCAGGAGCCTTCAATCATATTTGATCTTTACGCTCTTCTCCTTCTTGGGGGTCGGCCTGTAGTAGCAGGCGAGGACGAGGCCGAACAACACACCGAGGCCATTGGGGATCTGCAGTGCACGAACGAAGACAAGAGCTGGCACGGTTAGAGAGACACTCTCAAGTTATATAAAATTTGGTTGGAACCTGAAGATGGAGATATTACTGACCGTGACGTAGAGGTCGAATTTGATGAGAGCGTAGGACGTCCAGCAGACGCCGTTGAGGAAGCTCACCAGCGACAGGAAGAAGGGCATGTACTCGACGCTCTTGGTCTTGATCACTTTACCCTGCACGCAACCCACAATATCACTAACATCTACCAATATAGATCTAAAAAGACATCTATGCACGTGGATCAAGAGTGGGATCGATGGGTACGTACCATGATGGTGAGCGGGGAGGCGTACATTGCCGAGCCGAATATGACGCAGAGGATGCCGTAGAACACCCAGAGCATGCAGTTGAGCAGCGTAGCTAGGTACGGGTCCGACTTGAACTCCTCCACGTCCTTGTTCTTGATGATCCGCCAGAACGTCGGCCTGCACATGTACAAGCAAAAAGCAAGCGCCCCCTCATCAGAATCAAACCCTAATTACCAACCACCTTCCATAGAGAGTAGAATAGACAAGCGGACGAGGGGGATGGCGGCGGCGTCTTACCCAGGGAGAGGAAGAGGCCGAAGGAGATGACATTGCCGACGACGTTGCGGGCCGCGTCCGGGGAAATCATCTTGCTTTGCTCGCCGCGAGCAGGTGGGGACTTGGGATTGGTTTGGATTGGACGGCGCACGCGGCGAAAGGGAGGGAGAGAGAGAGAGAGCCAAAGCAATTGAGATTTGGGAGTCGGTTGAGGTCGAGGGATTAGCTTATATAGATAGACGCGGCGGGGGCGCGGTGTTTATCCGGTCTCGTGTTAGATCCTATGATTTGGTTAGTTAGCCTACGAGAACAAGTCACAAGTTTTTTGTTTTACTATGCATCCAGTTCGTTGCTATCTCTATCTTTATCTACATGGATATTAACACGCACTATTCTTGAGAGTCAAGACACCGTTTTGCTTTAAAGAGCAAAATAAATCCCAGATAATTACTAATGCACCGTTGAGTACACAGATTCTTTTCCTGTTCGTACTAGAGTATAGTAAGGAAAAACTGCTTGACCGAATCAAGGTCAAGATAACTAGTGTGATTCCTACACTGGGAGAATCGTGGATATGTAGGGAATAGAGAAATTCCACCCGCCTAAGTAAAGAACTGTTACAAATAAAGAGGAAACTAATAAGGATAAGTAAGAAACAAGATAAAAGAAACCATATTTGATACCAGAATATTCGGTTTGATAACCTGCAACTAATTCCCCCTCTGGGTAATCTTTCACATTCGGCCAAAGAAGAAATTCTAAAAACTAGAAAGCCTATAGGCTGATGCCAAAGATTCCATAAAAAAACCATATTTTGGCTGTGCTTCAACTATATCAACTGTACTTGAACTGTTAGATAATCACAGTCGATAATAACATCACAGCTCCCACCGCTATTGCAAAACCGTACATGAACCCTTAGCTTCATACGGCTCCTCTATGATCAGAAAAAAAGGACTGTTTCGGTATTATCCCCCTGGTTTATCAGTTGCAGGTGAATCCTGTGAAACATCTCTCTCGAGGCTAGTAACAACACTTGGAAATGAAAAATGAGCTTAGTGACTGTACCGGGTCAGGACCATAAACACCACGAGTCGGTTAAGCAACAGAAGCTGTGGGCAAAAGCACACTCGTCATTCTCAGACCTGCGGTCGAGGTACGTGCGAACAAGTTCCCATTCTCTATGTTTCATGGCCTATCAATGAAAGTCGGTATCAGGCTGGCTCGCTTGGCGGGTCGTCTCCTTATATACCTAAATCCTCGTTTCACTCATCTGTAAAGGTCTACCCTTCGAAAGGTAGGTTGAGTTCCCCCGTATGTAGCCAGCCACACTCTATTCGCAGGTAAAATATTGGCGTAGACAACAGAGAATGTGCTAGGTAGGAAACCGAAGGAACTCTTACTATACGAGAATTTGCAATTCAATATGACAACCGATCAGAAGGGATTGGACGATCCCAATGCGTTGCCCTCCTTTGCAATACCGGAACTATCTGACCGTGCTCCATCAACATAGAAAGCGGAAGGGACAGCAGATACGGATAGACTGGATCCGGAAAGGGATTTCAGCCAGTCCTTGCCTATTGCTGGGCTGGTTGTTTTGTCACGGTCCGATTCGTAGAAGGTGAGTGAGTAAGACGTGGCCCCCGAAGCGTATTGTAGAGCTATACTGCTCTTGTTTTTCCTTCCGCCCTGCTTAGGAGAACTTTGTCTAGAACCCACTTTAGCTAGCTTTCAAGGATACCATTACAGATGAGTGAAGCGAGTATACCGTTTCCGGAGCTCCCGAGGTAGCGCGGTAGCGGAAGCCCTTTCTAGTTCAAGCAGTTCCAAATCCTATTCTGCTTCACCGCTTACACCACACTCTATTGGTTCTCCTTGTGGTGCCTTTCGATCAAGGTCTACTTTGGTTGATCCACTTTCTTCTACAGCGTGTTATCCGCATCGAAGTTAGCCAGGTTCCTACCGCTTCTTGATATTATGGATTTTGCAATCCCTGAACGCCAGTGCTTCTACAACCAACGGATACTATTTAACATAAATAATAAGTAGAAATGGACAAATGAGTGTGGCTACACAGAGTGAGGAAAAAAACATGGTGGTACCAGCATTGCGTATCACTCACTATGCTTTATGTAATATGGCTTAAGCAATGGTAAAATGGGAGTCCTGAGCAAAGCACATCTGATCGATATGAATGAAAGATACATCCGTCTTTTCTTCTCCTTCGAAGGTTAGGTATCCGCTCGTTAGTTCAGCGCCGCATAAATACTGACTTTAAAAGGGGCGACTCCCGCCTGTGCTTAAGTTGTTTCAATCTTGTAAAGACTCGCGATTGGAAGATTGACCTGGTTTTCTTTCAGCTGATCCTCTACCTAATGGTTCAGACCCTGGCAGCCACCGGTGCGAGAACAGAGGCAAGTCAACTATACCAGCATTTCTGAAGATAGGCAACTCTTTATTTCTGAAGATAGGAATTCCAGATAAATAGATCCGCATTCAAGTTTTAGGCTTGTGTCCTGTCATCTAGAATGGCTGCTGCTTGGTCTTCAGTGAGCGAAGTCATTTCCTCAATAGAGTTCTTTGCCCGACAAAAGTGAATCTTGATCTTTCTTCTTGATAGTTTGTGATCGAGCCAATCTCACAATTTCGATCTTGCTACTACCAATATAGCCCTGAGTGACTATGGCTAACCTGAACTGAAGGAGTTCCCACAAGACCTGTGAATGTCAACTTCACTCTAAGGGTAAAGCATGCTCGCTCCTTCGCTCGTACGAACAATCACTCGTTGCTGGGAGCTCTATCCTCCTCGCACTACTAAAAACAGGGTGAAAGAATCTCCTGCGTTCAGTCTGTGGAGGCCGACCATCATAGTCGTCTCTACACCAATTTGGTCTTAAAGTCTACCCGGGCTAGCTTCTTCATTCTTCGATCAGGAGCGGGCTTCTTCCCTTATATACGGTGACTTAGATAGATAAACTTCTTTGATCCATTCATTGATAAAGTCTTCGGGGGCTATTTACCTTTTGAATCGACAGTAGATTAGGTTTGATCTTGCTTTCTCAATCTTTCTCTGATCCAAGCCGTGTAGTAGATCCGGCTTTATTCGGCTAAAAATAAGTGTGTGTGGCCGTCGTGTCTGCTCGCCCCCTTCTTCATCCATCCATTTAGGTAAGAATGGATCCAGGGAACCTGGCTCGGGAACAGCCCTGAAAAAACACAGTAAGAGAGTCCAATCTCTGAAATATAGCATTTGATCTCCTAAGTAGTAGTAGAAGAAGGCTTAGTATCTGACTTGATCCAATAGAGTCAGAACACATAGTAGATCCAGATTCCACACCTTGCTGTGGACTGGGGAGAGAGCAGCTCTTCGAAGCTGGGCGTTCTGTGTGATTATGGAGGAACTGTAGTATTCGCCCCAAAATGCAAGCCGGGATAGATACTTAAAGAAAGGGGGAGCGGTGGGCCTTCAAAAAGGAGCGAGGGAGTGATGGGCAACCTTTTTCTATATGTTGCTCGTGAGCCGCCAAGTACCAGTCTCGCAACAGTACTGGCGTTAAAGGATCGGTCCTTCACTGGCGGATCGTTCGCGAGTCAAACTCGCTCTCTTGCCACGCCTTTGACTCATGAACTTGAGTCGGACTCATTCACTGCTGACTTTTCTGAGGGTCGTTCGTTCTTCACTCTCTTGCTATTACCCGTAGGGAGCGCAGCAACCGACGGTGCATATTATCATATAGAAAGAAGCGAAGCGTAGCGATTCGTACTACCGAAAAAGTGTCGCTAACCGCTAGGCAATAGAGTCAACTTACGGGGTGGGGCGCAAGCAAGCGTAGTGAATCACATAGAGTTGCCCCTACCTGCCAGCGCGCAGATAGATAGGGCGGGCGAGCGCAGGGATGGATGTCTGAGCGGTTGAAAGAGTCGGTCTTGAAAACCGAAGTATTGATAGGAATACCGGGGGTTCGAATCCCTCTCCATTCGTGAGGTCATAAGTTCTCTCTTGCCTTATCTATAGATAAGAACGAATCTCCTCGACTGATATGATGGATGGAATGGGTAGAAGGTTGAGGTTATTGTGTGTTGATTTAGTTAGGACTTTGTCTCCCTTTCGTTATCTTCCGCCCCGGGTGGATGACCTGTGGGAGCTAAGTCGAAGATCTCGGTGTTGTCGTGAGTGGTTGATAAACAACGATTACAGTTTGATTTAGGGAGTCCCAACCCTGTGAAGCTTAACAGACAAAGAAAACGATAGAGACTTACGGGTATAGGGTGACGACCTTAATGAATCAAGTATTCAGGTGGCAGAATTTTTAGCTACATAAGCGCTCAAATTCCTGAATACTTATTGCCCAAAAAATATGATCAACCCCAGGTACATTTATTAGGTTTTGATCTGAGGCTATCCTGGTCTGCAGGACCCAACACAAGTATTCATCCTTTCCAATCTGCAAGAGGTGTTGCCGAAAGCTTACCCTCTTCCACACGGATGCTACATCCGCTATCACTTTTGCGGGAGGGGAATTATAGAGTTCGCCTCTCGACATCTTGTTTGGTAAGCGGAATTTTGACCCAGACGCCCTAGTGTTGGCTAACCGTTCGGCCGGAGATGTCGGATGCGAGATCTTTAGCTACTTGTATCAATTTGCCGCAGTGTGCTTAGATAAAATGGGCTGGCAGCTGAGGCTTGGCAGGATGGGGGAGTTAATTAAGGTCGACGGAGTAGGAAAGAGTTTGTTATTCGCTATTGGCTTAGTACGGCCTATACATAATAGGGCCATGACGGTTTTGGCAAGGCCTTGAACTTCATATATATCCCTTTTTTACTCAATCCAGAATACCGATAAAGTTAGATTGAATCATTTTGTCGACCTTTCCTTTGGATTTATTATCATAGGTAGTGTTCGAGATCGCCTCTGTGCGGTGAATCCGGGCTATAGCACTAGGCTAACAGGACTCTGGGAACTCGGGCTGTAGCAGGCTAGGCATTTTGTCGACGGTTTTGGCATGTCAGTCAGCAGCGTGTGAATCCGGGCTGTAGCACTAGGCTAACAGGACTGTGGGAACCCGGGCTGTAGCAGGCTAGGCAGGACTCCGGATGTCACCGCGTGACATTTCCCCGAAGGGACAGACACAGGAACGAAGTGAAACACATGCCGGCCAGTCAAGTGTCCTGAGCAGTAGTGTTGGGCTAGCAGGACTCCGGTGAACCGGGCTGTAGCGGACTACTATGGCTCAAGGAAGCACTAGACTACATTTCCCCATAAGAGGGGCTGCCAAGGATAAACAACTAGATTGTCGGATCCCACACATACCAAGCATTTCAAACATACACACAATATGCTCGATATGTGTCAATACAACATGGCATCACAACATAACTCTACGACTCAAGTATTTATTCATTAGGCTCCGAGGAGCGAGATATTACAAACATGGGTCTCATGACCCAACATTCAGAGCATACAAATCAAAACACATGCGGAAGCTTAACATGTCTGAGTACAGACATCTACAAATGAAAAAGGCTTAGAAGCCTGACTATCTACCAGATCCTGCCGAGGGCACAAGATCGTAGCTGAGGTATCAAGCTAAACGTCGAAGTCCACGCGGAACTACTAGTGAGACTAAAGTCTCTCTGCAAAAACATAAAATAGGCAAACGTGAGTACAAATGTACTCAGCAAGACTTACATCATAACTAACTACATATGCATCATTATCAACAAAGGGGGTGGTGGAGTTTAACTACAGCAAGCCAGCTTTGACTTGGTGGCTATCCTAAACTATGACTGCAAGTAACTCTTTTGAGGTGGCGCACACGAGTCCATATATTCACCATATCAATACACCACTATGGATCCGCTCCCGTCTTCCTACGAGAACGCCATCCATAGCACTCATGCTTATCTTGCGCATTTTAGAGTATCCACTTTCACTTGTCTATGAACTGATATAGGCAACCCAGAAGTCCTTTTCCGCAGACACGGCTATTCGAATAGATCATATTAACCCTGCAGGGGTGTACTTCTTCACACACGCTCTCGCCACTTACCACCATGTACACGTCGTGTATCTCAGCAACCTTCAAGCGGAAGCCTGGCGAGGGAGTCGGCCACGACCTGACTAACCACACAAGTCTCTAGTCCATATTTATCGCCTATTCGGGTTCCATCCGCAAGGAGATCCGGCCGGGGTGTCGCTCACGGCCCCAAACGATGTGAGCAGGGTTCTCGAGACACCAAACGGGTGCCCAGTACACCGTGCCATGGTGTATCTACCGCAACATAGCCCACCTCTAGGGTCAGCACTACGCACGGCCCCCAACACATATCCTACAAACACCAGAAACTAGTTGCAACTCCTGGACAGAGATCGAGGCGATTAATAAGCCGAGAGGGGTCGAGTTACCGGAACCCAATGTGTGGTAGTAACTGTTTCATGGATCACAAACACAGAACTCAGTTCCTGAGGATGGCTGCAATGAGACAACCCACCATGTACTCCTACATGGCCTCTCACCGCTACCTTTACCAAATCATGTTCACACACTTAGCTCTCAATAGTAGGACATGTTCACACACCTCTGATTCATCCTCGATGAATCAGACTTGACTCAACTCTAAGCAGTAGCAGGCATGACAAACAAGCATGAATGAGTAGGCACAACAGGGCTCAAACAACTCCTACTCATGCTAGTGGGTTTCATCTATTTACTGTGGAATGATAGGTCATGCAGAGGATAAAGGGTTCAGCTACCGCAGCAAGTAACACATGAGTCGTTGTTGCCCTAATGCAGTAAAAGAGAGCAGGAGCGAGAGAGTAGGATTGTATCAGAATGAACAAGGAGGTTTTGCTTGCCTGGCACTTCTGAAGATAATATAGTTCTTCATCGGTGTCATCGAACTCATCGTCGGTACACGTCTTACTGAGAGGGGACAAATACCGGCAAACAAGGAAGAACACAATCAATGCAATGCAACAATATGATGCATGGTCATGACATGGAAACATGCTGTGTTTTGAGCTAATGCAACTAGCAACATGTTAAATGAAGTTGGTTTGAACCCTAGGTTCAAATTCAAACTTCATATGTGAAATTCAAATGCCATTTAATTGATTTGACCTGATCAGCAGGTATAAGTTGTTTAAACATGCATGAAAATGGTACAGATGGAAAGATTGGATTTTTCTTATCATTTTTCATATATAAATTATTTCATTTGGAGTTACGGTTGAATTACTATGAATTTTTGAAGTTAGCACTATTTTCTGGAATTTTCAGATATTTCTAAAATAGAAATAATCCAGAAAAGTGGTTTATTGCGTCAGCACTGCGTCAGGGTGATGTCAGCAGGTCAACTGACCCCGTCCAGGTCAAACCTGGCCAGTGGGGTCCACTGGTCAGTGACACAATGCTCTCTGGGTCACAGACATGTGGGCCCAGTCAACGGCCATATCAGCTTGGTCAAAGCTGACGCGTGGGCCCACAGGGGTTAGGTTAAAACTAAACAGGGGTTACCCCGTGGTTAATTAGAGTGGTGGGGCCGGTCTGTCAGTGACACAGGGCGAGGTTAACGTGGTAATTAGCCTCAGGCTAATGACGCCACGTCACCTCACCGGAGTTGGACGCCGGCGAGCACATCCGACGACGGATGTTCATCCGAATCGAGCTACGGGCAACCATTTGCCTCGCCGTTTGTTTCTACGGGTTCCTTGAGTTCGCGCGCATCTAGAGGAGCAGGTGAGAGGAGCTGGCGTGAGCTGTGGCGTCGGCGGTGGCGAGCGAGGCGGTGGCCGGAGTTCGGACACGCGCGGGGATGCGGCTGCGTGCGCCAGGGGAGGAGCTGATGGGCTAGGTGGCATCTGCGGGCCACCAGAAACACTCTGGTGCCACAGGTTCGAGCGGAGGGGCTCGGGTCGAGGAGGCTAGGCAGCCATGGCGGACGGCGGTGCTCGGGCATGTGGGGAGGGTGCTACGGCACGGGAACGAGCAAAACAAGGGAGGGGAAACGGAGTGGAGCTCACAGCGAGGTCGTCGGCGGTCTCATTGGGCTCGGGGAGGCACAGACGGCGTCGTGGCATTGCCGGCGATCTTGGCGGCCGGAGGGAGAAGAAGGTGATGTAGACGGTGATGCAGGGCGGCCGAGCTCACGTGACTCGTCGAGGAGGAAGAGGTGGTCGTGGGGAATCTTCTGGAGGCGGAGAGAGGTTCAGGGGGAGGTGGTGGCTACGGTGAACGACATCGGTGGCGACGAGCCCCGCTCGGTGGTGAGAGAGAGAGGGATCCAGGGGAGGGGAAAGGACGAGGGGAGCGAGGGAGAGGACCAGGGGGTGCGTGGCATCGTCCAGACGCGTCGGGGAGGCGGTAGGCAGGCAGGAGGTGGAGGCCTCGGGCGCACGCGCGTCAACACGCCTCTGCCTACTGGCAGAGGTTGAAGGCGGTGGGGGGTTGGGCTGGGCCTCAGCCAAAGTGCTGGGCCAGTTGGGGCGTTAGGTGGGCTGCAGGTAGGTCCAGGTAAACCGCTGTTCTTTTCCTATTTTTATTTCTCTTTTCTATTTCTTCTGCAAATTGATGGCTTTAATAAAATTAGTTAGGCACACTCAAAAATCACCAAACTGCTCATGGCCACTGTTTGAAATATATCCAACATGGAACATTTCAGTTTAGAATTATTTGGACATTTTAAATATTTTATAGTATTTAAATGCCCAAATTCAAATAGAGTATGATTTAATTCAGAGCCCAAATATGTCATGGAAAAATGTGCATCATGTCTGGATACTGTTTACAGTATTTTCCATAAATGATGAAATTTTTTTGAAAGCTATTTGGACTTACTGAAAATATTTTAGGTGAACCTAGTGAATTCCTTTAATGCTAGGGTTTAGGCAATCCCCATTTCAACTTTCTGTAAAAAGTAAACATGATGCATCACCAAAGGCTAGCACTAGTGCAAACCAGATCTAGGGATGTGACAATCCATATATAAAACCTGCTGATTTAGCTCCACCATCACTGGATGTATTTAACACCTATCATGCCGATGTCGTGGGTTATAAGAAGGTCACATACCTGATTACTAAGGACATTGTCCAAACTAACTATGGTAGACACCTTTAAACAGCCATCATTTTAACGAATGCTGCAGAAAAAGAAGATTTGTTGTAATGTACCCCCATAGGAAGCAACAATAGAAACACGTGACATATTTGCAGAAATAGAGATTTTAGGCGCAATAGAAAGGAATGCTGTCACCGGGGTGGGTGAACCCTCATAGATATCAGGTGCCCACATATATAGAGTCAAAAGAGAGATTGAGTCCGAGGGAGAGGGGGTTTTCTTGGGGCTCGAGAGATTGAATAGATAGGGCCCCACAAGTTGTTAATTCGCCGCTGGGGAATTCACACAAAAGGGAAGGACTTATTCTCAACGAAAAAAGTGCTCTCTGAACCAAACATGAAAGTTGTTTTCCATCAGACGGTTGTTCACGTAACTCCACTCTCGGATTGGATTATATATCCATTTGGTCCGCCATCGGCCATTCCACACGCTGCCTAGCAGAGACGTGGTTATCTGAAGTGGATTCTCTCTTTTGTAGTAGATGTCGAACCTGCTGCTCAGTGGGCGGGCGCAGCAGCTACATGGACCCCTTTCTTTATGTTGTTGCCAGCGCTTTCCCATGCCGAGCCGGAATTCTTTATTAGAACATCGGCAGGCAAAGCCCGAAGGAAGGCTGCTATCCCCGAATATTTTTTTATTTGCAAAAGAATTGGTCAACAACGCCCCGTGGAGATCTTGGTTTAGCAGCGGCTGCCTGTCCTTTTCTTTTGTGACCCAACTTGCTCTGGCCCTGGGTCCTCCCGCATCTCTTCCTAACAAAGCTATTCCAGCACATAAGTCCGGGATGATCTAAGGTCGCTTCAAACATGAACCTTTCGCTCGTTGGGGACAGTTTATAAATCATAAAATTCCCACAAATGGAATGAGAAGTGGGTCTCTTCTTCTTTGCTCGCGAGAGTGAATAAGAGGACGACCTACCGGGGGTGGCTTTTCCATGGTATGCATGTTTGGGTGAACATGACCCAGGCGCAGAGGCCTGATTTCATAGTCAATGCGCTCAATATATTTTTTCCTTCCGGTGAGTAGATACGAATCGAGGTATTGATCTGTTTTGCTACCAGGAGGGGGGTTCGGGTATTTCTTCAAGATTGAGATCATCTAAGACCTATGTCTGATCCCGTCCAATAGCAGGTTTAGTGAGCACCACAGACCACTTCGTATTACTTCCGGGCTGGTCAAGCTATCGTCGGGTGGAACTTTCCTTCAGATGATCGACATATCAGTTGGAAAAATCATAGGCAAATTCCTATCGGCCATATCAGTTGGAAAAAGAAGATTTCTAGTCCTGTCTTAAGAACCTGACTCCAAAGAAAGAAAAAAGAATAACGGCTGAAAAAGCTATTCTTGGTAGATCCACTTGTCAAGGCGCGGAAAGCCGTCTTCCTTCGCTAGCCGGTTTGCAGTTCGTTACCTGACCGCTCCGCCTTAACGCGAAAAGATAGGAAAAGTGCCTTTCTTTTTTTCGGTTCAAGTTCCTTGCACTTTCAATAGGGTCCTACTTCGTTTTTATGGAACGCGTTTTCAGGCGGAGAAAGACACCAAATTCACCTTTAGGTGCTTCAACTGCGGTATAGGTAGAAGGAGCTAGTACGGGGCCTGTCCCTCGGTGTGGTCAGTACTCCATACTGTCGGGCAGCACCCAGCTGTGCCATGTGTTTATTCTATTCTATCCTATTCTTCAGGTATTCCTTTGAATAACTCATCTTTTCAGGTAAGACAATTTGAAGATCTTCTTAGTCAGCCTATCTGTATTCTTATCCTCTAGTGCGGATCCAATCAGATTTTATAAAGCCAAGGCCTGACATCCATTGTGGGGATCATCTTTTATCGGGAGACATGGCCTGGTGGTTTCTGATCGAGATTCCTAATCAATAGGGCGAAGAGTTCTTCGCATGATCTGATCCTACCTTTTGTCTACGCTATTTTTTTGTCCCTTCTCAGCTGCTGTCCTTACTCTGGATAAATTGGAACACATTGATTCCGTTTGTTCCTCCCCTTCACTTCAGGCCATAGTGCTTCTGAATTATTTCTATACCCCTTTGATGATGCAGCCTCTGACTCTCGTGGGTAAACTCCTACTTGATTAGTTAGAACTTCTCTGTCTCAACTCGTGGACCTATCTATCTTCTTCTTTTTAAGAGATAGGGGTTTGCTATTCTCACGGATTGCTCATATTTATTTACCCCATTGAATAGTTTTTGCCTTGTTTCAGCCCTTCCTTCATCTGAACCTTCCAAGTACTAATCTATCTTTATGGGGAAGACCCTTCATTTGACCTCTGGGCTACCCTGTCAATTGTAAAAATTAGTTGAGTCGTGTCTCGCAGGAGCAAAAAGAGTGAAATGAGGACGTAAGCCCCCTAGGTCTTCCTCTTCCTTCTAAACTAATTGCTTTTGCTTGACTCTTCCAGTAAAAAAGTATACTGAGTGGTTGAAGGAAAGCGAAAAGGAATGGCTTTTTCATGTACCAGATCCGGTGAGCCAGACATCAAGCAAAAATGGACATACAATCAAAGAGTAAGGAGCAGTTATTTGCAATGACGGGTGGATTGGTCAGAGCTGCAAGGAGAGACTCAGTTATGGCGCGATAAAGAGCTTGCTTCAATGCTCGGATTCTGGTAGAAAGTAAGAGCAGTAGCATATTCATAGGAGAGCTTTGTACTTGAAATTAGTAGTCCCGGTAGTTGGAAAAAAGCTCTGAATACAGATTCAAAGCATCAAGATAGGTAGTCCTATCATTAGTTGGCCAGTCATAGCAATTTAAGTAGAAAGCTTGCTTCGGGATCAGATCATTCAACTAAAGCTGTCAGGCCGGGTAGGCTTTGAGGAACATTGGGGGTTCCTTATGTTGTGACTGAGCAGATATGTCTATTGTGCCCGGCAAAAACAGATTTCCAAGGAGTTTGCCAAAGGCTTTCTCATTCGGAAACAATCTCAAGTATAATTCCCTTCTCCATTCTCTGCTCGGATGATTGCCGCTTGTGTGAATTTCATTGCTATGGGTCCCGTGTGTGCTCGAATAAGATTGTTTTAGGATTCTATTTAGTTTAATTTCTTGACTCCACGGTGCTGGTTATCGAGTTTATGGCGCCGCCGACCATCCAAAAAGTCAAAGATGGCGTCGGCATTTACTTATTATGCTCTCTTCTAATAGTGGTCCCTTGGTATTCAGGTTGTAAAATCCTGATAGGAAAGTCGATTGTTATACCTTGTTTTTGTAATGGCCTATCTTCTTTAAAAAGCCGAAAGATAAGGATTTCGCAAAACTTTTGTGTTCCTTTTTCTTTGAAAAGAAAACCTTACCATTTTTGGGCCGCTGTTACCATTTCCATTTCCTAAACCTAAACCTAACTAATACTTAGTTGTTTCCATTTCCTCATCTGGTGATAGATCCTCATCTTCTTCTGGCTCAAATCCCTTTTTCATATCCAGGGCAGGCTTTAGGTACGCTTTAGTTTGAAATCATTAAAGATATGCTTGACCTCGTTTATGTCCATGGTATCATCGTACGTACCTTCTACTATCAACCAGATGAGATAGGGCTTTGAAAGGTCAGAGTCAGTCTCCTCTTTTTCTTTTAGGTCGTTTAGCAGTTCCCCAACCATCTTTCTCCCCGAGAAAGCCTTCCTGAGATTCAAAGAAAAAGGTTTGAAGGTTGATCTCTGGGATCAGTGATAGTTCGGAACCAGCAAAGGGAGGCTAAAAAGCCGTAGTGCTAACGCACGCCCTGTAGTTTTGAAGCTAAAAAGACAGCAGCAAGCTCCGCGTCGAAAAGAGAAGCGAGCCGCGCTAGCGCGCTACTCTTCCTTTATGAGCGAGACTCTATCCAGATCTACTGATCTAAGAACTCCGCGAGTGAACTGAGCGAGCCATGAGCCGCCTATCGGCAAGGCTTGGAAAAGCCTTAATTTTAGGCTCCCTTCCTTCACTGAACTGATTCACCCGGGTCCAAACCTACTGAGCTAGCTAATTTTTCCTTTACGAGATCTCGGCTCTTCAGAATGATTGGAGAGAGCCCCGCCTCCTCTTGGTTGGTGTCGGCCCCGAGAGTGATGGGACTACTTCCTTAAAGAGCCTTTCGTTCGGGCCGACAGGAGGGGCCCTGATCTATCAATTGAGGGAGCAAAAAACAGGCTTTGCTCCCCCTTTTTTAAATGAAGAAAGAAAGAATTCTTTTCGCTGGAGAAAGAGAACACTTCTTTTCACAGGATTTCTGTAAGAATCAATAGGGGCCGCGTATCGGTCTTCCTCGTTCGTTCCCTCAAGTGTTCGGTCACTCCTCGTCGACCTTGTTCAAGGTTGTCACTGCGAAGCTATAGTCAAGGTGCACGGGGTCTTACCGTCTAGCCGTTGGTAGTAGCTAGGGCTGCAAGAAAAGCTCGAGGCTCGTAAGCCACTCGAGATCGACTCGTTTTTTGGCTCGACTCGAGATCGACTCGAAAATAAATGAACCGAGTTTGAACACTTTATGTAGCTCGATGGAGAAACGAGCCGATCTTGAGCCAATATTGGCTCGCTCGGTTTTAGCTCGATAGCTCGACATAATACCATTATGTTCAATAATTATGCCATATATTAAATGAAAATAAGATAATTTGTTACAATATATGATGTCCATGATTTTTCTCCATTTTATTAACTAGCAAACATGGTAGCTTAATTAAGTGTAGAGAAGATTTAGGTCTAATTATGGTACGTGATCGGCTATGTGTTAAATATCTTATTGCTTTTGGCAAAATTTCCCAGCATATGCACCTTCTTTTTCTTGTTTTTCGTCCACGAAGACCACCATCTATTTCTAGTTCGCCCAAGAAACAAAGATGTGCTCGGAGCTCTCTCGAGCACGACGAGACTGACGTACAAAGTTGTGTCGTGTCCTTATCTAGTATGAATACTCATCATAGATTTACAATTTTTACCATTTTACTTAGCTCGAAACTAGCT
>LR880966.1:17810104-17829587 GCA_904067115.1 Aegilops sharonensis
TTGTGAAACGATTCCACATTTTCTTAAGTGTGTACCAAATTCGTGACTTAAATATTCTCCTCCACGATCTGATCGTAAGAATTTTATCTTTCGGTCACGTTGATTCTCTACTTCATTCTGAAATTCTTTGAACTTTTCAAAGGTCTCAGACTTGTGTTTCATCAAGTAGACATACCCATATCTACTCAAGTCATCTGTGAGAGTGAGAACATAACGATATCCGCGTTAGTTGACCAACGAGCTAGTCAACTAGAGGCTTACTAGGGACGTATTGCAGTCTATGTATTCACACGTGTATTACGATTTCCGGATAATACAGTTATAGCATGAATAAAAGACAATTATCATGAACAAGGAAATATAATAATAATGCTTTTATTATTGCCTCTAGGGCATATTTCCAACAGAACCTACGTAGAAAACCTTCAACAGATTTACAGTCTGTCGCTTTTGACCGCTCGGCCACTCTCCCCTTCCCGGGGATACGCCCTCCTCAAACAAAGGGTTCCTGAATAAGAAGGATGGCGGCCTTCATTCTTAAGTTAAGAAGAGCAGATGGAACTATTAGATTTGCTAGCGTTCCGGGAGAATAAATAAGGTTATTTAGTAAGTTCATAACAATTTATGTAAAGCAAGGGGCAAAGCTTCTACGACACCTTCCCCCTCATTGCCATCGTCGGCCTTCCCCAGCTCCCCTCCTTCGTCGCTTCTGGCTAAGCATCTTTCGGCGGAGGAAAGGAGGTGACTAGTCGCTTCTGGTGAAGCAGCGAGTTCATGAGCAAGTGAATGAACGAGCAGCGAGTGAAGTGCAACAGTCGTAAGTAAGGCTCGCCATGTTCCTAAAAGGAGTGACCATTTTTTCTTCCCTTCTAATGACACTAAGCGAGCAGCAAGCATAGGCAATAGTTTCCGTAGGGGCGGGGCGCAAGCAAGCGTTTTCAGGCTCCGCTAGCTAGCGTACTCTTCTGCTATCAATGAAACCGAAAGAAAAAACCAGTGCCCTTTCGTATAGATCGAGACGCGGTACTTTTTATTTACTTCTTCCATACTAGGAAGAATGGAAGGAAATCCTTCGATAACACTTCTTCCTTATTTGAAGAAATGATATCCGACGCCCGTGGAAACTCTTTCATTTCAAAAAAGTTCTTCTTCTTAAGAAGCAAATAGCATTTCCTATTGATTTGTCCCCTGGACTAGACCTATGTAGATTCGGAATTATCCGTCGCTACGCTCTTCCCAAGGACTAGCAAAATCGAAATAGCGAAATTCTTGGGTCATCTCAATGGGTTCAGAAACCACACGTTTCTCTGGATCATCATAGCGTACTTCCACATATCCACTCAGAGGAAAGTCTTTTCGTAATGGATGACCCTCGAAACCATAATCTATTGATATACAGCGTAAATCCGGATGATTGATGGAACAAACACCAGACATATCCCATACTTCTCGCTCCCACCGGCCGGCTGATGGAAATAGACTGACTACCGGAGATCCTTCGATCAGAGTAAAGATCTCCCTCCACCAACTAACATACTTTGATCACTACGTTCGGCATTGAGGCGGGGTGGGCATCGGATTAGCAGGTATATAATTGTTGGGATGCCCCAAAACATTAGGAGCCAAAAAAATCCAAATGGAAAAAAAGATAGCAGAAGCTACCCGACCTACAAGATCCTTTACATAAAAATAAGGGTAAGAAGCAATTTTATTACCAAACTTCCAAATAAGAATAAGCTAAAAATGGATAAATACCATCAACTTCTAGTGCCGCCATCCACCACAAGAGTAGGTAACCTGCTCGCTCTACTATTGCGAGACTGGTACTTGGCGGCTCACGAGCAACATATAGAAAAAGGTTGCCCATCACTCCCTCGCTCCTTTTTGAAGGCCCACCGCTCCCCCTTTCTTTAAGGGATCGGGTGTTTTCACGTCTCACCGTAGTGCCCGGTTTGTCTTGATTGGTGATTGATAAACAAGAAGGAAAATGGAAAAGTAGAAAATCTACATGTTTATACCGTTGAGGTCCTTAGTTTAGTCAAGTAGGCGAGGAGCATTTCCATCGCGAAGGATTCAATCCAGCCACAGGTTCCCCTACGGCTACTGATGGAGCTCTTGGCATTGCTTTGTTTTTCTCTCCTTTCCTATCAGCGAGTTCCGATCCTTTGTTCGAAATTTCTTCGTTCGTACCGAATATGCTTTTTTTTCATTTTCCACTGTGAAAGCTTCTCTCAATCCCTCCCTAGTCCTTTCTTTCCTGGGCACAGGCTTACCTGGTTGACCGCCCACATTCATTCATTGTTCGTTCTGTTGTGGAATTGAACCACAGAGCTAGCGCAATTGGGATTTCGAGTCCCATGCGTAAACAATCCTACTTTCATTCCAATCATAAAACAAGGGAAAAGATCAAGGGAGAAAACCATTCCAAGAAAACTAGTATATCTTAGACCATTGCGATCTCTTTCTTTCACTTGGTTTTTCTTCTTTCCCTTCGGTACTCCTTAACTCGGAGATCGAGACTGAACGAAAGAAAATGCAAGTGAAAGAGACGAGAACCCTTACTTACCCAATGAAAGATATAGATTGGAAATTGGAAGATGGTCGTCCAGCGGAAAGGTAGCCTTGCTCGCTTCTTTACCCTTGTACGCACAAATCTAGCTCATAGCAGCACTTTCGAGTTTGGTTACTTAAGTACAGAGATTGGAATAACTTAGCGCGGGAAGTCCCATATCTTGTCTTAGCCTCGCCTCACCTATTTCCTCATAACGAGATCAGAATGAAATAGAATGGAATCTCAAGTCTTAGCTAGATCAGGGCTACCACATTCCCTCAGACGAAAAAGAAAAGAATACTAGACCTGTTGGACTCGCAAAGTAGGATCAGGCTTTTTCTACTAGAAACAGAGGAGAGCGAAAACTAAGTCAAAGGGGGAAGAGCTGTTTATGAGCATTTTAAGGCCGGTTGACAACATCCAATGTCTCCCACGAGGGTGCCTGAAACTCCAGTTTTTCTAGGCAGAGGTAGGTATATATATATTTAACACATTTTAGTTTGTAGGAAGATTCCCCGCTCTGAATTTTTTTTCTATTTGGATCTTCTTCCAAAGAGGTTGGGATTCTAGTTTCAATTGGATGTGTCCCGGTAAGATCGTTAACGACTAATATACTGCCTGAGAGAGGGCATGCTCTCCCCTCTGCGTATCGAGAGAAAGAAACAACTTCCTGATTCCAGTTTCTTTCATTTATACCTACGATATCCACGCTAAAGATGAAAACTTTTGCAGTTCATATCAGCCTGAATGAGGAAGTAGAGTCAGTTTCGTCCATAAACTGGGCCGAAGATCTGACAGAGGTTGACTTGCTGGCTTGTGAGTTGCCAGCTCCGTAGTTGATTGCTAACCAGAGAATAGTGACAGCCAATATTCCTATTCCTGCTTGTGTGCTTGTTTGCTATTCTTCCTGTTCCTGTTACGAGACGACCTCGGCTCAAGCTGACCCCACACCGAAAGTCGTCAAGCAGTCTTGGGCTCCATCAATCAGTGAGGAGGAAACCAAAACCTATTGGAGTTCCCCGCCATCACCTCGCCTAGATCCGGGGGTTCATACCCTCCTGTAGCAGAGATGTAAGTCGCAAAGGCTACTTGCCTGCCGAGAGGGGAGAACTACCTAGTATCAAATTCACAAAGCAGCACATTTAGTAGTTGACATCTTTCTTTCTCGTTTTCATCGGAAAGGAGAGTTTTCACGTTAAGCCTTCGACAGAGTCGGCACGTGACGAAGACGACATGGTGGTGTGGGGCGCCTTGTATTTCTTGTGCGAGTCCCACCTGTCGACGTTGTCCGCACGGCAGGCGCTCCCGCTGCCCTCCAACCACGACGAGGAGGAGCAGGTTGAGCTGCATGGCTTCTCGCGTTTCTTGTTCCAGTCCAACCTCTTGACGAAGTCGGCGCGGCCTGCCATGGCGGACACCAGCATGGTGAGGATGACACCGTCGGCGTCGGCAGCAGCGGCAGCATCTCGCTCCTGCGCGTCGTCGGGAGCAGCGGCGGCATCTGGCTCCTGGGTGGCGACGGAAGCAGCGGCGGGAGAAGAGCTTCTGCCGCCATTGCTAGCTGTTCCTGGATCAGCCGCGACGCCTACGCAGGAGAGGGAGATGTCGATTGGTAGATCCCCTTGTTCGATGGAGACGATGCGAAGAACGCCACAGCACAATGGCCTGGTGCACGTATTTATTGTCGCCCGCTGTGCATGTGTCCTCGTTCCCGACCCGGATCGGGCCTGTCCGAATCCGATGAGTAGCGGACACGCAAATGCATCGAACCCACGCACCAGACCGGAAAAAAAAATACACTATTTTGCCGTACCATTTTTGTAAACGACAAAGCTAAATCCAGTCGACCGGATTTTAGCGATAGGCACGTACGATTCGATCTCCGTTCCATCCGCATCGCAGCGCTCTCTCGTTCCGTTCTCCCGATCTTTCTCGCTCGGTCAGTTTTTTCCTCCCGTATAATCCCACAATGAGTTCTAAATTTTGCTAAAAAAAAGGTGTGGGGATTCGATCCCAAGACCAAATAATTGGAGGTGTACCGCCGTAACCAACTCAGCACAAGTAGTTCTTGTGAGAGATTGGTAGTGAAAATCTCCTTTTTTACAAAATAGCATGGAAACTAGACAAAACAAAGTCTTTTTTTTGCGAGATAGACAAAACAAAGTCTTTTTTCTTGCGAGATAGACAAAACAAAGTCTTCTTTTTGCGAGATAGACAAAACAAAGTTGATAAACAATGTGAGTAAAGTATTTCGACAACCAAAGAAAAAAAACAGTGGTTCTTTTATCATTTTCATAATCTAGACTTTGAATCTACATGTACTTTGATTCAAGGAAAAAAAGTGTTGAAATATCCCTCTTGTAACGACTATGCGAATAACACGGTATTTTATGCACGGCGCACCTGATAACTTAGATACAAAAATCACGATAACTTTCACGCAGAAAAATTGTTGAAAAATACTACCGATAATTATGTGTAAATAGGTCAATAATGTAGACAGCACGGACATGATAACTTATACAAAAATCATGAAAAAAAATTACCCAGGATTTTTTATTGAAAATGCTCCTGATAATTATGTGTAAACCGGTCGATAATATAGGCAACGTAGACCTGATAATTTAGATACAAAAATCACGATAACTTTTACCCAGAAAAAATGTTGAAAAAATACTCCTGATAATTATGTGTAAATAGGTCGATAGTATAGGTACCACAGACCTGATAACTTGTATAAAAATCAGCATAACTTCTACCCAGAAAAAAATTGGCGCCCGATTGGAAAATAGGTCGTTTGAGACACTTTGAGAACATATGTACCTCGGTCTTGATAAATTTTCGCGGCGGGGGGGTGGGGGTGATGAAGTATCCCCCGGTAACTGTTGTGTGAATAGCATGATAACTCACACATCACAGATCTGATAACTTATGTCCCCCAGTCCTGATAACTTTGCGAGGGAGGGGGGAGGGTGATGAAATATACACACGATAACTGTAATGTTAGTGGCACGGCAACTCACACATCGCATACCTGATAACTTATGTACCTCGGTGCTATTAATTTTGGTGACTTGATAACTTATTTTACGTTTAAACACCATGGTGTCTTTCATCCAAGGGAAAAAAGTTTTTGAAACATTTCACCGGTAATTTCTATGTTAAATTACCATACTTTCCCATGCTTTTAACCTTCTCGTACTGTAGTTACCAGCCTTATCATGGNGAGACACTCTGAGAACTTATGTACCTTGGTCTTGATAAATTTTGGCGGCGGGGGGGGGAGGGGGGGGAGGGGGGTGTGATGAAGTATCCCCCGGTAACTGTTGTGTGAATAGCATGATAACTCACACATCACAGATCTGATAAATTATGTCCCTCGGTCCTGATAACTTTGCGAGGGAGGGGGGAGGGTGATGAAATATACACATGGTAACTGTAATGTTAGTGGCACGGCAACTCACACATCGCTTACCTGATAACTTATGTACCTCGGTGCTATTAATTTTGGTGACTTGATAACTTATTTTACGTTTAAACACCATGGTGTCTTTCATCCAAGGGAAAAAAGTTTTTGAAACATTTCACCGGTAATTTCTATGTTAAATTACCATACTTTCCCATGCTTTTAACCTTCTCGTACTGTAG
Source organism: Aegilops sharonensis (assembly GCA_904067115.1). Classification (NCBI taxonomy): domain Eukaryota; kingdom Viridiplantae; phylum Streptophyta; class Magnoliopsida; order Poales; family Poaceae; genus Aegilops; species Aegilops sharonensis. Next base: position 17,816,304 of record LR880966.1, read on the forward strand.
TTACCAGCCTTATCATGGTATAGTTATCATGTTACTCAGACCATAGTTATCACGCTGGTCATTGCCAAAGTTACCAAGCCAAACTTTATTTTTTCTTTTGATATGGCAGAAATAAGAAAGGTTCAAATAACATTATCATTCTACAATAGACAACAACAAAAGGTGGCTTAGTTGGTTATTAGGCTCGATAGGTATTACATAGACCTAGGTTCGAATCCTCTTTCTAGCACTTTTATTTTCTTTTCATATTATGCAGCGAAAAAACAGAAAAAAAAACCACTAGCAATTTACTACGGTTTTTTAGAGAAGGAAAAAAATCAGTGGAAGCGGGAGGAACGACGCAGCGGGACGAACGGAAGGATCGATCGAAGGTCGTGCGGATCTGTTGCTAACCATCAGTCGACTGGTGGTTAGCACAGTCCTTTTGTAAATACAACGAACTATTCTCTCTCTTTCAATTAACAATACTCAAATACAACAAGCAAGTCTTGAGATTGGGTGAAGAGATCTCTTGGGTGAAAGACCATTGTAGCTTACTTTGGTTCCGACTTAGATCAGACCCAACTGACCTTTTCACCTGCTGCCATTGTTGCTTGTCAATCGGTATGTTTGCCGATAGTCCAGAGGTACTATGAGCATCTCTAGCAGACCCCGTAAAAAGACGCGACCCGCAAAATAACCGTCAAAATAAGGGTCGACGCGGAAAATCCAGCCCGACCAGACCCCGCAAACGCGTCCGACCCGTAAATTCTTTTGCGGGATGCGGCATAATTTCCGTCCCAACCCGCGAAAACGCGGGTTCCCCTCCTCGACCCGTCGGCGCCCTGTATATAGCGGGAGCAGTTGGTGGGGAGGAAATTTCAGCCCACACTTTTCGCCACCCACCGCCGCCCCTCTCCTCGCCCCGCCACCGAGCCCCCGCCCATGATTTCTGGCGAAAGTAGCCGGCGGGATCACGCCAGAAAGCCACCACACGCCCGAGGTTGCCCTCCGCGACTTCCTCTTGTGTCGGCGGGCCGAAAAGCTGCAGATCGGCGACGGTTCGACGCGGGCTGCATGATTTGGCTTTTTCCAGCCACCGGTGGCTGCGCCAAGCCATGGATTGATCAGGGAGCACCCCGCGCTGCCCCGGCAAAGCCCCATCGCCGCAGGTACGGGTTCGTCCTATAGCCGCCACCGATGGTTTGCCGGCAGGTATTCGGCCGGCCATCCGCTGGGCTCGGCGCTCGAGCAGCGGCTTGCCGGCTCGCCGATGCCGCTCATACAGTGCGACGACTACACGCGGACAGTGGTGCGACTAACTTCGGGCACGCAAAAGCACCCCAGATGGGTGTTCTTCAAATGCTAAAACGACGGGGTATGTGTCGTTTCATTCGGCTTTGTCACCGTATTCTTCGGTTCAATTGTGATAGCTCATTTTCAACATCGTCATGTGTGTAGGAAGATGGATGCTCGTTTTGCTTTTGGGATGGAGAATACATTGATTTATTGATAGAAAGAAACCTAAAAGATGTTCGTGCACTCATTAATAGAATTGAAGCTAATGATGCGGCTGCATATGCAATTAGAGAAGAAATTAGAGGGGAAGCAACATCTACTTCTTTAGAACCAAAAAAGAAGAATGAAAAATGTAAAATCAAGAATCCGCAGATCAACAACGAATGCATGGAGAAGATATTGGTCCAACTAGTGAGAGCAGTTATGGAAGTTGGATATCTTCTAAAATGCATAATTGTGGTTCTTGTTTTCTTTGGTCTTACTATTCTAGCAAAGATTTGGTGAAGTACTATGTATCTAATGCTGTTGAAAAACCAAAGAAATGTATTTTCATGTGTACAATTGAATTGCAAATTTCGGATTTGCGGGCCGGCGGGAGTGGCGCTTAAGCAGACCCCGCAAAGTTGGCCTGTAAAAGAGCATATTCCGCAAATATGCTTTTATACGAGTCCGCTATGTGGGGTCTGACTCTGCGGCTGCCCGCGCCGGCCTGCAAAGCCGTTTTTCCGCGAACTGTAAACGCGTTTTACGGGCCGGCGTTATACGGGATCATGCTCTAATAATGGCCAATGGTATGCCTCTGCATTTTGTTTGGACTTCACTTGAGACTTCTTTCAACATATCAGCGCAGCAATCTTTTGTGGCAAAACAATTCTTTTGCAAAACAATCTTCTGGAGTGAGAAGGACTTCAGGTTCCATACTATATAGATGCGGTCATCACCACCAAACCAAGATGAGCTTCCTACATAAAAAAATCCGTGTAATAGTTATCAGTCTGCTAGAACAATTATTCCCCGGAAAAGCACACTTGCTGGCGTTCCATGCTGATATAGATCAGATATCATCAACGATGATGAGATACTTAATAGATATAGAATCCACTAATTGTGATAAGAAATTCAACTAGGTGTCATCTTGTAGCCAGGTTCTGGGACGAAAACTATACCCATGGTAATTTACGACTACCTAGGAGCTACAATATCGTAGGTATATTGATTATACTATGTGAGATCTTCTATTATGGTTGTATGGTGATAGCTGATCCCTAGACTCGGTGGCGAAACATTTTGTTTCAACTACGTGAACATGCTATTACAATGTATAAACATTCTTTTAAATGCCAACAGCAAACTCTTAAAAATGCTGAACATTTTTCAAAATATCACAAACAGATAATGGCAACGACACAACACTTGATATGAAAATTTTGAGGTATGAACGTCCCGGGCCCCTCAAACATCCGATGGCTCCGTCTGCGCGCGTATTGTGAAGACAAACATGAACGTTGTTGCGCGCGTATGAACGAGATACAAGAATTTTCTTAGAAAGGAGATATAGGCGCATGGAAAGAAAGGAGATTATGTCCGTGATTTGGCTCTAAAATAATTGCAAATCAACCCGTGGTTGGACGGTTAGGAGGACAGTGGTATGCCCCAGCCGATCAAGTCCTGATGTTCACATTATTTCTGAATTTATTTCAGGATTTTCGGTGATATACGTTCCCTCGACTACGAGGCGCCTGTGGTTGGATGGTTAGAGGGACAATGGTATCCCCAGCCCACCAGGATTCGAGTCCTTGTGCTCGCATTATTTCTGAATTTATTTCAGGATTTTTGGTAATGCGCCCTCAGTTGGAGGGGACGTTCCCGTCGACGACGAGGCAGTTACGGTGCCAGCTCACTTTTTCAGAGGTGCTCATAGGCATAGGGTCTACCTATGTGTGTGTTCATAGGGATGAGTATATGTACATATATATGAGCGTCTGCGTTTGTGCTGTGTTCTTAAAAAAAACTCTAAAGTATTTATTATGTGTTATCAACGTCTCCCACCATTTAAATTTACTTTGTTGACAAATCCCTTGGCAGGATTGAGATACTAACGTGATTGAGTTCTTCCTTTTGAATTTATTGCCTTACCATATTTCTTGGCAAGTTAGATCGTGATCATGTTTATTCCCATGTGGCTTTTATTGTATTACCAAAGATTGATGACTGGTTTAAACCAAAAACCAGAGGGGTGTAGGGAGAGCTTCTATACAACGCAAACTGCGGCAAACTGTTGGCTAGAGGCGAACCAAAATATGGTTGGATGATTAGAGGGACAGTGGTATCAGCCACCAGGATTCAAGTCCTGGTTCTCGCATTATTTTTAGATTTATTTCAGAATGTACGGCAATGTGATTTCAATGAAACGGGACGTTTCCGTCAACCTTGCTTCTGCACTCTGTTAAAAAAGGAAAAAAAACAGTCGGCCAGACGCACAGGAGCGTCCCTGAATGGGCCGACCCAAAAATTGTGGAGAAGACTGGGCCGCCCAAAAATTGCGGAGAAAAATCGCAAAAACGCATCGCGGTAGCTAGGTTCGAACTCACGATGTGGCAGTAGCAAACACGTGCAGCTACCCACTATACCTTACGCCAGATGGTGACAGATAAGAGCGTGAACAGTTTTTAACTATAACGTGATATTGACAATAGCTTCCTATTTACTGTAGCGTGTAGATTATTCGATTGTTTTGAACCATTTTACAAAATGATAAAAAAATTTAGAAATTGTGAACAAAATTTTCAATTTTAAAATAGTTTTTGAATTACAGGAACATAACTTAGAATTTCACCATATTTTGAAAATTACTGAACAGTTTATGTAAAAGAACATTTTTTTACATTTGACCATTTTTTGAAACATTTGAACACAAATTTTGAAACATGGGACATTTTTCGAAATTCCTAAACTTTTTTTGAAACACAAACATTTCTCTTAAGTTGTGAACAAAATTCGAAAATGAGAACTTTTTCGAATATCATGGACGTTTCTTGAAACAGAAAAATTTAATGAAAATTGAGAACTAATTTTGAAGACGAAAACGTTTTTTGAAATCTTTGAACATTTTTTGAAACATGAACAAATTAGGAAATCATAAACAAATGTGGAAACACAAATTGTTTTATGAATTCATGAACAAATTTCAAATATAAAAATATTTTCTGAAATCTTTGAACATTTTGTTAAATCATGAACTAATTTTGAAAACGTGAACACTTTTTAAAATACAAACATTTGGTTAAGTTATAAACAAAATTTGAAAGCAAGACCATTTTTTAGCAATTCGTGAACATTTTAAGAAACGCGAACATTTTTTAACAACTGTGAACACAATTTTGTACACGTTATTTTTTTTTGAAATGCGGAACAAAATTTGGAAAATTTCAAAGAAAAGTAACAGAAAAAAGAAAAGCAAAGAAATAAAAGGAAAGCAAAAAACAAAAACAACAACAACAACAAAAAGACAAAAAAGAAAAGGAAAAATGGAAAAAAGGAAAACCGGTTCAGAAACCTTCTAGAAGGTTCCCAAAACCGATAAAAACCACTGCAAACCCTCTAGAAGATTCCCAAAACCGAAAGCTTCTACGTACTACGAATGGGCCGGCCCAATTGCTCGCTCGATCGCCTCGTCTGTGCGGTTGCTCGACAGTTTGACGGGCGTCAAATAGGGATTTTCGGGTGGAGGGATAGTTTACGTAAGAAAATCAGTGGCGTGGTTGCCGACTTATTTCGTTGTAATAAAAACCGTTCTGTAAAAAAATTTGGTGGGTGGGTGGTGGCACGAGGCATTCGGTGGAACGTGGGAGTCGATCGGAAATACGAATGAAACACCGCCATGTAACAAAGTTCAGTAGAAGTACAAAGTATCTCAAACATAACAAAAATTACATTGAGATTCCGAGACCCCAAAACAACCACTACTGTCTCCATAACAAGCCGCCGATGAGCCGTTGTCGCCACTCCCTTACCGGAGCAGGGTTGACCTTGTCGATGACAGCCCGAAAGTCTTCGTGCACGTGCCGCTAAGCACCAATGCCCTGTAGCCACAGTCATCGTCGTTGAACCCTTATATAGATCTGAAGCACCTGCCATTTGATCTCGTCACAAGATGAGAAATCCTAACCTCACCATCCCAAATAGACGACAGGAATCTATGCCCCTTTTAGGAGTAGATTCAGCATGATTAACTATCTGCTAATTAATCTCTACTAGGGAGTCAATAGGTCATTCGTTGGGACGCTACTATTAATGCTAAAATAATTTGGAAATCGAGTGCCGATTCAATTTAGAAATTGATCCATTAATGTGGAATAATTTGGAAATCGAGCGCCAAATCAATTTAGAAATGAAGCCATAAATACAATTAATTACTCAAACAGCTAATTACAAATGCAATTCATTACATTTATAAGTAGATATTTCTCACGCCAAATCAATTTGGAAAACTAGTCATCAAATGCAATTAATTAATTAAGCAGATATCTACTTAGATCCAAAATTCTGAAACCCTAAATAAAATGGGTTGCCGTATCTGACAAACATTCGTCATAAGAGATGGAATTTGCGAACGGTCGTCTGGCAGTTTTAGTGTATTTGAGGAAACTAGATGGCTTTTCTCTAAAACCGCCATGACATTTCTTTAATTTTGAGTGTGAAAAGTTTATCCAATATGCACCCTAGGATCAAGATCATGTGGTAGCTTAGGCGTTCGCTGGCAGTTTCTCAATTATTATTTCCGGATATTATTCGTCGTGATAAAAGGAAACTTGTCATGTCAAAATCGGAAATAGTTTCTAGTAACCAAATAATTCCATGCATTGCGGGATTGCATAGCTTAACCAAAATAAGAAACACAGATAATGGGTCTCGATAATGCCCACACGTGTGGGTGCTAAGGGGTCTGGTCACACATTTCGTGTGATATTAAGAGAACCAGTCTACACGTCTATGTGTGGGCAAAACAAGTAATGCCCACATGCCCGGTCTTTTGCCTCGCGGTCCCTCCCATACGCCTACTTGTGGGCAAAATAGATAACGCCCACACGCCCGTACATCCGGCCTCCTACCTCACGGTCCCACACGTCCCGCGTGACTGTCACCACACATCCCCGCAGTTGCCATGGTCCGGACCCTCTTCTATATTCGTTTAACTGCAGTTGTCATGTTGCTGAACTACAGTTGCAATGTCTGACAACTACGGTTAAAAGTGCGTTATATCGACTAGAGGGGGGGTGAATAGGCGATTTTTATGAATTCTTCACTAAGGAATTTGCCGGTGAGGAAATTCCTTAGTGAAGAACTACTTGCAGCGGAATAAGTACTCAGAAGTAAGCATAGCAGAATACATGCATGGTCATGATGAAATGAGAACAATCAAAGAGTATAGAAAGCGTAAACACAGGATAACACAAGATGAAGACAAACAGACTGAAGAAATTGAACTGAGGAAATTGAGAAAGTCTTCAGTCAAAGTCTTCAAACACAGATATGAACAAACAGTTAACACAGTAATGAGGAAATGGATAGGTTGAGGAAATGGAACCAGTTAGGTAGGTGAAGACAAAGATTTGGTAGACCAGTTCCAACTGCTGTCTCAGTTGTACGTCTAGTTGGAGCGGCTGAGTATTTAAACTCGAGGACACACAGTCCCGGACACCCAGTCTCTGAGCACGCAGCTCAGGACACCAAGTCCTCACCGTATTCTCCTTGAACTAAGGTCACACAGACCTCGTCCAATCACTCGTGGTAAGTCTTCAGGCGACTTCCAAACCTTCACATACTTGGTCACTCGGCGATCCACAATTCCTCTTGGATGCACTAGACCATGACGCCTAACCGTCTGGAAGAAGCACAGTCTTCAAAGGTAACAAGCGTCGGATCCACGCAGGATCAATTTCTTCAGTGATGCTCAATCACTTTGGGTTTGTAGGTGTTTGGGTTTGGGTTTTCCTCACTCGATGATTTTCGCTCAAAGTCCTCAGAGGATGGGTTGCTCTCAAATGACAAGTGTCAAGTTCTCTCAGAGCAGCCAACCAGCTAGTGGTTGTAGGGGGGCGGCTATTTATAGCCTAGGGAGCAGCCCGACATGATAAGACATAAATGCCCTTCAGTGATATGACCGTTAGGTGGATAGATATTTTGGGACAGCTGGCGCGCAACACAGCAACGGTCGGAAATTTGACTCTCAAATTCCTCAGGGCTATCATGTTCCTCGCTGTGTAGGTAATCCGCACTGGCGAATTCCTAACTCCTCAGTCAGAACAAATTCCTCAGCGACCAGAAGAACTTCGTCTCTGTCACTGATGAAATTGACTGAACTGTATGAGATTTCCAAAGGCTTCACTCGAAGGGATTTGGTATGTGTAGGATTTTGAGTTGAGCATCACATGGAAATTTTTCCTTAGTATTTCCTCGACCCCCTTTAACAGTACGGTGTTTCCTATGACTCAAGAAAGAGAAAATGAAACTATGAAAACAAAAGTCTTTGCGCTTCACGTTCCTCAAGTGAATATCAAGTCTTCAAGGTCACACCAATTTCTTCACTTTCAAAGTCTTCAGAATATTAAAGTCTTCAGTCGAAGAACTTCATTTTTAGGGGTCGACTTTCTCTGTAAATATCAAACTCCTCATAGACTTATAGACCTGTGTACACTCATAAACACATTAGTCCCTTAACCTATAAGTCTTCAATACACCAAAATCACTAAGGGGCACTAGATGCACTTACAATCTCCCCCTTTTTGGTGATTGATGACAATATAGGTTAAGTTTTCAACGGGGATAAACATATGATGTGTAAATACTGATTTTGAGGAATTTGATTGCAAGATATAGAAGAACTCCCCCTGAAGATGTGCATAGTGAGGAATTTGCTTTCGAGGCGATGCACACTTGAAGATTTGAATCATGGAGATCTCCCCCTATATCTTTTAATTCATACACGCATTTGATATATAATATGAAGAATTTGAAATGCATGATGAAATATGGTGCCTGATGAAATTCAACATGCGTGCAATAATATTGATGAGGAATAAGCATGCGGAAAAATGCATCCAAAGTATCAGAGCTAGTGCAACAAAAGTATCAGCGCACCATCGGGTTTAAGATTACAACTCGATCCAATAAAGTTTCAGAAGAACGAGAGTTGTAACCTAGCAAAAAAATGATATAAGCCCATATAATAGACCCGCTTGAAGACTAACTCAAATTTCTCCCCCTTTGTCATCAAATGACCAAAAGGATCGAAACTGAGGACTAACGCCCCTGAAAAATATCAAGTTGACGGAGGAGCGCCAGCGTTGTCGGGGTTGGTTGTTGTAGTAGGGCCTGCCGCAGTGTCGTCCAAATCTTCATTTTCATCAGTGTCGCGCGATGAAGAATAAGAACTGGCCACCAGTGGAGGAATCTTGACCCTCTTGAATTTCTTCGGCGGAGGTGCAGACCAGTCAAATTCTTCCTTGAGACCCATCGTCTCCAGTTCTTCAGCGCTATAGACATGAGAAAGAACAGCCCAGGTGCGGTTGAATGTTTCATGAAGGTAGTACTGGTTTTTCTTCACTGCATTGTGTGTTGAGGTCATGTTGTGAAGAATTGCACCAAACTGACGCTTGACCCATTTATGATTGCGATCAACCTTCTGATGAAGACTGAGGAGTAACTCACGATCAGTCATCACCCTGGGTGCAGTAGCTTGAGGATTTTGCTTAGCTGAGGTATTTGCGGCAGAGTCATGTGTGGCAGAGTCATCATTGGTGGAGTAAGATGCTGCCTTACGGAATTGACCATCCAATGGACGAATGCCTTCATCTATCACAGCGGCGGCCTTGCCTTTGTCATCAGCTGAGGAAACTGTCTGTTTGAGGACTTCAATGGGAGGCAAGTAGCTGCAGTGGTTCAGAGTATCAGCTTTGTAGTTGAGTGAAGACCTTGCCCTGATGAATCTCATAATCCAAGGCGCATAAGGCTTCAGCTCAAATGGTGACATAGCAATGTTCGCCAGAGTCCTCATGAAGAAATCATAGAAGTTAATGGGAACTCCATGAATGATGTTGAAAAGCATATTCTTCATGATGCCAACGACTTCTTCATCATTTGAGTCATGGCCTTTGATAGGACTCATTGTCTTCGTCAGAATCCGATAGACAGTCCGAGGCACATAAAGTAATTCCTTGACGAGGAATTTGGTTCGTGGGGCCTGCCCTGGCTTCAATGGCTTCATCAGCACTTGCATATAGTGATTTGTCAATTCAGGGTCATTGTAGATGCAACGTGCGCTGTCAAGGGGAGGACTGAGAGGAAGGACACGAAGCAATTCAGTTGCAGGTGCCTTGTAGTGAGTGTTTTCAGACATCCAGTCCAATACCCATGAGTTCACATCTTCAGAGTTGCCTGTGATGTGCAGCGTTGCGTAGAACTGAAGAATGAGTTCTTCATTCCAATCACAGATGTCAGTGCAGAAATTCAGAAGTCCTGCATCGTGAAGAACACTGAGGACTGGCTCGAAGCACGGCAGAGATTCCATGTCCACATGAGGAATATGTGCATGATCGAAGATTTTGTCCTTGTTGAATAGCACAGAGGAATAGAAATTTGCTTGGCTGGCAGTCCAGAAACGCCTCTTCCTTATGCGAGCAGAGTCATAGGGATTGTAATCAGTGAAGAAAATATGCTCGCCATAGAAGTCTTCGGCCTTGAACTTCTGTTTGCTTGAGAACGGATTCTTCTGCTTTGGCAGAGGGGTGTCAGTGAGTTGCATCACCACCTCAGGAATCACGAGCTCAGGTTCTTCAGGCTGAGGAATTTCTGGTTCCTCTCCATGTGCCGACTGAGGATCAGCAGTAGCAGCAGGTTCTTCAGCACTAGTGGCTGGAATTTCTTCATGCACAGAGTCCACTTGAACTGTTGGTGCAGGGGACTGAGGAATTTGTTGAATCGGGGTGAAGAGTGGTGAATTTGGATGCTGACTATCCCAGAAGTCATCATCCATTACTGGCGTTGTGCTTCCGATATCCACATCTTCATCTTCAATTTCCTCAACACCAGCCTCTTCAGCATTGAACTGAGGCATAGGTGAGGAAATGATTGGCGTTGAGGGGATAGCTTCCACCTCAATTTCTTCATCAATCTGCTCTGACGAAGCAGCAGAATGATTTTCTTCATCAGATCCGCTTGGGATCACATAGTCTTCACCAAAAGGAACAAGGTCCTTTGATGGAATTGATGAAATAGGAACAACATCAATTGGATTTTCAAAGGAGCTGGTCATTGGCTTCATTTTCTTCGCAGCCGAAGAATTTGACGCAGCTGATGCCTTCCTTTTCTTTACTGCAGTTCGCTTTGCAGCCTTGGTCTTCTTCACATCTGATGCAGATGGAAGGATTGGAGTTGGTGTTGGCGCGGGAGGAGCTGAGGAATCAGAATGAATTTCTTCAGGCGCAACTGATGCAGTTGCCCTGATCTCTTCAGTTTCTTCAGGCGCACCACTAGTGGATGCCCTGGCAATTTCTTCAGCAGCTGGAATGGGATCATCAGCCCTGGAACTAGCATTTTCTTCAGCAGCCTGAACTTCATCAGCGGTGCTGGCATGTTCTTCAGTCGGCTGAGCTGATGCTTCAGCCTGAGGAATTTCATGTTGCGTTGGGGCAGCAACATTGGTGAATTTCTTCGTCAGGTTGACAAATCTGACCTTGGCTCCCTGCCAATCAGCAAAATAAGCATCAAAGTCTTTGCTGAGGTCTTGAATTTCAGTCTGGACTTTGAGAAGTTCCTCAGGTGTCATCTTGACAACATTTTTCTTCAGGAGCTTCTCCTTTCTGTATTGTGCTTTCTTGATCTGCCTGGCCTTCTCAAATTTCCATTTCTCTTCAGCGATGAAATGGGTCAGCATGTGACTTTGACCAGGAGTTAGATGAAAATCAGGCATAGGAGTGTTAGGGTCCTTGTGCCAGAGATCAATGTAGTCAAGGATCTTCTTCGGATCCAAAAGCAGTGGCACAGCTGTGCCTTTGGCTCTAGCGGCCTTTGCTTGTCGATCTCTGATGATTTCTGCAAGTTCATCATCAGAGGCTTCATCATCAGATGGCACATGGAATGCGACCTGTTTCTTTTTCGGACTTGGCCGAGGACCTCGTCCAGCAGTAGCCTTGGTCTTCAACAGTGTGGGACCTGATGAGGAAATTGGTGCAACTGAAGAACTTGCTGAGACACCAGAGGCAATCGAGAAACCAGCAGTCCTTTGACATGAAGCCAGATGCACAGGAGCTGAAGACTTTGATGGAGCAGTTGAGGACTTTGGTGGAGCAGGAGCAGCATGAGGAATTTGCCGTGAGGGCATTGCTGAGGAAGTTGGCCGTGAGGGCGCTGTTGGTGAAGCACTTGGCTTACGAGCAGGCTTCTTTGGCATAGATTTCCTCGTTTTAACAGAGGCCTCAGTAGCAGTGGCAGTGGCAGAATCCTCATTGAATTTCTTCACTGCCTCCTTGGCTTGTTTTGCCAATTTAGCTTGGCGCTTAGCCCATTCATCAGGAAAGTCCTCACCACGCTTGATGCTGGTGGGATCAGCTACTTGGCCAGGTGCCAATGGAGCTCTTGGGCATGGAGGATTGAGAGCGAATTTCTTCATGTATTTTGGAGTCACATATCTGTACTCCCTCCATTCCCGTGCCCATCTCCGTTCAATCCTCTGAATGCGCACCTTGCGCTGATTTTTGTTTTTTTGCCAAATTTGGCTTCATCAGGTGTGCAATAGTCAGCATATATTTCCTCAGGGATTTCAAACGCGGTCATGACCTCAGGTTTCTTTCCTCCTTTCTATGGTTTCTTACCATCTGCCATGTTCTTCAGTTGAGGAATTTGAACAATTGAGTTCTCTGAAGAAGTGTGCAGTTTTTCTTCGAGGAACGCTGCAAATGAGTTAAGTTGATGAGAACCTAGTGATTCAGCAGCAGACATTTGTACCTGTGAACAGAGTATAGTTGCGAGGAATTCGGAGAGGTCATATGCGTTTTCAGAAGGTTTTTCAAAAAAAAGAACAAGTTTTGAGGATTTTGACCGGATGTGCCTTGAAGAATTTCACTAAGCGTTCTTTGTCTTAAGTTCCAGAGTTGTATAGATCGAGGATCCACACAATTGAGGAATCGTGAAGAAAAATCATTGCTTAGAGAAACGAATTAAGAGCATATGATGTGTGAGGTGTTCATATGTGTGAAGATTTGAAGAATAAACACCTTTGAAGATTTTCAGTAAAGCTTGAGAATCAAAGCGAGTAATAAAAGTAACTTTTAATTACCCGAAGTGAAGAACACGACGAACTGAGAAGACAGATGGGTAGTTCGTCAGGTTAGATCTTCCTTGCCCTAACTTGGCAGAGGAAGACAACTACGGCGGCGGCGGAGTGAGGACTTCCGCAACCGGCGCGAGTACGACGGCGACGAGTTCGAGGCAGTGAAGCACTTCCTCGCCGGCGACGATGGAGTAGCGGTGGCGCTAGGGTTTGAGGAGCTCGAGCGAGAGAGAGAACGGTCGAGCGGGGTAAAAAGAAGTGAGGAAGGGGAGAGGAGTATTTATAGACACGGTGAAAAACTGTTCGCCCGAAGATTTGGGACGAACGTGCCCCTGCCCTTTCTCCTTCGCTTGACATGTGTCACCCACGTACTGCAAAGTGGAGATCTTGTTGGACCGTGGGTGAATAGATAAGTCTCTCGTAGGAAGCGGAACGGTTTGAGCGGCAAAACCGAAATTTTGGATAAAATCAGTTTTAAAATTTCGTTCGCAATTTCTTCAGCTGACACAGTGAAGATTTTGAACGAGTTTCAAATAGAACGCATATGAAGAATTTGTGAACAGATTGGGTTGAGTATAGTATAGAGGGGAAGGGTCCGATCACATTCACCTAGCAGAAAAACGCAACATGAAGAAATAGCCATAAGTGAATGCTGTAGAGGACATAAACTCATATAT
>LR880966.1:17830495-17848666 GCA_904067115.1 Aegilops sharonensis
ACCCCTATATATATATATATATATATATATATATATATATATATATATATATAGCCAATGAAGAAAGACGACGGAAACAGTGAAGATTTTGCAAAGTTGAAGAATTTGAAAAACTGAAGAATTTCAAAACTGAGGAAAATTCAAATTTGAAGATTTTCAACTTTGGTGGTGGCGTGACCCACCGTATAAGAATGATGATTTCAGACACCGCGTACAATTGTCGTACGGTTCTGAGAATCAAATTCTTCATTAATTTCTTCACACTTAGAGTGTTATTCTTCATTGATTGAAGAAGAACATTTCTTCATGTGTTACACATCTAAGTCATCAATTTTGCATAAGTGTCAGGATGTGTGTCCTTTTCAAAGAACATTCAAAGATTCTAAGATATTTAGCTCACACCGCAACTTGCTAAATCTCTTCTCATCCAAGGGCTTAGTGAAGATATCAGCTAGTTGTTCTTCAGTCTTCACGTGCTCGATGGAGATGTCGCCCTTCAACACATGATCACGAAGAAAATGATGACGAATTTGAATGTGCTTTGTCTTCGAGTGCTGAACTGGGTTGGGAGCAATCTTGATGGCACGCTCATTGTCACAGTAGAGAGGCACATTCTTCACGTTGACGCCGTAGTCCCTGAGAGTTTGTTTCATCCATAGTAGTTGAGCACAACACGAGCCAGCAGCAATGTATTCAGCTTCCGCAGTAGACAGTGATACGCAGTTCTGTTTCTTCGAGGACCAACAGACCAAAGATCGTCCGAGGAAATGACAAGTGCCAGATGTTGACTTGCGGTCCACACGATCACCAGCATAGTCAGAGTCAGAATATCCAATAAGATCAAAAGCAGAGCACTTGGGATACCATAATCCTAGTGTTGGTGTGTGAGCTAGATATCGAAGAATATGTTTCACAGCCTTATGGTGTGATTCCTTCGGTGCAGCTTGAAATCAGGCACACATGCAAACACTAAGCATTATATCTGGCCTAGATGCACATAAGTACAATAAAGAACCAATCTTGGAGCGGTATACCTTGTGATCGAAGTCAATACCATTTTCATCTGTGCATAGATGGCCATTTGTGGGCATAGGAATTTTGACGCCTTTGCAATCTTGCATGCCAAATTTCCTCAGTACATCTTTGAGGTATTTCTCCTGAGATATGAATATGCCATTTCGCTGTTGACGAATTTGAAGACCTAAGAAGAATTTCAACTCTCCCATCATAGAGATTTGATATTCTTCACTCATCATATAGGCAAATTCATCACTATAACGTTGGTCAGTACAGCCAAAGATAATATCATCAACGTATATTTGGCACACAAACAGTTCACCATCATAAGATTTAGTAAAAAGAGTAGGGTCGAGTGAACCGGGTGTGAAGCCATTCTTCACGAAGAATTCCTTCAATGTATCATACCACGCCCGAGGGGCTTGCTTGAGGCCATATAGAGCCTTATTGAGTCTGAAGACTTTGTCAGGATTCTTTGGATCTTCAAAACCTGGGGGTTGAGCAACATATACTTCTTCCTCAAGCTTACCATTGAGGAATGCACTTTTCACATCCATTTGATATAAAATGATATCATGATGGTTAGCATAAGCAAGTAATATGCGAATAGCCTCAAGTCTAACAACAGGTGCAAAAGTTTCATCGAAAACAATTCCTTCAACCTGTGTGTAGCCTTGAGCTACAAGTCGTGCCTTATTCCTCTCCACAAGGCCATTTTCATCTTGCTTGTTGTGGTAGATCCACTTTGTGCCAATGATATTATGCTTGCGAGGATCTGGAAGTTTGACCAGTTCCCAGACTTTGTTGAGCTCGAACTGATGTAATTCTTTTTGCATGGCCTGAATCCACTCCGGCTCCAGAAATGCTTCATCTACCTTAGTAGGCTCTGCGATAGAGACAAAAGCATAGTGCCCACAAAAGTTAGATAAATGTGAACCTTTTGAGTGTGTGAGAGGACCTGGCGCTTCAATGTCATCAATGATCTTGTCAACTTGTACTTCTTTTGCAACGCGAGGATGGGCTGGTTGACGTCGAGGTATTTGATCATTTTCCTCAGCACCATTTTCTTCAGCATTATCTTCAGGTGCATCAGCTCGACGTTCTTCGCATACTGGAATGAATTCTTCAGCACATTCTTCAGTAGGAATGACATCCTCAGTTGCCTTGAACTTGATAGACTCCTCAGGTGCTGGTTCATCGAACACAGAAGGTAGGTGCTCTCTTTGCGAGCCATTAGTTTCATCGAACCGCACATCTACAGTTTCAACAACCTTGTGAAGGGCGATGTTGAAGACTTTGTAGGTGTGCGAGTCCTTTCCGTAACCAAGCATAAAACCTTCATGTGCTTTCGGTTCAAATTTAGCATTGTGATGAGGATTTCTAATCCAACATTTAGCACCGAAGACTTTGAAATAACTCACATTGGGTTTCTTGTCAGTGAGGAGTTCATAGGTAGTCTTCTTGAAGAATTTGTGAAGATATACTCTGTTGATGATGTGGCACGCAGTATCAATTGCATCAATCCAGAAACGATAAGGCGTTTTGTATTCATCAAGCATAGTGCGAGCCATCTCAACGAGAGTTCTGTTCTTGCGCTCCACGACGCCATTCTGCTGAGGTGTATAAGGAGCAGATAACTCATGAGTAATACCAAGTTGATCAAGATAGTCATCAAGACCAGAATTCTTGAACTCAGTTCCATTGTCACTCCTGATATGCTTGATCTTCACACCAAAGTTGGTTGAAGCCCTCGAGGAAAATCGTTTGAAGACTTCCTGCACTTCATGTTTGTAAGTAACAATGTGTACCCATGTGTAACGAGAGTAATCATCAACAATGACAAAACCATATAGTGATGCATCATTAGAGACAGCTGAGTAATGGTTAGGTCCAAAGAGGTCCATATGAAGCAATTCAAATGGACGAGTAGTGGTCATGATAGTCTTCGCTGGATGCTTGGCCTTGGTCATTTTTCCAGCTTCACAGGCACCACATAAGTGATCCTTGAGGAATTTGACATTCTCAATGCCAATGACATGCTTCTTCTTCGCAAGCATGTGCAAATTTCTCATGCCTGCATGACCAAGTCGTCGATGCCATAGCCAGCCTTCTGAAGCTTTTGCAAGTAGACACATGGCTGGTTGTGGTCCTGTAGAGAAATCAACAATATACAAGTCTCCTCTCCTAAAGCCTTCGAAGACTTTGGAATGGTCAGCTTCCATAACCACAACACAACGATACTTGCCAAAGACAACAACCATATCAAGATCACAAAACATTGAGATTGACATGAGGTTGTATCCTAAGGACTCAACAAGCATGACTTTGTCCATGTGTATGTCCTTAGAGATGGCAACCTTACCAAGACCCAATACATGACTTTTGCCTTTGTCAGCAAAGATGATATGCTTCAGATGTGACGGTGATAAGGGAGCATCTGTCAATAGATTCTTGTCACCAGTCATGTGATTTGTACATCCACTATCGAGGACCCACTCAGTGGCTTTGGGTTGATCATCCTGCAGATGAATTAGTGCAACTTACGATCTCATATACTTCATCAGTGAAGAATATGATATCAGGATCATCAGATGAATTTCATCAAGCAGTAAAACAGATATAGCAGTATGAGGACGTGTGAAATGAAAGTTCATTTCATCATGATTAGCCTGCGTCCTTTCAGGCAAGTTTTTCAGGACCCCAGCAAATTCTTCAGACGTTAAAGCACGTCTGGAGACCTGACCCTGCAGAGGAGATTAGTTCTTTTTCTTCACCACCCACATCTGAAGGGGTGGCAAAGAGTTCATCACTCTGCGAGCACCATAAGAGAATGGTGGCATAGAGGCCAAACCATTTCGTTTCACATAAGAGGGGTTAGGGTAAGCATATGAATAAGCAGAGAAATTCTTCGAGGACTTATGAACATAATGGTTTGAAGAATAATGCACATATTCATAGCCCTTAGCTCTACCCTGCGAAACAGAGTTGTTAGCACGATGATAATCATATGAGGACTTTGATCCTTTTGAGTAATTTGATCCACGTGAGGAATTTGGTCCGTATGAGGACTTGGATCCATATGAAGAATTTTGTCCATATGAAGAATTTGATCTGGGGTTCCTATTCTTCACAGGTGGTGTCATGAGGACATTCACCTGAAGACTTTCAAGGCATTTCTTGGGAACCCAGATTTTCTTCATAGGGGAACCGTTCCTGCAGTTAGTGCCAACATATCTAGCAAATACTTCACCATTCTGTTTTTTTGAACAGTTTATAGTTGGAGTCAAATGACTCATCTGAAGAATGAGGAGATTCACATGTAAAGCCAGATAGGTTAGATGGATCAACTGGAGGTCCCTTTGCAGCAACCCATGAGGTTTTGGGGTACTGCTCAGGCTTCCAATATGTTCCATCAGCATTGAGTTTCCTCTCAAAGGCAATACCCTCTTTTCTAGGGTTTCTGTTGAGGATCTGCTTTTTAAGCACATCACAGAGAGTCTGATGCCCTTTGAGGCTTTTGTACATGCCTGTCATGTACAATTCCTCCAGCCCTGCATTGTCAGTGATACTAGCAATGTCCTCAGATGAGGAATTAGTGATAGCAGGAGCAGGTGAAGAATTTGTAACAGTTGAAGCATTTGAACATTCAGGTGAAGAATTAGCAGATTCACGTTCAATGCACTTTAAGCATGGAGGAACAAATTCTTCCTGAGAAGCGCTGATTTGTTGAGCAAGTAATGAATCGCGCTCCTTCTGAAGATCTTCATAACTCACTCTTAGCTTCTCAAGATCTTGCTTTCTTTGAAGAAATTCATAAGAAAGTTTCTCATGATCAGACAAGAGAGTGTTATGATGACCTTGAAGGTTATCAAACCTAGACTGAAGTCTCTGAAGATTTTCAGTCAGGGCTTTAGTGTGATCCATTTCTTCACCCAACATATCATCACTTTTGTCTAGCATGTTTTGAACCTTTTCAAAAGCCCTTTGTTGTGTTACAGCAATCTTAGCAAGTTTAGAGTAGCTGGGCTTGAGATCCTCATCAGATTCATCTTCACTAGATTCAGAGGAGGTATATTTGAGTAACTTGGCACCCTTTGCCATGAAGCAATAGGTGGGAGAGTAGTCATCACTTTCTTCATCAGCTTTGTTGGTGAGGTCATTTTCTTCAGAGTTGAAAATGGACTTGCTGACGAAAGAAGTAGCGAGAGCTAAACTCGCCACACCAGACTCAGATTCTTCTGATGCCTCCCCTTCTTCATGTTCCTCGGATTCAGCTTCAGAGTCCATTTCCTTGCCAATGAATGCCCGAGCCTTCTTGGAGCTGCTCTTCTTGTGAGATAAAGACTTCGAGGATTTTGAAAATTTTGACGATTTCTTCTTCTTCTTGGCATCATCAGAACTGTAATCCTTGTATTTCTTCTTCTTCAATTCCTTTTCCCACTGAGGACAATCTTGAATGTAGTGACCAGGTTTCTTGCATTTGTGGCAAAGTCTTCTCTTATAGTCACTGGATGAGGAATCACTGCTTCTTGAGGATTTTCCAAAGCGATCACGTCTTGATAACTTCTGGAATTTCTTCACGAGCAGCGCCAGCTCCTGGCTTAATTCTTCAGGATCTCCAAGGCTACTATCAGAGTCTTCACACCCAGATTCAGACACAGCCTTGGCCTTCAGAGCACGTGGTTTGCCATAGCTCGAACCATAGAGATCTCTTTTTTCAGCAAGCTGAAACTCATGAGTATTTAGCCTTTCGAGGATATCAGCAGGATCAAGAGCCTTGTAGTCAGCCCGTTCTTGTATCATCAGTGCCAGAGTGTCAAATGAGGAATCAAGCGATCTCAACAATTTCTTCACCACCTCATGGTCGGTGATGTCAGTGGCTCCAAGCGCTTGAAGCTCATTTGAGATGTCAGTGAGGCGATCGAAGGTTTGTTGAACAATTTCGTTGTCGAGTCTTTTGAAGCGATTGAAGAGATTGCGAAGAACATCAACTCGAGAGTCACGCTGAGTTGAGACTCCTTCATTTACTTTGGACAGCCTATCCCAGATAAGCTTAGCAGTTTTCAAAGCACTCACTCTTCCATACTGTCCTTTACTCAGATGGCCACATATGATATTCTTCGCTTGAGAATCGAGTTGCTTGAATCTCTTCACATCAGTAGAGTTCAGTGAGGGTGTGACAGTGGGAACACCATTTTCCACAACATACCAGAGATCGTTGTCAATTGCCTCAAGATGCATTCGCATCTTGTTCTTCCAATAGGGGTAGTTCGTTCCATCGAAGGTAGGACACCCAGCCGAGACCTTGATCATACCTGCGGTCGACATAACTAAAACTCCAGGTGGTTAAACCAAAATCACACAGAACAAGGGAGTACCTTGCTCTGATACCAATTGAAAGTGCGTTATATCGACTAGAGGGGGGTTGGATAGGCGATTTTTATGAATTCTTCACTAAGGAATTTGCCGGTGAGGAAATTCCTTAGCGAAGAACTACTTGCAGCGGAATAAGTACTCAGAAGTAAGCATAGCAGAACACATGCATGGTCATGATGAAATGAGAACAATCAAAGAGTACAGAAAGCGTAAACACAGGATAGCACAGATGAAGACAAACAGACTGAAGAAATTGAACTGAGGAAATTGAGAAAGTCTTCAGTCAAAGTCTTCAAACACAGATATGAACAAACAGTTAACACAGTAATGAGGAAATGGATAGGTTGAGGAAATGGAACCAGTTAGGTAGGTGAAGACAAAGATTTGGTAGACCAGTTCCAACTGCTGTCTCAGTTGTACGTCTGGTTGGAGCGGCTGAGTATTTAAACTCGAGGACACACAGTCCCGGACACCCAGTCTCTGAGCACGCAGCTCAGGACACCAAGTCCTCACCGTATTCTCCTTGAACTAAGGTCACACAGACCTCGTCCAATCACTCGTGGTAAGTCTTCAGGCGACTTCCAAACCTTCACAGACTTGGTCACTCGGCGATCCACAATTCCTCTTGGATGCACTAGACCATGACGCCTAACCGTCTGGAAGAAGCACAGTCTTCAAAGGTAACAAGCGTCGGATCCACGCAGGATCAATTTCTTCAGTGATGCTCAATCACTTTGGGTTTGTAGGTGTTTGGGTTTGGGTTTTTCCTCACTCGATGATTTTCGCTCAAAGTCCTCAGAGGATGGGTTGCTCTCAAATGACAAGTGTCAAGTTCTCTCAGAGCAGCCAACCAGCTAGTGGTTGTAGGGGGGGGGGGCTATTTATAGCCTAGGGAGCAGCCCGACATGATAAGACATAAATGCCCTTCAATGATATGACCGTTAGGTGGATAGATATTTTGGGACAGCTGGCGCGCAGCACAGCAACGGTCGGAAATTTGACTCTCAAATTCCTCAGGGCTATCATGTTCCTCGCTGTGTAGGTAATCCGCACTGACGAATTTCTAACTCCTCAGTCAGAACAAATTCCTCAGCGACCAGAAGAACTTCGTCTCTGTCACTGATGAAATTGACTGAACTGTATGAGATTTCCAAAGGCTTCACTCGAAGGGATTTGGTATGTGTAGGATTTTGAGTTGAGCATCACATGGAAATTTTTCCTTAGTATTTCCTCGACCCCCTTTAACAGTACGGTGTTTCCTATGACTCAAGAAAGAGAAAATGAAACTATGAAAACAAAAGTCTTCGTGCTTCACGTTCCTCAAGTGAATATCAAGTCTTCAAAGTCACACCAATCTCTTCACTTTCAAAGTCTTCAGAAAGTCTTCAGAATATTAAAGTCTTCAGTCGAAGAACTTCATTTTTAGGGGTCGACTTTCTCTGTAAATATCAAACTCCTTATAGACTTATAGACCTGTGTACACTCATAAACACATTAGTCCCTTAACCTATAAGTCTTCAATACACCAAAATCACTAAGGGGCACTAGATGCACTTACAACGGTTCCCATGGTTGCTCAACTGCAGTTGCCATCTCAGGTCAAGTGCCAGATGCCATTTTTGGACAACTGTAACTGTTGTCACGTATGGTCTGGTCTACTACAATTGCCATGATTTGAAAACTTTAGGAGTTGCCATCTACTAACACTGGGCAGTTGCCATGTAGCACTACAAAAAAAAAACATGGCAAAATAACATGTTCGGGTAAACAGAGAGTTGCCATCTGTTTAAAAGCACACTAGGGCAGTTGCCATGTATCCTGCAAAATACATGGCAACTGACAGTTTTGGATGAATGCCCACACACAAGCCCAGTCCTACGTGGCATAAGAAATCTGACAAAACATGCCAAAATTCGTGCAAACACAAATAGACGTTGATCCATGCGTGTGAGCGAGATGCAAACGCCCACACATATGTGCGTTATCTTTTCCACTGATAATATACCCGCAAAAAAAAAACAGTCATGAATAGTATCTACTATTTAATAGCACCATTGCAACTTTCTTATTTACTTCCGTGTTTTAATGATGCTATATAGCATACTTTATTTGTTTTTTAATCAAGAGCGACCAAGTTTGCGGCCAGGTAGCGCGACGACCGAACGACACTACCCATACATGTTGCCTATACAAGCGAGCCTCCCACATTCCTCTCTGATGATCGATCCTCGTCGTAGTCGATGAGCTGGTGCTCAATGGCAATGGCGCCTGTAGCACTTGCACTTTGCTTATGTGCCACCGTCCTTCTCTCCACTTCGCCACCCACCCATGCGTACATCGGCCACCCATACTCCCCTCCCCGCCCCAGCCCCGAGGCGGCAGAGCCGACGTCGTCTTCTGAGTACAAGATCTACATCATCCTGTTGAAGCCTCGAGCAGACGCCGAAGCCATGGACGACGAAGCGCGCCAGGGATGGTACCGGTCCTTCCTCCCTGACGAGGTCACCTCCGACGGCAAGCCACGGCTCGTCAGCTCGTACAAGACCCTCTTCCACGGATTCGCCGCCTGGCTGACGGAGGAGGAGCTGGAGGCCGCGTCCAGGAAACCCGGCTTCGGGCACTGGTTCCCGAACGGGATGATGTACCCGGCCGTCCAATAACCATCAGAGACTGGAAACTAGATTCAAATATGAGTTGTGCTCTAGATCTATCGGTTTCAAAATCGATTCGGCGCGAAAAAAATACTATCTACTTATGAATCTAATTAATTGCATATGTAATTAACTGGCTGGCTAATCAATTGCATTTATGGCTTAATTTTTAAATTTATTCGGCGTTTAGTCCAGGAATTGTTTCGTATTAATGAATTGATTTTCAAATTGATTCGGCGCCCGGTTTCTAAATTGTTTTCGTCCCAACGAGCGATTGCATAGGTAATTAATCGTCTGGCTAATTAATTACATTTATGACTTGACTTCTAAACTGATTCGGCGCTTAGTCTACAAATTATTTCGTATTAATGGATTGATTTCCAAATTGATTCAGCGCTTGATTTCTAAATTATTTTCTCGTTAATGACTATGTACAACGAACGACATACAGACTCCCTCTTTAGGAGTAGAGATTGAGGTCAATTCGTTGAAAAGAGGCTGAACAAATTAATTTTGAACCCTATGATAATATTGCATATGTCCAAGTGTGGATGATTATTTATAGACATGGACAGTATGTTACGTTTTGTGTGAAATTTCCATCTGATCCAGTGTACAGGTAGTTTTCGGATCCAAATCTCGCGCCATAATAGAGATCAATCAATGTTTGTTAGGTTGAAGGCCGGCCTGACCAAAGATTGGGAAGAGCTGCCAGAGAGTTGCTTGGTTCTAGGCCGCCCGGTGTGCCCCCGCCGATGCCGGCAGCCAAGGGCCGGACGTAGATAATCCACGGCGCCACCCAGCCCCAACTGTTCTCTGCAGAACTGCCGGACCTACAATGCATCACTACACCATGGGACCCTGGTGGCATCACACATGAACTAGATGAGGGCAGGCACTGGCTTGAGGGCAAGCCAGTTTTTAAGGAAGGGGGGATGTCAGCAGCCCTTTATTCCGGCTGGGCTATGGGCCATCCATCATGGGCCAACTGCCACGGGCTAGGCCCATCAGGAGGCAGTCGAGCAAGGCAACTACATATATGGGAGGAGAGGAACGAGCAAAGGCATCCGGTGGATCACGGACGAACCGGCGGCGGCTCCTTTCTCCTACCTTCTTCTTTCCCCTCGTTGCAAGCTTCCTCTGTTCTTCTCCTCCATCGTGTAATTCCTCTGTAATCGCTACTCTGTATTGCTACTCGTGAGAGAGATCAATCTATACAAGCTAGCTACCATCACCTCTCTTACATATGGTATACAGAGCAAGGCCACCACCCTTCTCCCTCAAATTTCTGCCAATTTTTCTACCACTCCTAATTCCTCCGATTCCACCGGCGAGGACACCATGCCCACAGTCAAACCACCAAAGTGGGATGCCACGTCTGCCAAGGAGCAGTTATTGTGGTATCTCGAGAGATTATGCGCTCAGGCGGAGGAGGTGAGTTCAGTGTTGGGGCTTGCACGGGTGGATGACCCTCCCATGGCCACCCCGCTTGTCGATCCGGCGGCCTCAACCACGACGCATGCCTTGTCGGCGCCCGTTCCCGACGTCCCCAGTTCCACCACCAAGGCCCGAGAGATCCCCACGGTCGCCCATGATTCAGCCCCGGTGTGCATCGCGATGGTGCCAGTCACCTATTCGACGGAGTGCTCAACCCAGGTCAACACCATCGACATCGTCGACGGGGTCCATGGCGCCGCAACCGCCATGCACCTCGAGCCAACGGTCGACCCCATCCACCAAGCAGTCGAGCAGCTCGCTCCGGTGCAGGCAACGGCCTCCATCGGCACCAACACTCCCTCTAGTGCCGAGGTCGTTACTCCCGTGGCGACCACCACCGACGTCAACCCCAAGGCCGGCATGCAGGAGCTCGATGCCCTCTCTGTCGACACCTCCACCCAAGTGACAAACAAGGCGGACCACGACATCACCCTCATCATCCCCAGTGACCCTGCTCCACCGGTGCTAACCATGTGCTCGACAGATTATCTAGTCCAGGATGGCGACTGCGTGCCGCCTGTTCATCTTGTGGACAAGAGCAAAACCGGGTTCCTGCCATCAGTACGGAAGGGGATCAAGCAGCAACCATGGCCGCCTCCAATTCGAGTGCAAATTGCAATGGACGATGATATTCAGGTCCTTGGCATAGTTGCGAATGATGATACTGGCTATGTGTGGTGGCCACCTGACTATCAGCGAAGGGTATGGAGCAAAGTGCAAAAATGGTTACTCCCAGTACCAAGATGTTTGAGGGATTTTGCTGCCTGTTCAGCAACTGGTCTGGCTAGTGGAATAGCAAGCCCGGAGTCCACTGATTGTGCTAATTGTTTGAAATATTTACTACCCACCTATCCTGATATCACATATGTTGGATATTTCTACACGAGTGCAATTGTTAAAACACAGTCACTGCAAGTTATGATCTTTCATGACAAGGGGATAGCAGATTCACAAGTTCTACTGAAGTGTAATTTGGCTCTCCATGCTTGGTCCCTTGATAGTCTCTGCAACACAACTACTTCTCTGCCTGCATACAAGACACTTCTATGGGTTGTTAATTCCTTCCATTTTCCTGGTTGCATCGGTATATCTGCTTTTTATAGTCCTATTTTCGTGTGGTGCTCGGACGTGAGGAGTTTGAGTGACCACCGTGCCTCAGCAGCCATCCCTTCATTGGTCGATTATTTGAATGGTGGAAATCTTGCATCACATATTATTTCAGATACAGTCATTGACTATTTCAATCACGGCCATCAACATGCCTTTATTCAGTGGCCTGTGTTTGCATATTTGGGCATTTTGGACTTCGACCATGCCATTTTGCATATTATTGATCCATTGATTCGCTGGAGGAGTGGTCGACGTAGAAGCATGGGAAGGGCTACCAAATTCAGTGGCAATTACACGCAGTCCGCAAAATTTCTCTGTTTTCACTTGCCAATTGTCAAGCTTCCTGAAAATCATGATTGGTGTATTCTTAAGTTGTTGGAGATACAACAAAGGATTCTAATCAGGTTGTACATTACGGACTGTACTCCCTGTACTGAAGCATCGGAAAAATATGGTTGTCAGTATCTTATATCAACCAACGCTAGTAATCTATTGCAGGACAAGAGATGCCTTAATTGTCACATGGTTCGTAGAGAGATCGATCAAAAATTCTGCAACAATGAGATGCTGGAGCGACGAGAATGGAGTTGAGCCCTCAGTCTGTTGGCCTCTGCTCTTCTGGACAATTCCTATTAAGCATTTCATGGCCGCTCAGTTTCCAGAGAAACACATCTTTCGGTAGGCCCCGCTGTACACATACTTTTCAGTTTCATCTCAGGGGAAAACAACTATGGTCTTCTAATGGAATCTGGGGCTGGACATTTAATCTGTCCGGAAGTGTGAAGACATACATTATTTAGCAACATGTCGCTTGTAACAGGATTTGTCTTCAGCTACATCAGTTTGGGTTATTGGCTATGCACCTTATTGATGGAATCCTGCTCTGCTTGTACCAATATACTGCAGCAGGAGATTTTCTGTACAAATCATGGCAACGGCAGTACAATTTCAGTGGACACTTCAGAGGGATACTCACCGACCGATTCTTGCATTTCTGGTCCTTGAAGCATGTCAAGTTTACCGTTGTTTCTGAACAACATCACTCTTGTCTTGCTACGGTGGTGGTGCATCTATTTGTTCTTATCTTGCAAGATCTCAATGCAGCTCAATCCGTGGTGCTGATCACAAGGTTATTACCCAAAATGTTCTGCTTCACTATCATACTTGGCTCAGGTGATATGAGTTGGTTCTTGCATCAGATGATTCTTTCCACTCTGAAAAACTCAGTAAAAAGTACACAGGCCAAGCTACCAAATACATATACGTATTTCGTTTTCAATTTGCAGCCATCAACTTTTTGGCCTGAGATTGCTTGACATTCGTCTATGATGTCTATATTCAGTGAGCCATTGCTGCATATTCATAGTATGGTGCTGCTATTACCTTGGCCACCCCCTGAGGGTGCACATGGACTGCAGTCGACAGACTTTTGCACGGGGGGATCCTGTTGTCCGTTCGGTACACTTGTGTTGTCTTGTCTCCCACCTGAACAAATATCATGTGAAGCTGATCATTCTTGTTGGTATTTGGCACTTCTCAAAATATTGGCTGTTCACACGATACAAAATGCAGCCGAGGATTGTGATTCAGAGTCCAGTATGTCTGCTAGTGCGGTCCTCTTGTTTGGCCATAAAAATTCTATGAGTAAGGATCTGCATTTCCTACACCTAAAGAGAGGCAGCAATAATCCAATTCTTGTGGTCAGCAACTCAGCAAGTATTGTAGGTGCCATTCACTAGAACAAGAGCTGCGAGGAGTTCGGTCCTGATAACCGCAATCAAGATGGGCTTGCCCGTGAGCCATGGTTCAAGTTAGAGTTGGCTGCTATTGCTTCCATTTATGAGCTACGGTGGTGCGTTGCTTCACTAATTGCATCCATGGACGAGGGACTCCTTGACTCTATCTCCCAACCTAAATTGAAGCTAGTGTGCGAGCCTTCCTATGAACTGCAGCTTGTGCCATGTTTCTGTGTGAGGACACCACATGAGCTGGTTCTAATGTCCTATTCCCATGCAACTCTGCGGTCTACTCAGTGTGACTATGAAGATGGCATGACCTCAAGGACAAAGTATGTATTTTCGATACAATGCATCACTACACCATGGGACCCTGGTGGCATCACACATGAACTAGATGAGGGCAGGCACTGGCTTGAGGGCANTCCTACACCTAAAGAGAGGCAGCAATAATCCAATTCTTGTGGTCAGCAACTCAGCAAGTATTGTAGGTGCCATTCACTAGAACAAGAGCTGCGAGGAGTTCGGTCCTGATAACCGCAATCAAGATGGGCTTGCCCGTGAGCCATGGTTCAAGTTAGAGTTGGCTGCTATTGCTTCCATTTATGAGCTACGGTGGTGCGTTGCTTCACTAATTGCATCCATGGACGAGGGACTCCTTGACTCTATCTCCCAACCTAAATTGAAGCTAGTGTGTGAGCCTTCCTATGAACTGCAGCTTGTGCCATGTTTCTGTGTGAGGACACCACATGAGCTGGTTCTAATGTCCTATTCCCATGCAACTCTGCGGTCTACTCAGTGTGACTATGAAGATGGCATGACCTCAAGGACAAAGTATGTATTTTCGATACAATGCATCACTACACCATGGGACCCTGGTGGCATCACACATGAACTAGATGAGGGCAGGCACTGGCTTGAGGGCAAGCCAGTTTTTAAGGAAGGGGGGATGTCAGCAGCCCTTATTCTGGGTGGGTTATGGGCCATCCATCATGGGCCAACTGCCACGGGCTAGGCCCATCAGGAGGCAGTCGAGAAAGGCAACTACATATATGGGAGGAGAGGAACGAGCAAAGGCATCCGGTGGATCACGGATGAACCGGCGGCGGCTCCTTTCTCCTACCTTCTTCTTTCCCCTCATTGCAAGCTTCCTCTGTTCTTCTCCTCCATCGTGTAATTTCTCTGTAATCGCTACTCTGTATAGCTACTCGTGAGAGAGATCGATCTATACAAGCTAGCTACCATCACCTCTCTTACATATGGTATACAGAGCCAGGCCACCACCCTTCTCCCTCAAATTTCCGCCAATTTTTCTACCACTCCCAATTCCTCCGATTCCACCGGCGAGGACGCCATGCCCACAGTCAAACCACCAGAGTGGGATGCCATGTCTGCCAAGGAGCAGTTATTGTGGTATCTCGAGAAATTACGTGCTCAGGTGGAGGAGGTGAGTTCAGTGTTGGGGCTTGCACGGGTGGGTGACCCTCCCATGGCCACCCCGCTTGTCGATCCGGCGGCCTCAACCACGACGCATGCCTCGTCGGCGCCCGTCCCCGACGTCCCCAGTTCCACCACCAAGGCCCGGGAGATCCCCACGGTCGCCCATGATTCAGCCCCGGTGTGCATCGCGATGGTTCCAGTCACCTATTCGACGGAGTGCTCAACCCAGGTCAACACCATCGACATTGTCGACGGGGTCCATGGCGCCGCAACCGCCATGCACCTCGAGCCAACGGTCGACCCCATCCACCAAGCAGTCGAGCAGCTGGCTCCGGTGCAGGCAACGGCCTCCATCGGCACCAACACTCCCTCTAGTGCCGAGGTCGTTACTCCCGTGACGACCACCACCGACGTCGACCCCAAGGCCGGCGTTCAGGAGCTCGATGCCCTCTCTGTCAACACCTCCACCCAAGTGACGAACAAGGCGGACCACGACATCACCCTCATCATCCCCAGTGACCCTGCTCCACCGGTGCTAACCATGTGCTCGACAGATTATCTAGTCCAGGATGGCGACTGGGTGCCGCCTGTTCATCTTGTGGACAAGAGCAAAACCGGGTTCCTGCCATCAGTACGGAAGGGGATCAAGCAGCAACCATGGCCGCCTCCAATTCGAGTGCAAATTGCAATGGACGATGATATTCGGGTCCTTGGCATAGTTGCGAATGATGATACTGGCTATGTGTGGTGGCCACCTGACTATCAGCGAAGGGTATGGAGCAAAGTGCAAAAATGGTTACTCCCAGTACCAAGATGTTTGAGGGATTTTGCTGCCTGTTCAGCAACTGGTCTGGCTAGTGGAATAGCAAGCCCGGAGTCCACTGACTGTGCTAATTGTTTGGAATATTTACTACCCACCTATCCTGATATCACATATGTTGGATATTTCTACACGAGTGCAATTGTTAAAACACAGTCACTGCAAGTTATGATCTTTCTTGACAAGGGGATAGCAGATTCACAAGTTCTACTAAAGTGTAATTTGGCTCTCCATGCTTGGTCCCTTGATAGTCTCTCCAACACAACTACTTCTCTGCCTGCATACAAGACAGTTCTATGGGTTGTTAATTCCTTCCATTTTCCTGGTTGCATCGGTATATCTACTTTTCATAGTCCTATTTTCGTGTGGTGCTCCGACGTGAGGAGTTTGAGTGACCACCGTGCCTTAGCAGCCATCCCTTCATTGGCCGATTATTTGAATGGTGGAAATCTTGCATCACATATTATTTCAGATGCAGTCATTGACTATTTCAATCACGGCCATCAACATGCCTTTATTCAGTGGCCTGTGTTTGCATATTTGGGCATTTTGGACTTCGACCATGCCATTTTGCATGTTATTGATCCATTGATTCGCTGTAGAAGTGGTCGACGTAGAAGCATGGGAAGGGCTACCAAATTCAGTGGCAATTACACGCAGTCCGCAAAACTTCTCTGTTTTCCCTTGCCAATTGTCAAGCTTCCTGAAAATCATGATTGGTGTATTCTTAAGTTGTTGGAGATACAACAAAGGATTCTAATCAGGTTGTACATTACGGACTGTACTCCCTGTACTGAAGCATCAGAAAAATATGGTTGTCAGTATCTTATATCAACCAAGGCTAGTAATCTATTGCAGGACAAGAGATGCCTTAATTGTCACATGGTTCGTAGAGAGATCGATTCAAAAATGCTGCAACAATCAGATGCTGGAGCGACGAGAATGGAGTTGAGCCCTCAGTCTGTTGGCCTCTGCTCTTCTGGACAATTCCTATTAAGCATTTCATGGCCGCTCAGTTTCCAGAGAAACACATCTTTCGATAGGTCCCGCTGTACACATACTTTTCAGTTTCATCTCAGCGGAAAACAACTATGGTCTTCTAATGGAATCTGGGGCTGGACATTTAATCTGTCCGGAAGTGTGAAGACATCCATTATTCAGCAACATGTCGCTTGTAACAGGATTTGTCTTCAGCTACATCAGTTTGGGTTATTGGCTATGCACCTTATTGATGGAATCCTGCTCTACTTGTACCAATATACTACAGCAGGAGATTTTCTATACAAATTATGGCAGCGGCAGTACAATTTCAGTGGACACTTCAGAGGGATACTCACCGACCGATTCTTGCATTTGTCGTCCTTGAAGCATGTCAAGCTTACCGTTGTTTCTAAACAACATCACTCTTTTCTTGCTACGGTGGTGGTGCATCTATTTGTTCTTATCTTGCAAGATCTCAATGCAGCTCAATCCGTGGTGCTGATCACAAGGTTATTACCCAAAATGTTCTGCTGCACTATCATACTTGGCTCAGGTGATATGAGTTGGTTCTTGCATCAGATGATTCTTTCCACTCTGAAAAACTCAGTAAAAAGTACACAGGCCGAGCTACCAAATACATATACGTATTTCGTTTTCAATTTGCAGCCATCAACTTTTTGGCCTGAGATTGCTTGTCATTCGTCTATGCTGTCTATATTCAGTGAGCCATTGCTGCATATTCATAGTGTGGTGCTGCTATTACCTTGGCCACCCCCTGAGGGTGCACGTGGACTGCAGTCGACAGACTTTTGCATGGTGGGATTCTGTTGTCCGGTCGGTACACTTGTGTTGTCTCGTCTCCCACCTGAACAAATATCATGTGAAGCTGATCATTCTTGTTGGTACTTGGCACTTCTCAAAATGTTGGCTGTTCACACGATACAAAATGCAGCCGAGGATTGTGATTAAGAGTCCAGTATGACTGCTAGTGCGGTCCTCTTGTTTGGCCATAAAAATTCTATGAGTAAGGATCTGCATTTCCTACACCTAAAGAGAGGCAGCAGTAATCCACTTCTTGTGGTCAGCAACTCAGCAAGTATTGTAGGTGCCATTCACTGGAACAAGAGCTGCGAGGAGTTCAGTCCTGATAACCGCAATCAAGATGGGCTTGCCCGTGAGCCATGGTTCAAGTTAGAGTTGGCTGCTATTGCTTCCATTTATGAGCTACGGTGGTGCGTTGCTTCACTAATTGCATCCATGGACGAGGGACTCCTTGACTCTATCTCCCAACCTAAATTGAAGCTAGTGTGCGAGCCTTCCTATGAACTGCAGCTTGTGCCATGTTTCTGTGTGAGGACACCACATGAGCTGGTTCTAATGTCCTATTCCCATGCAACTCTGCGGTCTACTCAGTGTGACTATGAAGATGGCATGACCTCAAGGACAAAGTATGTATTTTCGATACAATGCATCACTACACCATGGGACCCTGGTGGCATCACACATGAACTAGATGAGGGCAGGCACTGGCTTGAGGGCAAGC
>LR880966.1:17860101-17872817 GCA_904067115.1 Aegilops sharonensis
CACAACGTAAATGGGTGATTATAAAGGTACTCTACAGGTGTCTCCAAAAGTATATGTTGAGTTGGCATGAATCGAGATTAGGTTTTGTCACTCCGATTGTCGGAGAGGTATCTCTGGGCCTTCTCGGTAATACACATCACATAAGCCTTGCAAGCATTACAACTAATGAGTTAGTTGTGAGATGATGTATTACGGAACGAGTAAAGAGACTTACCGGTAACGAGATTGAACTAGGTATTGGATACCGACGATCGAATCTCGGGCAAGTAACATACCGATGACAAAGGGAACAACGTATGTTGTTATGCGGTTTGACCGATAAAGATCTTCGTAGAATATGTAGGAGCCAATATGGGCATCCAGGTCCCGCTATTTGTTATTGACCGAGAATAGTTCTAGGTCATGTCTACATAGTTCTCGAACCCGTAGGGTCCGCACGCTTAAGGTTTCGATGACAGTTATATTATGAGTTTATGAGTTTTGATGTACCGAAGGAGTTCGGAGTCCCGGATGAGATCGGGGACATGACGAGGAGTCTCGAAATGGTCGAGACATAAAAATCGATATATTGGACGACTATATTCAGAGTTCGGAAAGGTTCCGAATGATTCGGGTATTTTTCGGAGTATCGGAGAGTTACGGGAATTCGCCGGGGAGAAGTATTGGGCCTTATTGGGCCCTGCGGGAAAGAGAGAGGGGCTGCCTAGGGCAGGCCGCGCGCCCCCCCATGGCCTAGTCCGAATTGGACTAGGGGGAGGGGCCGCACCCCCTCCTTCCTTCCCTTCTCTTTTCCCCTTCCTAGTCTCCTACTCCTACTACTTGGAAGGACTCCTAGTTGGACTAGGAAAAGGGGAATCCTACTCCCGGTGGGAGTAGGACACCCCTAGGGCGCGCATCTCTCCTTGGCCGGCCCCCTCCTCCTTGCTCCTTTATATACGGGGGCAGGGGGGCACCCCAGAACACACAAGTTGATCTACGGATCGTTCCTTAGCCGTGTGCGGTGCCCCCCTCCACCATATTCCACTTCGGTCATATCATCGCGGAGCTTAGGCGAAGCCCTGCGCCAGAGAAGTCATATCGTCGCAGAGCTTAGGCGAAGCCCTGCGTCGGTGGAGCATCATCATCGTCACCACGCCGTCGTGCTGACGGAACTCATCCCCGACACTTTGCTGGATCGGAGTCCGGGGATCGTCATCGAGCTGAACGTGTGCAGAACTCGGAGGTGCCGTACGTTCGGTGCTTGGATCGGTCGGATCGTGAAGACGTACGACTACATCAACCGCGTTGTTATAACGCTTCCGCTTTCGGTCTACGAGGGCACGTGGACAGACACTCTCCCCTCTCGTTGCTATGCCATCACCATGGTCTTGAGTGTGCGTAGGAAATTTTTTGAAATTACTACGTTCCCCAACACTACCTTCTTCTTTCCCCTCATTGCAAGCTTCCTCTATTCTTCTCCTCCATCGTGTAATTCCTCTGTAATCACTACTCTGTATTGCTACTCGTGAGAGAGATCGATCTATACAAACTAGCTACCATCACCTCTCTTACATATGGTATACAGAGCAAGGCCACCACCCTTCTCCCTCAAATTTTCGCCAATTTTTCTACCACTCCCAATTCCTCCGATTCCACCGGCGAGGACGCCATGCCCACAGTCAAACCACCAGAGTGGGATGCCATGTCTGCCAAGGAGCAGTTATTGTGGTATCTCGAGAGATTATGCGCTCAAGCGGAGGAGGTGAGTTCAGTGTTGGGGCTTGCACGGGTGGATGACCCTCCCATGGCCACCCCGCTTGTCGCTCCGGCGGCCTCAACCACGACGCATGCCTCGTCGGCGCCCGTCCCCGACGTCCCCATTTCCACCACCAAGGCCAGGGAGATCCCCATGGTCGCCCATGATTCAGCCCCGGTGTGCATCGCGATGGTGCCAGTCACCTATTCGACGGAGTGCTCAACCCACGTCAACACCATCGACATCGTCGACGGGGTCCATGGCGCCGCAACCGCCATGCACCTCGAGCCAACGGTCGACCCCATCCACCAAGCAGTCGAGCGGCTCGCTCCGGTGCAGGCAACGGCCTCCATCGGCACCAACACTCCCTCTAGTGCCGAGGTCGTTACTCCCGTGGCGACCACCACCAACGTCGACCCCAAGGCCGGCGTGCAGGAGCTCGATGCCCTCTGTGTCGACACCTCCACCCAAGTGACGAACAAGGCGGACCACGACATCACCCTCATCATCCCCAGTGACCCTGCTCCACCGGTGCTAACCATGTGCTCGACAGATAATCTAGTCCAGGATGGCGACTGGGTGCCGCCTGTTCATCTTGTGGACAAGAGCAAAACCGGGTTCCTGCCATCAGTACGGAAGGGGATCAAGCAGCAACCATGGCCGCCTCCAATTCGAGTGCAAATTGCAATGGACGATGATATTCAGGTCCTTGGCATAGTTGCGAATGATGATACTGGCTATGTGTGGTGGCCACCTGACTATCAGCGAAGGGTATGGAGCAAAGTGCAAAAATGGTTACTCCCAGTACCAAGATGTTTGAGGGATTTTGCTGCCTGTTTAGCAACTGGTCTGGCTAGTGGAATAGCAAGCCCGGAGTCCACTGACTGTGCTAATTGTTTGAAATATTTACTACCCACCTATCCTGATATCACATATGTTGGATATTTCTACACGAGTGCAATTGTTAAAACACAGTCACTGCAAGTTATGATCTTTCTTGACAAGGGGATAGCAGATTCACAAGTTCTACTGAAGTGTAATTTGGCTCTCCATGCTTGGTCCCTTGATAGTCTCTGCAACACAACTACTTCTCTGCCTGCATACAAGACACTTCTATGGGTTGTTAATTCCTTCCATTTTCCTGGTTGCATCGGTATATCTGCTTTTCATAGTCCTATTTTCGTGTGGTGCTCGGACGTGAGGAGTTTGAGTGACCACCGTGCCTCAGCAGCCATCCCTTCATTGGCCGATTATTTGAATGGTGGAAATCTTGCATCACATATTATTTCAGATGCAGTCATTGACTATTTCAATCACGGCCATCAACATGCCTTTATTCAGTGGCCTGTGTTTGCATATTTGGGCATTTTGGACTTCGACCATGCCATTTTGCATGTTATTGATCCATTGATTCGCTGTAGGAGTGGTCGACGTAGGAGCATGGGAAGGGCTACCAAATTTAGTGGCAATTACACGCAGTCCGCAAAACTTCTCTGTTTTCCCTTGCCAATTGTCAAGCTTCCTGAAAATCATGATTGGTGTATTCTTAAGTTGTTGGAGATACAACAAAGGATTCTAATCAGGTTGTACATTACGGACTGTACTCCCTGTACTGAAGCATCGGAAAAATATGGTTGTCAGTATCTTATATCAACAAAGGCTAGTAATCTATTGCAGGACAAGAGATGCCTTAATTGTCACATGGTTTGTAGAGAGATCGATTCAAAAATTCTGCAACAATCAGATGCTGGAGCGATGAGAATGGAGTTGAGCCCTCAGTCTGTTGGCCTCTGCTCTTCTGGACAATTCCTATTAAGCATTTCATGGCCGCTCAGTTTCCAGAGAAACACATCTTTCGGTAGGCCCCGCTGTACACATACTTTTCAGTTTCATCTCAGGGGAAAACAACTATGGTCTTCTAATGGAATCTGGGGCTGGACATTTAATCTGTCCGGAAGTGTGAAGACATCCATTATTCAGCAACATGTCGCTTGTAACAGGATTTGTCTTCAGCTACATCAGTTTGGGTTATTGGCTATGCACCTTATTGATGGAATCCTGCTCTGCTTGTACCAATATGCTACAGCAGGAGATTTTCTGTACAAATCATGGCAACAGCAGTACAATTTCAGTGGACACTTCAGAGGGATACTCACCGACCGATTCTTGCATTTGTGGTCCTTGAAGCATGTCAAGTTTACCGTTGTTTCTGAACAACATCACTCTTGTCTTGCTACGGTGGTGGTGCATCTATTTGTTCTTATCTTGCAAGATCTCAATGCAGCTCAATCCGTGGTGCTGATCACAAGGTTATTACCCAAAATGTTCTGCTTCACTATCATACTTGGCTCAGGTGATATGAGTTGGTTCTTGCATCAGATGATTCTTTCCAATCTGAAAAACTCAGTAAAAAGTACGCATGCCAAGCTACCAAATACATATACGTATTTCGTTTTCAATTTGCAGCCATCAACTTTTTGGCGTGAGATTGCTTGTCATTCGTCTATGATGTCTATATTCAGTGAGCCGTTGCTGCATATTCATAGTATGGTGCTGCTATTACCTTGGCCACCCCCTGAGGGTGCACGTGGACTGCAGTCGACAGACTTTTGCACGGGGGGATTCTGTTGTCCGTTCGGTACACTTGTGTTGTCTTGTCTCCCACCTGAACAAATATCATGTGAAGCTGATCATTCTTGTTGGTATTTGGCACTTCTCAAAATATTGGTTGTTCACACGATACAAAATGCAGCCGAGGATTGTGATTCAGAGTCCAGTATGTCTGCTAGTGCGGTCCTCTTGTTTGGCCATAAAAATTCTATGAGTAAGGATCTGCATTTCCTACACCTAAAGAGAGGCAGCAATAATCCAATTCTTGTGGTCAGCAACTCAGCAAGTATTGTAGGTGCCATTCACTAGAACAAGAGCTGCGAGGAGTTCGGTCCTGATAACCGCAATCAAGATGGGCTTGCCCGTGAGCCATGGTTCAAGTTAGAGTTGGCTGCTATTGCTTCCATTTATGAGCTACGGTGGTGCGTTGCTTCACTAATTGCATCCATGGACGAGGGACTCCTTGACTCTATCTCCCAACCTAAATTGAAGCTAGTGTGCGAGCCTTCCTATGAACTGCAGCTTGTGCCATGTTTCTGTGTGAGGACACCACATGAGCTGGTTCTAATGTCCTATTCCCATGCAACTCTGCGGTCTACTCAGTGTGACTATGAAGATGGCATGACCTCAAGGACAAAGTATGTATTTTCGATACAATGCATCACTACACCATGGGACCCTGGTGGCATCACACATGAACTAGATGAGGGCAGGCACTGGCTTGAGGGCAAGCTAGTTTTTCAGGAAGGGGGGATGTCAGCAGCCCTTATTCCGGGTGGGTTATGGGCCATCCATCATGGGCCAACTGCCACGGGCTAGGCCCATCAGGAGGCAGTCGAGCAAGGCAACTACATATATGGGAGGAGAGGAACGAGCAAAGGCATCCGGTGGATCACGGATGAACCGGCGGCGGCTCCTTTCTCCTACCTTCTTCTTTCCCCTCGTTGCAAGCTTCCTCTGTTCTTCTCCTCCATCATGTAATTCCTCTGTAATCGCTACTCTGTATAGCTACTCGTGAGAGAGATCGATCTATACAAGCTAGCTACCATCACCTCTCTTACATATGGTATACAGAGCCAGGCCACCACCCTTCTCCCTCAAATTTCCGCCAATTTTTCTACCACTCCCAATTCCTCCGATTCCACCGGCGAGGACGCCATGCCCACAGCCAAACCACCAGAGTGGGATGCCATGTCTGCCAAGGAGCAGTTATTGTGGTATCTCGAGAGATTATGCGCTCAGGCGGAGGAGGTGAGTTCAGTGTTGGGGCTTGCACGGGTGGGTGACCCTCCCATGGCCACCCTGCTTGTCGATCCGGCGGCCTCAACCACGACGCATGCCTCGTCGACGCCCGACCCCGACGTCCCCAGTTCCACCACCAAGGCCCGGGAGATCCCCACGGTCGCCCATGATTCAGCCCCGGTGTGCATCGCGATGGTGCCAGTCACCTATTCGACGGAGTGCTCAACCCAGGTCAACACCATCGACATCGTCGACGGGGTCCATGGCGCCGCAACCGCCATGCACCTCGAGCCAACGGTCGACCCCATCCATCAAGCAGTCGAGCAGCTCGCTCCGGTGCAGGCAACGGCCTCCACCGGCACCAACACTCCCTCTAGTGCCGAGGTCGTTACTCCCGTGACGACCACCACCGACGTCGACCCCAAGGCCGGCGTGCAGGAGCTCGATGCCCTCTCTGTCGACACCTCCACCCAAGTGACAAACAAGGCGGACCACGACATCACCCTCATCATCCCCAGTGACCCTGCTCCACCGGTGCTAACCATGTGCTCGACAGATTATCTAGTCCAGGATGGCGACTGGGTGCCGCCTGTTCATCTTGTGGACAAGAGCAAAACCGGGTTCCTGCCATCAGTACGGAAGGGGATCAAGCAGCAACCATGGCCGCCTCCAATTCGAGTGCAAATTGCAATGGACGATGATATTCAGGTCCTTGGCATAGTTGCGAATGATGATACTGGCTATGTGTGGTGGCCACCTGGCTATCAGCGAAGGGTATGGAGCAAAGTGCAAAAATGGTTACTCCAAGTACCAAGATGTTTGAGGGATTTTGCTGCCTGTTCAGCAACTGGTCTGGCTAGTGGAATAGCAAGCCCGGAGTCCACTGACTGTGCTAATTGTTTGGAATATTTACTACCCACCTATCCTGATATCACATATGTTGGATATTTCTACACGAGTGCAATTGTTAAAACACAGTCACTGCAAGTTATGATCTTTCTTGACAAGGGGATAGCAGATTCATAAGTTCTACTGAAGTGTAATTTGGCTCTCCATGCTTGGTCCCTTGATAGTCTCTCCAACACAACTACTTCTCTGCCTGCATACAAGACAGTTCTATGGGTTGTTAATTCCTTCCATTTTCCTGGTTGCATCGGTATATCTGCTTTTCATAGTCCTATTTTCGTGTGGTGCTCCGACGTGAGGAGTTTGAGTGACCACCGTGCCTTAGCAGCCATCCCTTCATTGGCCGATTATTTGAATGGTGGAAATCTTGCATCACATATTATTTCAGATGCAGTCATTGACTATTTCAATCACGGCCATCAACATGCCTTTATTCAGTGGCCTGTGTTGGCATATTTGGGCATTTTGGAGTTCGACCATGCCATTTTGCATGTTATTGATCCATTGATTCGCTGTAGGAGTGGTCGACGTAGAAGCATGGGAAGGGCTACAAAATTCAGTGGCAATTACACGCAGTCCGCAAAACTTCTCTGTTTTCTCTTGCCAATTGTCAAGCTTCCTGAAAATCATGATTGGTGTATTCTTAAGTTGTTGGAGATACAACAAAGGATTCTAATCAGGTTGTACATTACGGACTGTACTCCCTGTACTGAAGCATCGGAAAAATATGGTTGTCAGTATCTTATATCAACCAAAGCTAGTAATCTATTGCAGGACAAGAGATGCCTTAATTGTCACATGGTTCGTAGAGAGATCGATTCAAAAATGCTGCAACAATCAGATGCTGGAGCGACGAGAATGGAGTTGAGCCCTCAGTCTGTTGGCCTCTGCTCTTCTGGACAATTCCTATTAAGCATTTCATGGCCGCTCAGTTTCCAGAGAAACACATCTTTCGGTAGGCCCCGTTGTACACATACTTTTCAGTTTCATCTCAGGCGGTAGGCCCCGTTGTACACATACTTTTCAGTTTCATCTCAGGGGAAAACAACTATGGTCTTCTAATGGAATTTGGGGCTGGACATTTAGTCTGTCCGGAAGTGTGAAGACATCCATTATTCAGCAACATGTCGCATGTAACAGGATTTGTCTTCAGCTACATCAGTTTGGGTTATTGGCTATGCACCTTATTGATGGAATCCTGCTCTGCTTGTACCAATATACTACAGCAGGAGATTTTCTGTACAAATCATGGCAGGGGCAGTACAATTTCAGTGGACACTTCAGAGGGATACTCACCGACCGATTCTTGCATTTGTGGTCCTTGAAGCATGTCAAGTTTACCGTTGTTTCTGAACAACATCACTCTTGTCTTGCTACGGTGGTGGTGCATCTATTTTTTCTTATCTTGCAAGATCTCAATGCAGCTCAATCCGTGGTGCTGATCACAAGGTTATTACCCAAAATGTTCTGCTGCACTATCATACTTGGCCCAGGTGATATGAGTTGGTTCTTGCATCAGATGATTCTTTCCACTCTGAAAAACTCAGTAAAAAGTACACAGGCCAAGCTACCAAATACATATACGTACTTCGTTTTCAATTTGCAGCCATCAACTTTTTGGCCTGAGATTTCTTGTCATTCGTCTATGTTGTCTATATTCAGTGAGCCATTGCTGCATATTCATAGTGTGGTGCTGCTATTACCTTGGCACCCCCTGAGGGTGCACGTGGACTGCAGACGACAGACTTTTGCATGGGGGGATTCTGTTGTCCGTTCGGTACACTTGTGTTGTCTTGTCTCCCACCTGAACAAATATCATGTGAAGCTGATCATTCTTGTTGGTATTTGGCACTTCTCAAAATGTTGGCTGTTCACACGATACAAAATGCAGCCGAGGATTGTGATTAAGAGTCCAGTATGTCTGCTAGTGCGGTCCTCTTGTTTGGCCATAAAAATTCTATGAGTAAGGATCTGCATTTCCTACACCTAAAGAGAGGCAGCAGTAATCCACTTCTTGTGGTCAGCAACTTAGCAGCCATTCACTGGAACAAGAGCTGCGAGGAGTTCAGTCCTGATAACCGCAATCAAGATGGGCTTGCCCGTGAGCCATGGTTCAAGTTAGAGTTGGCTGCTATTGCTTCCATTTATGAGCTACGGTGGTGCGTTGCTTCACTAATTGCATCCATGGGCGAGGGACTCCTTGACTCTATCTCCCAACCTAAATTGAAGCTAGTGTGCGAGCCTTCCTATGAACTGCAGCTTGTGCAATGTTTCTGTGTGAGGACACCACATGAGCTGGTTCTAATGTCCTATTCCTGTGCAACTCTGTGGTCTACTCAGTGTGACTATGAAGATGGCATGACCTCAGGGACAAAGTATGTATTTTCGATACAATGCATCACTACACCATGGGACCCTGGTGACATCACATATGAACTAGATGAGGGCAGGCACTGGCTTGAGGGCAAGCCAGTTTTTAAGGAAGGGGGGATGTCAGCAGCCCTCTATTCCGGCTGGGCTATGGGACATCCATCATGGGCCAACTGCCACGGGCTAGGCCCATCAGGAGGCAGTCGAGCAAGGCAACTACATATACGGGAGGAGAGGAACAAGCAAAGGCATCCAGTGGATCACGGACGAACCGGCGGCGGCTCCTTTCTCCTACCTTCTTCTTTCCCCTCGTTGCAAGCTTCCTCTATTCTTCTCCTCCATCGTGTAATTCCTCTGTAATCACTACTCTGTATTGCTACTCGTGAGAGAGATCGATCTATACAAACTAGCTACCATCACCTCTCTTACATATGGTATACAGAGCAAGGCCACCACCCTTCTCCCTCAAATTTCCGCCAATTTTTCTACCACTCCCAATTCCTCCGATTCCACCGGCGAGGACGCCATGCCCACAGTCAAACCACCAGAGTGGGATGCCATGTCTGCCAAGGAGCAGTTATTGTGGTATCTCGAGAGATTATGCGCTCAGGCGGAGGAGGTGAGTTCAGTGTTGGGGCTTGCACGGGTGGATGACCCTCCCATGGCCACCCCGCTTGTCGCTCCGGCGGCCTCAACCACGACGCATGCCTCGTCGGCGCCCGTCCCCGACGTCCCCATTTCCACCACCAAGGCCAGGGAGATCCCCATGGTCGCCCATGATTCAGCCCCGGTGTGCATCGCGATGGTGCCAGTCACCTATTCGACGGAGTGCTCAACCCACGTCAACACCATCGACATCGTCGACGGGGTCCATGGCGCCGCAACCGCCATGCACCTCGAGCCAACGGTCGACCCCATCCACCAAGCAGTCGAGCGGCTCGCTCCGGTGCAGGCAACGGCCTCCATCGGAACCAACACTCCCTCTAGTGCCGAGGTCGTTACTCCCGTGGCGACCACCACCGACGTCGACCCCAAGGCCGGCGTGCAGGAGCTCGATGCCCTCTGTGTCGACACCTCCACCCAAGTGACGAACAAGGCGGACCACGATATCACCCTCATCATCCCCAGTGACCCTGCTCCACCGGTGCTAACCATGTGCTCGACAGATTATCTAGTCCAAGATGGCGACTGGGTGCCGCCTGTTCATCTTGTGGACAAGAGCAAAACCGGGTTCCTGCCATCAGTACGGAAGGGGATCAAGCAGCAACCATGGCCGCCTCCAATTCGAGTGCAAATTGCAATGGACGATGATATTCAGGTCCTTGGCATAGTTGCGAATGACGATACTGGCTATGTGTGGTGGCCACCTGACTATCAGCGAAGGGTATGGAGCAAAGTGCAAAAATGGTTACTCCCAGTACCAAGATGTTTGAGGGATTTTGCTGCCTGTTCAGCAACTGGTCTGGCTAGTGGAATAGCAAGCCCGGAGTCCACTGATTGTGCTAATTGTTTGAAATATTTACTACCCACCTATCCTGATATCACATATGTTGGATATTTCTACACGAGTGCAATTGTTAAAACACAGTCACTGCAAGTTATGATCTTTCTTGACAAGGGGATAGCAGATTCATAAGTTCTACTGAAGTGTAATTTGGCTCTCCATGCTTGGTCCCTTGATAGTCTCTCCAACACAACTACTTCTCTGCCTGCATACAAGACAGTTCTATGGGTTGTTAATTCCTTCCATTTTCCTGGTTGCATCGGTATATCTGCTTTTCATAGTCCTATTTTCGTGTGGTGCTCCGACGTGAGGAGTTTGAGTGACCACCGTGCCTGAGCAGCCATCCCTTCATTGGCCGATTATTTGAATGGTGGAAATCTTGCATCACGTATTATTTCAGATGCAGTCATTGACTATTTCAATCACGGCCATCAACATGCCTTTATTCAGTGGCCTGTGTTGGCATATTTGGGCATTTTGGAGTTCGACCATGCCATTTTGCATGTTATTGATCCATTGATTCGCTGTAGGAGTGGTCGACGTAGAAGCATGGGAAGGGCTACCAAATTCAGTGGCAATTACACGCAGTCCGCAAAACTTCTCTGTTTTCCCTTGCCAATTGTCAAGCTTCCTGAAAATCATGATTGGTGTATTCTTAAGTTGTTGGAGATACAACAAAGGATTCTAATCAGGTTGTACATTATGGACTGTACTCCCTGTACTGAAGCATCGGAAAAATATGGTTGTCAGTATCTTATATCAACCAAAGCTAGTAATCTATTGCAGGACAAGAGATGCCTTAATTGTCACATGGTTCGTAGAGAGATCGATTCAAAAATGCTGCAACAATCAGATGCTGGAGCGACGAGAATGGAGTTGAGCCCTTAGTCTGTTGGCCTCTGCTCTTCTGGACAATTCCTATTAAGCATTTCATGGTCGCTCAGTTTCCAGAGAAACACATCTTTCGATAGGTCCCGCTGTACACATACTTTTCAGTTTCATCTCAGGGGAAAACAACTATGGTCTTCTAATGGAATCTGGGGCTGGACATTTAATCTGTCCGGAAGTGTGAAGACATCCATTATTTAGCAACATGTCGCTTGTAACAGGATTTGTCTTCAGCTACATCAGTTTGGGTTATTGGCTATGCACCTTATTGATGGAATCTTGCTCTGCTTGTACCAATATACTACAGCAGGAGATTTTCTATACAAATCATGGCAGCGGCAGTACAATTTCAGTGGACACTTCAGAGGGATACTCACCGACCGATTCTTGCATTTGTGGTCCTTGAAGCATGTCAAGTTTACCGTTGTTTCTGAACAACATCACTCTTGTCTTGCTACGGTGGTGGTGCATCTATTTTTTCTTATCTTGCAAGATCTCAATGTAGCTCAATCCGTGGTGCTGATCACAAGGTTATTACCCAAAATGTTCTGCTGCACTATCATACTTGGCTCAGGTGATATGAG
Source organism: Aegilops sharonensis (assembly GCA_904067115.1). Taxonomy (NCBI): domain Eukaryota; kingdom Viridiplantae; phylum Streptophyta; class Magnoliopsida; order Poales; family Poaceae; genus Aegilops; species Aegilops sharonensis. The sequence goes on from LR880966.1 coordinate 17,871,941, forward strand.
TTGGTTCTTGCATCAGATGATTCTTTCCACTCTGAAAAACTCAGTAAAAAGTACACAGGCCGAGCTACCAAATACATATACGTATTTCGTTTTCAATTTGCAGCCATCAACTTTTTGGCCTGAGATTGCTTGTCATTTGTCTATGATGTCTATATTCAGTGAGCCGTTGCTGCATATTCATAGTGTGGTGCTGCTATTACCTTGGCCACCCCCTGAGGGTGCACGTGGACTGCAGTCGACAGACTTTTGCACGGTGGGATTCTGTTGTCCGTTCGGTACACTTGTGTTGTCTCGTCTCCCACCTGAACAAATATCATGTGAAACTGATCATTCTTGTTGGTATTTGGCACTTCTCAAAATGTTGGCTATTCACACGATACAAAATGCAGCCGAGGATTGTGATTAAGAGTCCAGTATGTCTGCTAGTGCGGTCCTCTTGTTTGGCCATAAAAATTCTATGAGTAAGGATCTGCATTTCCTACACCTAAAGAGAGGCAGCAGTAATCCACTTCTTGTGGTCAGCAACTCAGCAAGTATTGTAGGTGCCATTCACTGGAACAAGAGCTGCGAGGAGTTCAGTCCTGATAACCGCAATCAAGATGGGCTTGCCCGTGAGCCATGGTTCAAGTTAGAGTTGGCTGCTATTGCTTCCATTTATGAGCTACGGTGGTGCGTTGCTTCACTAATTGCATCCATGGACGAGGGACTCCTTGACTCTATCTCCCAACCTAAATTGAAGCTAGTGTGCGAGCCTTCCTATGAACTGCAGCTTGTGCAATGTTTCTGTGTGAGGACACCACATGAGCTGGTTCTAATGTCCTATTCCCATGCAACTCTGCGGTCTACTCAGTGTGACTATGAAGATGGCATGACCTCA
>LR880966.1:17872837-17895886 GCA_904067115.1 Aegilops sharonensis
TTCACACGATACAAAATGCAGCCGAGGATTGTGATTAAGAGTCCAGTATGTCTGCTAGTGCGGTCCTCTTGTTTGGCCATAAAAATTCTATGAGTAAGGATCTGCATTTCCTACACCTAAAGAGAGGCAGCAGTAATCCACTTCTTGTGGTCAGCAACTCAGCAAGTATTGTAGGTGCCATTCACTGGAACAAGAGCTGCGAGGAGTTCAGTCCTGATAACCGCAATCAAGATGGGCTTGCCCGTGAGCCATGGTTCAAGTTAGAGTTGGCTGCTATTGCTTCCATTTATGAGCTACGGTGGTGCGTTGCTTCACTAATTGCATCCATGGACGAGGGACTCCTTGACTCTATCTCCCAACCTAAATTGAAGCTAGTGTGCGAGCCTTCCTATGAACTGCAGCTTGTGCAATGTTTCTGTGTGAGGACACCACATGAGCTGGTTCTAATGTCCTATTCCTGTGCAACTCTGCGGTCTACTCAGTGTGACTATGAAGATGGCATGACCTCAGGGACAAAGTATGTATTTTCGATACAATGCATCACTACACCATAGGACCCTGGTGACATCACACATGAACTAGATGAGGGAAGGCACTGGCTTGAGGGCAAGCCAGTTTTTAAGGAAGGGGGGATGTCAGCAGCCCTCTATTCCGGCTGGGCTATGGGCCATCCATCATGGGCCAACTGCCACGGGCTAGGCCCATCAGGAGGCAGTCGAGCAAGGCAACTACATATACGGGAGGAGAGGAACAAGCAAAGGCATCCAGTGGATCACGGACGAACCGGCGGCGGCTCCTTTCTCCTACCTTCTTCTTTCCCCTCGTTGCAAGCTTCCTCTATTTTTCTCCTCCATCTGTAATTCCTCTGTCATCGCTACTCTGTATTGCTACTTGTGAGAGAGATCGATCTATACAAGCTAGCTACCATCACCTCTCTTACATTTCTCCAGCAAAAACTACCCCAAAACATGTGAAATAAAAACGCCATTCCAGATGAAGCAAAAAAGCGTAGCAGGGAAACAAAGTCAATCCATGTGCTCACTGCTCTTTCATGCCTGGTCGGGACACCCTCGCCATTCAAAATTTGGTCATTAAAGCCGTAGTACATGCATGATGACACTTTAGCTGATTGATCAGGACCACCTCGGCCAGCCAGCCACCTACTCCCTCCGTCCCATAATGTAAGACGTATTTTGACACTAGTGTAGTGTCAAAAAACATCTTACATTATGAGACGGAGGAAGTAATATATATTGCATAAACTTGGATAAGTGGTTGGGAGAAAGAGTTGATGAGAAGTCTGACTAATCAAGCTCACCAGGTCCACGTCACGCTTGTGCACATGATTATGTCTTTTAGAAAGCCGTTCCTTTGTTCAGTTTGTATATATGGCACGAAATTTCCAGGATAACAACATTTTGGTACTAGATACTGTAGGTCCCATCTTCACAAATATATGATGTTTAACAATGTGTAAAAAAAATTATAAGTCTCTCAAAATTTGTCAAAGTATAAGTTTGGTCTCTTAACTATGATAGCCGATGTTCTTGGACTGCAAGTGTCAAAGCCATCGGGACTTCGTCCCTTGGTCAACATAATCGGTTTATACAACGACGTGGTGGGGGATGTATCTGGTGCATCAAGGCAGTTGGTGCTACCGGTGCACCGGTCGTCCATTGCACATTAAAAAATGTTCGAGAAAATCCGGAAAAAAAATAGTTCATCGATACAACATGAATGTATGTTGTCACAAAAAATTAGATCAATATTCGAAACATTGCTCGAGATACAAAAATAAAAAATTTGACACTGAATAGTACATAACACAAGTTGGGCTTCAGTTTTGGCCCATTAGCACACTGACGTCAAATTTGTCATTTTGTATCTTGACCATTGTTTTGATTTTGGATTTGAATTTTTGTGACAAGATACATTGATGTTGTATCGATACACTAATTTTTCCGGATTTTTTTAATTTTTTTTGAATGTGCAACGGTGTCCAGTGCGCCGGTAGCACCAATTGCCTTGGTGCACCAAATACGTTCCCAGACATGGTGATAGTTTAGTAAACAAGCCAACCCATGATAGAAGTGTTAAAAAAATAAAAAATAAAAAAAAGTTTAGGAGAGAGCATAAATATTCCAATAAATAGACAATAGTTTTTATGAATTTTGCAACACAACAATTGTACATATTATAATTGTGTGGGGAATAATCATACATATTATAGTCATTATTTATTTTTAAAAGCCAGGATAGCCATGGAATTTGGTAAAGTTACTGTAGTTTTTTAAACCTATCTCAAATTAAAATAGCCATATATTTTAATGATTTTTGGAACATACTCTTGACTAAAAAACTGTTTTTTATTGTCCTATAAGTTTTGTGTTTTATGTTCTTTCTTTTAGATTGCTATATTAAAATCTTTGTTAACACAATTTTCTCTTTATCAAAAGAAAAAAATCCTTCTTCAAAATTGCTCATTTTGAAACATATTTCCCATTTTCTCTTCATATCAGTCGAGTTCACAAAAAGGAAATTCCAAACTTTTCTATTTTATTTTTCATTCTACATTATGTTGTCAAAATTTTATGCTGACTGAGTTGCCATATGAGCAAAAAGAACACCCAAATCATTGTTAAGCCGTTTCAATGTAGCAATGACCAAACCTAAACTTTTTTTGTTTTTAACATTTGATAGACAAAAAAAAACTCTAGTATACTACTCCCTCCTATCCATATTACAACTATAAAATTGGAGTGTATACTACTAGAGATTGTATTAGATGACCAGGACATGTCCATACAAGAGGAGAGGTGAGGAAACCAAGATGATATTCATGCAAGTTGCAAAACGGCGCAATCAACTTGATGATATTATTATAGATACCCAAGACACGTAGATACAAGCGAAAGAGGTGAGGAAACCAAGAAGATATCCTTGCAAGTTGCAAAACGGCAGCAAGCAATACGCAAGTGGCGCTAGCTTTTGATGCTGGATGCAGCAACACTAAATACCTAGGTTATTACTCCATTAAGTAACTAAGCCAGCCCACATGCAGGCAGGCAGGCATGACGCCCGCCTCGCGGCTTGATTAGTTAAAGGCATATCCAACGGTAACTCGTAAATTTCCTCCCGCATCCGTCGACACGGATATGGAAGCACGCCATCCAACTATAGCCATATACATTTCAAACTCTTTTTCAACAAATCAGATGAAATTCATGCAAACAAAGCTGGATTTTCTATAAGCATGAGGGATTTCATATAAATACATCCGGATTTCATATAAACATGAAAGATTTCATTACATTTACATCAAAGGGATGTCAGTCCAGCTCTAAAGGTACAATTAATACCCAATCTAAATGGTTGTCAGCTCCCATTCTCCGTGTCCGGCCATCAGCCCCGAGAACTGAAACTTCACCATCTTCACTTTCGCCTCGGCGCTCTCCAGCTCCGCCTCCGTAACCTCCTCCTCTGGACCCCCGGGAATTGAAGGTGTCTGCCTCCACGTTGCAGCTAAGCGACTAATCAGCCGAAGATGGTGAGCCCACCAAGCTTGGCGTCGATGGGAGGGGAGGAGCGGTGGCCTTTATTGGACACGAGCGGCGGCGACCTATCGTGCACTACTCTTCCTCGCTGTCAGTGGCGCTCGCGGACATGCCGACTTCATGGTTGTCGCGACGGGGCACGGACTCAATGATGTCCTCCTCCTCCTCGCCGGTCTCGCCGAACACCGCCTCGCCCGCGTAGTCGCTCTCCAGGTAGGCGGCCACCACCTCTGCCACCTGCTGGCGGTACCGCCAGCGTGCGAGGCGGATCTTGCGTACGGAGCGGTAGGACTCGAGCAGCGCCTCCTTCTCCGCCAGGTCTGCGTCCGGCGCGACAGCCCTGCCGGCGGTGAGCTACTCCTCCGCCTGCACGTGCTCCTGCGGGAGTTGGTTGTTGTAGGAGGCGTTGGCCTGCGCCTCCCGGAATTTCTCCTCCCGCTCCTCCTGCACCATGTCCATGTAATGGGCACGGGTCTCACCGATGGTCAATGTGCAATGCACCGGCGAGGGTGCGCGTGGAGTAGGAGGGCGACGCCTGTTCATCATAGGTAGCGTCCTCCATTGGTAGTTGTCGTCCTCCGGCTGCCTGCCGGCCAACCATCCGCCAACAATGGCGGCCATCTCCTTCTTCTGCTCCGAATCAGCCCGTCCCAGAGAGCATTGGCGGGAAAGGGATCCATGGTGGGAGTGGTGCGGAGCGGGATCAGAGGTGGATGACTGCAGTTATGGCTGGGGCAACGGTTTATATAGCCATCATGGGTGGCAGAGGGACGGACGGGTGGCGCCGGAGGAGACGCCTCGGCAACCGCGTGCAATAAATGAGGGCGGTAGAAGGACGGGCGGGCAGTCGTCGTGTCGTTTAAAAACGCAGCAGTCACCTGCACCGGGAAGCGGCGTGGCGGCTCTCTCTCGGCTGGCGCGCCGCTTCAATGCCGGCGCCAGTGAGCGGTCACGTCCGCTGTGGTCGGGCATGAATGCGGGCGCTGACGCTCTGGAGCGGCGCTGACCGAAAACACGCGGGAGGGGGGAGGGTTTTTGGTGGTGCAGGGCGGTCAGTAACGGGCTTGGAAGTGGTCCGGACACCCGTAAACCTCCCTCACGTTTGTCTCCGGTTTGAAGGAGAAAACGTGTCCAGACGCACCACAAACCGATATAGACACGCGTTGGATGACTTCTACGATCCAGCCAGCACGACCTGGACGGTTGCAGGAGATTTGAGGGTTGGCATTGGAGATGCACTAGCCATATGTACCCATCAAAACAAAACAAAAAGTTTACCACATGTATGGTTCTAATTACCTGATACACATATATGCCGATCATTATATATGTGTATAGACACTGTAGACAGATTCTTAATTATAGTTGGTTGGATTCTTAATTGGTTAAGTAATTCCTCTATCAAGGAACCGAACCGTTGAGGCTAGCGGCCAGCTAGAATGGTCTTCTATGAATATGATATCTATCTAATGTGATAGATGGAATATATGACAAATATGGAGTCTTAGAGTATTTTGATCGATCGGTCATATAGGCCTGAGTCAGACATCAAATAGCTTGGATTTGCATTATTCATAGGACACCTTATATGCATCAAAATCAAAAGGATGAAAGATGTACAATCCAATTTCTCAATTCAATAGAAGCCCAAAAGAGGTGCATATGTCAGCATCAGCAGAGAGTGGTTTTTTGGGACACCCGGGAGCTATCACATCTTTCTCCAGCATCAGAGCACTCTTGTCTTGATCTCTCAGTCACAGTTAATTAACTCGACCGATTAGATTAACCTCACATCCATCACACCCCTAAAGCTTTCTTTGCGCCGACGCACTTTTGGCCATCCGCAAAAGATCATCGGCGACGGACAGCACTATTATTTCGTTCAAAAAATGTCTATCCTTGTGCGCGGTGGCTGTCAGAGAAGCGCCATCGAACGGAGGGCCGGCATTTCGGCCATCTGGCAAATGTTACCAGCGACGGCAACGCTGTCACTTGCCGCGTCGCCGCCGACCGGCGACGGCCGGCAGGAGGGCCGGTAGCGACTTTGAGTCCTCCGTCAGTCCGTCCTCCCTACCCTCCAGCCTGATGGTTATCCATTTGTTAATTGCCTTTCTTTGCTTTGTCCCTTTGTCTTCATTCGTGACTTTTTTGTTAGCTCACTCTCAATTGGGAAGTTAATTGTTTTCTGTTGAGATCAGCAAGGGAGGGGACCGGAGTTCATTCGACGTTCGTGTACTCCGGCTGCCACTACTTTCTCTTGCTTACATCATGGCAAATTATTCTGTCGAGTTTCATGACATGAATCTTCTAATCTTCCCGAAATGGGACTATTTCGGCACAAATCTCTACTCTTATAAGAAAAACAGAGTCGATGGTGATGGTGTGCCTGCCATCTTGTAATATAAACCGTCCGATCTATGTCTGACGGATAGAAAGCAAACTATGACAATTTTACAAAAGATACCCGCACCTCTCTCCACATTTACAGATAATGCATTGCCTCGTTCATCCTTATCTCCTATAACCTCATTGCTGAGCAATTAAAAAAGGAAGTCTCTGGAACAATCTAGCATGGTGGCCGCTGCCGCCTGCCGGCGGCGTCCATCCCCATGCCTCTGCCCAGTCCGACCACCAGTCACCACCACGCTCCACTCCTCCTCACCTTATCTCCTATCTTTCATTTTTTCAATGAAATTCTTGAGATACCATTTTTCCGATAAAATTCCCGAGATATCATTAGTTTTTACACATGGAATTACTCCTGCATGGGTCAATCACAACAGGTGTTTTGTAAAAAAATGCATCTTGATGTTCCGTGCAATGCACGGGCATCTTGCTAGTTATCAGATGAAGTTTATCAGGTGCTACCTTTATACCAACTCGCCTTAAAAAACGTCTTATATTTTGATACGGAGGGAGTACAAACTACGAGTACTCTCTCATAGCATTGCTATAGAAAATGAATGCAACCATAGCCGTCCAACTTGATCAAGCAGGCGACGAGCGACATTCCATAGTCAGTCGATGCAAAACAGAGCTCAACCCCTACCAAAAGTACACACAACCTGAACACAGAGTACATGTATCCAATAGAAACACTTGTCCAAAAGTAAGCAATGGAAAACGATCCAACTGAATTTAAATCCTCTTTTGTTGGAAGCAGGCTTATTCATCCTGACAATCCAATCAATGCCAGACATTCATCACCCCTGCACTAGTAAAATGAAACGGGAACAAGGCATGTTAATTTGAGAAAGAAGGTCACGTCACCATAAAATGAAATGGTGAACTGAAGGAAGATTTGTGTCAAACGTTTTTCAGCAACTTATAGCCAGGTTTTGGAAAGAAAGGTTTACCTGTGGACTGTGGTAACTTACTACTACCTATGTGCCAAAATCCTTTTCAAAAAAAAAAAAAAAAACTGGTGTGCTATAATATCCTAGGTACATTTAGTTATACTACGCGAAAAATTTCAGCATGGTGCATGTGTGGTAATGGATTCCTACAATTATGCAAGCCATGTGGTTAAACTACTGTTAGGGCTGCAATATTATATTGTTCAATCTTCAGTGTGTGCAAAATTAATAGTGAAAGCACTAAAGATACGAGAATGGCGTTGTAGAGGACGGGCGCGTGCGCTCCTGGTACGTGGACCAATGCAGGAAGCCACTCAGTTTTTGTCCGGTTGTACTGATGAGATGTACGTATTAAATGGTATGACTGTACTGTTGACATATACGTCTCCGACATGCTCTTGTCTGGTTAACGCCGTATTAGATCAACCTGTGCTGTTGGTACAAAAACTAGTAACCACGGTACTGGACGGACACATATAAAAGTTCCGTTTGATATAACAACGTGCGATGGACAGAAAGGTATCCTTGTTCGAGCCTGTGCATGCTTACCTCCTACAAATATAGATCTCCGAAACTAATAATTTACTTGCATGGTGCTCTCTTGGCAAAACTGAATTCTTCCGATGAAAAACATAGTTAGATTTTGACTGAAAAATTAGGACAGCAAGATACATATGAGCATTTCAGAACTGTAAAAAGTAAAAGTGTACTTCTATGTTTCTCCTCTTTTAAGAATGCATAACTCTGAAAAAAGAGTGAGTGCTGCACCTTTGCTCTCAACAGTATTCCATCGACAGTGAGGTAGAAAAACCTGTGTTACTGCTGTACGTACATATTGCTTGCTTATGAAAATTTACTTCCTGAAGAAAATGAAGCAACATTTGCATTTGTTCTTGGTCATGCACAACTTTGAATCTAGCATGTCAACAAATATCTCGAAAAAATAATAATTTTCTGACAGTAGACTTGCACTTGCATGCAGTTCACTCATTAAAAATGCATTCTCTCTAAAAAATTAAGAAGATCCATTTACAAACAGAAGTAATTTCTGACAGTAGACTTGCACTCGCATGCAGTTCACTCATTAAAAAATAAAAATGCATTCTATCTAAAAAATTAAGAAGCTCCATTTACAAACAAAAGTAATTCTTTCTTTGCGATGCAGGGTTAGGATTGGTCGAGCCCCCGAGCATGCTCCTTGTGCTGGAAGAGTGTGTGCCCTCGAAAAAACACTAAGAAGATATGCAGAAAACAAAACTGATACAGTTGTGGTTCCAGTGGTTGGATACAATTTCGATTCGTTAGGAGAAGCATACGACTTCTATAATCTACTCCCTCCGTTTCTAAATATAAGTCTTTGTAGAGATTTTACTATAGACTACATACGAAGTAAAATGAGTGAATCTACACTCTAAAATGCATCTGTATACTCCGCATGTGGTTCATAGTGAAATCTTTAGAAAGACTTATATTTAAGAACGGAGGGAGTATATTCTTGGAAAATCGGTTTCGGTATAAGATACGGCAAAAGCAGGCTCAATGTTGAGAGAACCAAATATAAGCAAGAAATAGTTTGTGGATGCTCCGTAAGTGCAAAATAAATTCAGCTAGTCTTTGTCGCCACAAATTTGTGAAACTGCACTAACGATTCAGGAAGAAATGAGCATATATAGANGCAAGATACATATGAGCATTTCAGAACTGTAAAAAGTAAAAGTGTACTTCTATGTTTCTCCTCTTTTAAGAATGCATAACTCTGAAAAAAGAGTGAGTGCTGCACCTTTGCTCTCAACAGTATTCCATCGACAGTGAGGTAGAAAAACCTGTGTTACTGCTGTACGTACATATTGCTTGCTTATGAAAATTTACTTCCTGAAGAAAATGAAGCAACATTTGCATTTGTTCTTGGTCATGCACAACTCTGAATCTAGCATGTCAACAAATATCTCGAAAAAATAATAATTTTCTGACAGTAGACTTGCACTCGCATGCAGTTCACTCATTAAAAATGCATTCTCTCTAAAAAATTAAGAAGATCCATTTACAAACAGAAGTAATTTCTGACAGTAGACTTGCACTCGCATGCAGTTCACTCATTAAAAAATAAAAATGCATTCTCTCTAAAAAATTAAGAAGCTCCATTTACAAACAAAAGTAATTCTTTCTTTGCGATGCAGGGTTAGGATTGGTCGAGCCCCCGAGCATGCTCCTTGTGCTGGAAGAGTGTGTGCCCTTGAAAAAACACTAAGAAGATATGCAGAAAACAAAACTGATACAGTTGTGGTTCCAGTGGTTGGATACAATTTCGATTCGTTAGGAGAAGCATACGACTTCTATAATCTACTCCCTCCGTTTCTAAATATAAGTCTTTGTAGAGATTTTACTATAGACTACATACGAAGTAAAATGAGTGAATCTACACTCTAAAATGCATCTGTATACTCCGCATGTGGTTCATAGTGAAATCTTTAGAAAGACTTATATTTAAGAACGGAGGAAGTATATTCTTGAAAAATCGGTTTCGGTATAAGATACGGCAAAAGCAGGCTCAATGTTGAGAGAACCAAATATAAGCAAGAAATAGTTTGTGGATGCTCTGTAAGTGCAAAATAAATTCAGCTAGTCTTTGTCGCCACAAATTTGTGAAACTGCACTAACGATTCAGGAAGAAATGAGCATATATAGACGGGACGCTGGGGCGGTCTGGTAATAAAGGAGTTAGCTGGCCCGTACAAACACCGCTTCGCCACCATCTGTCGGTGCCGCCGTCGGCGAAAGGCAACATCGTCGTACAGTTAAACTAGTTGGATGTACCACTGGTACACTTTGGCACATAACCAACCCCCAGACCTAGACCGACACGTCCGTCTACTCCCCCCTCCATTCTGTACGTACTCGAAACCGTACATCCCCGTATGCCGTCCACGCACGCAGACACCGCATTTACTACGTTCTGCAAAACGCATCCCCATAGCAAAATTGATGGCTGCAGATACCAGGAGCGCACGCGCTCGTCCTCTCCTACGAATTTTCGCTAAAGATACCAGAAATAATGGGAACTACACATGTTACGTTTGCGGAGGGATTGGTAAAAGCTAAGTCACCTCTTATCTTGTAGCAGCTCTCTCAGCTTCGCAACAGATGTCATTTCATCCTAAATGTCGATGTCTTTTATGAATCATCTGGGAAAGGCACTTCGTAGATGGCATCCTTGATAATCCTCTTTATATCCGGCTTTTGTGAGACTGATACAAAGGCCTGACAGTGATAATGCCCCCGAATCTTGCGATAGACCGCATGCACTAGAGTTGTTTTCCTCAATCCACCAAAACCAACAATGGACAACACCCTGCGATGACGCTTGGTCGACCTGTCTCCTTCCATCATCCACTTGGCAAGATCGCCTCTCGGACCGTCAATGCCCACAAGGTGTGCTTGCTCCGCAAAAAGAGCAGACAGCCGAGGATCCACGGCTGCATGGTCAGAGGAGGTGCTCCAGGCAATATCGTCCAGCTTCCAACTGCTCTTCAGCTTTTTCACTTGCTTGACACGAGCCTTCAGATCGTCAATTTGGTTGGCGATTCCACGCCAAGACCCCCAAGTGTCTTTAGACGGCGAGCAGTCTTGCGAAAGAAGTCCTTGAAGCTTCCGTTACGCCCGCCACTGCCAAGCTGGTGAATGAACTTGTCGACACAATCTTCGATGTCACAGGCCAGCTCTCTCGCCAGCGATATACGTGCCTTCACTTGGACATCTGGATTATCTAACATGGTGTACTTCTGGACCGCAACATGCATGCTATTAAGCTCAGATTTGAGGGACCGGATCCCGCGGCGGACCCCTTTCAGGCGGCCGCACTCACCGGCGAGAAAAGCGGTGAGCTTCACCAGCAGGGGGGCCAACGCGCCCAGTGAAGCGCTCACCACCAGCACCATCAGTCTCAGTCTCTACTCCTTGTTCTGCACTGCAGCCCTTGTCTGTGTGTGATGGTGGTGGGGAGAGCTCAGACAAGCAGGAACACAGATGAAGGGTGGGGTACCAGACCAGTTGCAAGATTTACCTTGGATCACAACGATGGCTGGCATGTGCATTTGGTCAACACGCCTCACGCGCTGCTAGCATGTGCCTGAGTAAGTTAATAACAACTTATGTCAGGTCACAACAGGCAGAGAGAGCCTCGTTAGCAGTAATGAATTCAGGTTTAATTATAAAACCGAGGCAAAACTTTTGGCCCTCGAGCGTTCATCTCGATAGCCATTTGTCCTACATATTATAGTTAGACTTGGTTTTACGCGCTGGGTGCGCATACGCGAATCTCATACAAGCATAGTTGGATTCAAACCTTGGTTAGTCAACGGTGAAGATGGGCAAAATGTCTTCTCTTTTTTGGCTGAGCTCATGTATGCAAGCCTCTGCTTGCCTTTCACTTTTCATCATTCAACCCCTCCTCCTCTACTCACCATCTGAAAAAGAATACCAGCCCCCCATTTCAGATCTGAATTCGAATCCGGTCAACGAACCAGGATTGTTTCTGCTATTATTTGCCTTGGGCAGTTTTATGTTGCGGAAAATAAAACCAGCAGCGGTCTTGGGAGAAACTAGTGGTTTCAGAAGAAGAAAAATCTGTTAATACCTGTCGATGCATTTCGGAGCACGAACTGGTTGCAACAACTCTGTTCGCGTGCAGCTGCAGCTCAACTACTGAAACAGGCATAGGTGGCAGGATTACGGCACAGCTTCATCCGATAGAAGAAACAGCAGAACCGTGCCAGTTAAGTATTACACTTGTATGGGCCAGGCATGAAAAGAGCATTTCTTGACTGTACCGCCGATGCGCGCGTCCTTCTCAGCTGCATAAAACGAAATAATAGGAGGGTGAATACATGTAAGATGTAACTGCTACTTTCTGGATTTACACCAAGCCTAGGAATTACCACAAACGTTTTTGTAATTCTTTTTGTAAAAGCAATTGTGACTGTGGTGCTGTTTGTACACGGACAGGGGGGATATACATGCGTCACTTGTGAACAAAAGAACACCCAGGAAAAATCTAATCACTAATGATAGTGATAACAACATGGAGATCAAACCACAAAGTGGCAAGTTGAACTATTTGCAAGAGATAGCCGATAGAGCAGCCGAGTCAAGAACCTGGCAGTGGCTCAAGTGGAGATGTGGAATATCTCTAGGAGCCTCAGACGTCCATATCAACCCCATAATAAAGAACCTAAAACGTGGTGAACTTCATGCGCCTACCACTTTCTGCCAGCAGGATAATGACATCCACCCAGTTGGAATAGCCAGTTTCAGATTAAAGTTAACACTAAAAGCGTTCAAACGGCAACTTCCCCCAGCATGACGCGCCACAGGCAGTAATTTTGCTTCACCGGGAACAAAACAAGCAGCTGTTTAGAGACAAAATTATGGAGTCAAAGATTATTTGGCAAACACATGTCGACACATTTCTAATCAAAGAAGATTAGCAAATCTTACCTCAGCCTGCACCAGCTCCGAATGCACGCTCAACCACCGAAACAGACATGGATGGCAGGATTAGGGGACATCTTAATCATTGCACCTCCAAACACGCACTCCATACAATTACAGAAGAAACATCATAATCGTTCCGGTTCAGTGGTTGCATTACACTTGGTTATGGAGCATGCCTGAAAGGGGCGTTTCTTGGTATGTTGGTTGGTCGATTTACCAGATGAAAGCTGCAGAAAAGCATGTAACAGCAGCACTTCAAATTACTACTACAACTGCAAGAGAACTTACCGCAAAGGTAGCCGGCCATCAGAATATTCTACGAGCTTTTGAGATGCCAAGGGTTGCTGCAAAGGTAGACGTTAGCCTTCTCGGTTGCATAAAAAGGAGCAGTATAAAAGACAGTAAAAGATGGATAAATTCATGTGTAGTTGCTGCCCAACTTTCTATGGCTTTACATCAGGACAGTGATGCAGGGTGACTGGCAATTGCAACACTTGCATAGATCTGAGGGCAGTAAACAAATATCTTGTTTCAGATATGTCATCCAGAAGAAGTTAAATATCTGAATATGATTAAAATACCTGAAGTATGAAGACAACGAGATGCATCGAAATTTCAGTCAGACAGCCGCAGATTATTTTGCAAAATAATAGTAATAATGAGGACTTGGTCTCTGTGGGCAGATGAAGTGAATGTGGATGCATTGACTTGTGAACAAGAAAGGAACACCCAGGGAATCTAATCACTAATAAGCACAGTGATAACAACATAGAGATTATCCACAATGTCATGATATATCTGCAAGCGATTGATGATAACAGCCAACTCAAGAAGAGCAGAAAATATCTAGGACACTGTATGTTTAACTGAACCATTCAAACATTGTAAACACCAGGCCACATTAAATTAAGTAAATGATGCGGAGATGTAAAAAGTTGGGTAACTTCATGTGTAATTGCTGCAAATTTCTATGATGCAGGGTGATAGATCTGATGATAGTAAACAAATATCTTGTTTGAGATGTCACCCAGAAGAGCTTAAATATCTGAAGACGACGGGCTACATCGAAATTTCAGTCAGGCAGATTATTTCGCAGAAATACTAATGAGGACTTGCTCTCTGTGGACAGATGGAATGAACATGGATGTGTTGACTTGTGAATAAGAAAAGAACACACAGGGAATCTAATCACTAATAATCATAGTGATAACAACATACAGTAGAAATTGTCCACAAAAGCCATGGTATATCTGCAACTGCAAGAGATATATGATACTACTAGCAAACTCAATAAGCCAGAGACCAGAGAGGGAAATATGTAGGAAGATATGTTCAATCGAACCATTCAACATTGTAAAGACCAGGCCAAATTGAATTAAATGAATCAAAAAATCATCAAACACATTGTTTGCTAGTACCAACAAAACAATTCATCACCTAGGTTCCAAATGCTCGATTCAGAATCACAGTGGGCATCTCCCCTGTAACTAATATAGCAGATGTTGCTCTGCTCCTATGTACAACACCAATTCTGTTCTACAAATCGTCGTGTTTCCTTCCTTTCTTCTATAAATACATAAAAACATGAAACAGAAGCAATCGGCAACCTTTTTTTCTTGTTGGTTCAGAGTTGAGGACTATCTCTGCACCATCGTGTCGGCATGGCCGTCTTCCAGCCTCCAGCTCATGCTCCGGCTTCTCGAGCCATGGCTGAACGCGGCGGAGTGATCCGATGCCTCGGTCATCTCCTCGGGCCTCATTTGGGAGGACGAAGCGTGGGAGCCCGACGAATGGCCGCGGCCAAAGCAGGCAAACATATTGCGGAAGACGCGCCTGATGGCGCTCCTCTCGGTCGACCGGCTCTGCCTTGACCCCCATGAGATCCTCCTTGGCGCGCCGCCGTGGTTGAAACCGCCATCCATCTCCGTGTAAACGACCGGGAGCTCCCTCTCCTCGGGCCTCCTCCCGCCGGCGAACCTCCCGACCGCGAACCCGCCTCCGGGCAGCCTCCAGATGGTCAGGCCCACGGTGGTCTCCTCCTCGGCCCCGCCGGCGCTGGCGGCCTGCGACCGCGCCGCGGCGGCGTCGGTGGGCATCTCGTGGCGGCAGACGGGGCACGAGTTGCGGAGCTGCAGCCAGGGGAGGATGCAGTCCTCATGGTAGATGTGGGCGCAGGGCATCTCCCTGGCCTCGGCGCCCAGCTCGAAGGGCTCCTTGCAGACGGCGCAGTGGCAGTCGGCCGCGACGTGGGAGGCCGCGATGGCGACGGTGGGCATGGACTCGACGGCCGCCTTGGACGCCGGCGGGGTCTCGCGGGCCCGCGTGAGCCCGCCGGCCTCGATCTGCGCGAGCTGGCCCAGGAGCCGCTCGAACCCGGACCCCATGAGGAAGTCCGACATGCTCTCCGGCAGCGGGCGCAGGCCCGAGCCCGCCCCGTCGTCGTAGAAGAGCTCGAAGCTGCTGGCCGCGGCGAGCGCGCCCTCGTCGTCGCCGTTGTCTTCCCCCGCTGCGGCCCCGAGCGCCGATCGCCGGAGCACGATGACCGGGTTGAACGGCGCGCGGTCGCCCCCGCCACCTCCTCCGCCAGACGCGGCCGCGGCAGCCGCAGCGGCGGCGGCACGGCGGCTGCGGCGGAGGCGGAGGTCGTTGGCGTGGTGCGCGCGCGGGCGGCGGAGGTAGGCGGGGGCCGGCGGGGTCCGGCGCATCTCCTCGAGGAAGCCGCCGCCGCAGTCCGGGCAGGCGACGTCGGCCCCGTCCTGCGCCGACGACGCGGCGCGCACGAAGCGGTCGCAGCTGTAGCACCAGTAGGACGCCGACGCGGCCGGAGACGAATCCATGGACCGGCAGGCACACGGCAAGAAAAGATGCAGACTTTGACTTTTTCTCCCTCCGAGCTCAGATCTGGCCGGCAGAGCTCCGCACGGCAAGAAAAGCCCCTCTGTTGTCTCCCTTCGCCGGCACTTATGCTTAACCCTCGGCGACCGATCCGGCGACACAGAAGAGAGGAGGAGCGGTAGAGGCCGTCGGATCCCTTGACCGGCGGCGACGGAGGAGGAGAAGTGCTGGGAGGAGGAGGAGGGAAGGTGCCCCTGTGGAGGGGGGGCTGGTTGTTGGGTGGGGGAAAGGAAGGGGAATGGAATGGAGGAGACGGTGGGGTGTGGTGGAGGAGGTGGGGTTTTAACCGGCGGGCGACAAATCAAAATCAAAGCGCGTGGAAGCGGAAGCGGGGAGGAAATGGTGCCGGTGGAGTTTACTGCTGTGGGGAATGAGAATGGGCGTGGCGGTCGGTCTCCGACGCGGCTTCGTCGCCGCTTCTTTTTCTTCCTCTTGTCGTTCGTCGCCGGAATTGCCGTCGAGGTCTCCCTCTCCCCACCGGGTTTTGTTTGGTTTCGTTTGTACGTGGTACTCCATTTGGTTTGGTTCGGTGACAGACACGGTTGCGCCGGTCGGTCCTGCCCTCCTCCCACCCAACACGCAATTCCTGGCGGTTTCGTACGAGCAGCAGATGTCTCTCTTTTCCTTTTTTAGCTCGAAAAAAGGTCTCCTTGTTTTGCTCCATGTTAAAAGCTCGCACGCTGCTAGTACTCTTTCCGTATTTAAAAAAGACCATGCACACCTATTTAAAAATTAAATCCAGATCCGTAGAGCACCTAGCGACGACTACAAGCACTGAAGCAAGCTGTTGTAGTAAATAGCCGGAAAGACGTCGTGCTATATGACCAGCACACCAGAACAGCAACCCCCGCCGCCGATGAAGAATAGCGTAGATCATAAAGACCCAACATGAAGACACAAACGTAGACAAAACGATAAACGGGCCTGGGAAAATCCACTGAAAGACAAATCCGTCGATGTATTCATATTCGCTGAAGCAATGAATCAGACTTTTGGATTTTTTTTCTTCTTCAGATTTTCTTTTAGTAAAGATGTTCCAACTTTTATAGTTTCCTAAAAACAAAAAGACTATCCATTTGCTAAGCAGGGGAAATGTGTTTGTGAATTCTTCAAGTCGTCTTGGAATAAGAACAATAAAGATACATGATCCCTACTTAAATAAAACATACTCTACATTTCCACAAATTCTCAAAACGAATCGCTACTAGTGTTGCAACACAAAAAGCAAAAGCTCATGTTCTTTTGACCAAGTGAAAAAGAAAAGAAAGTGCGTAACATATTACTATTATATTCTATTATAGTATTTGTCTTCTTGTTAAGAATAAAAAAGTAGTGCCTCTTATATACATGAGGTCCTCTGCAAGTGTGTTCAAATTTAAACTTCAAAAACGTCTTGTATTTAGTTACGGAGGTAGTAGCATATTTCATCATAAAATTTATAGACACATCTAAAAAGATGTGGATTAGTTGGATGTCCTGACATATATCTTTATTGTGGAACATCTAAAAAATATGATTTTTATTATTCCATATGTTCACTTTTATAAGGCCTTGAAGACATTTTCACGCAAGGTGCAAAGTAAGTCATTTTTAGTTGTCTGAAACGACTTGCAAAAGTGAACGGAGCGAGTATTGTAAACCAAATGGTGAAAATGAGGCCGAGAGCAGAAAATCCACTTTGGAGAATTATCTATCTATCAACAAACCAAAAATATACATACAAGGATGTTTTCCTTTCGGGGACGTGTTCATGTTCGCTGGAGCAGGGAACGGAGCGAGTATAGTCATGGAGGTAGTAGCATATTTTATCATACATTTTGCAGACACATCTAAAAAAATTATGCGGATTAGTTACGAACGTGGATGTCCCAACATATATCTCTATTATGGAACATCTAAAAAATATGATTTTATTATTTCATCTGTTCATTTTTATAAGGCCATGAAAACATTTCAGACAGGGTGCAAAGCAAGTCGTTTTCAGTTGTCCAAAACGACTTATAAAAACGAACGGGGCGAGTATTGTAAACCAAATGGCGAAAATGAGGCCGAGAGCAGAAAATCCACTTTGGAGAATTATCTATCTATCTACAAATCAAAAATATGAATACAAGGGTATTCTCCTTTCGCGGACGTATTCGTATACGCTGGAGTAGGGAATCGGGTTTTCGAATTCTTTGAATTTTTCCTTTCGTAAAGATGTCCTGACTTTAATAATTTCCTAGAAACCAAAAACAAAAAGAACACCAGTATTCATTTGCTGGGCAGGGGGAACGTGTTTGTGAATTCTTCATTTTTTTTCCCAAAAAAAAGAAGTAGCCTCTTCAGCAAGACCTCTCTCTCCATGTTGGATGCTTGGGTCCATCCGCCCAAACCCCAGCCAAGACAATTAACTTCCCGATTAAGCCAACTAAAAACGTGTCTTATAGCAAACCAAGGCATAGGGATATCCCCTCCTCCTTCCACATGCCTTCCTGTGAAAGTGACAAGGCCAAAAAGTGATTAAGAAACGGATAACCATCCAGGTCGGACACACCACACCAAGGATTAGGCAGGGTAGCTAGCGTGCTACCGCCACTCGGAGGGAGGACGGAGGAGTCAGAGTCAAGGCTGGCGCGCTACCTGCCGGTGCCGGCCGTCGGCGGCGACCGACGGCGACGCGCCGAGTGACCCAAGACAACCGCGCGTCGCCGCCGGAGCGCCGCTGGCTGCGTTTTCCAGCTGGATGGAAAATTTTCGTCAATTTCAAAACAAAAAAGAGTACTCGCTCTGTCACGCACGCACGCACTGGAAGATGCCGGCGATTAGAGCTTTAGGCGTGATCGGCGCGTGGTTAGTTTAAATCGGTGGAGTTAATTAGCAGTGATTGAGAACAAGACAAGAGTGCTCTCGCTGGCTGGCTCAACCGGTTCCTTGATCAGAGGAACTGATTCAACCAATTGAGAATCTATCTACTATATCAACCAACCAATTAAGAATCTATGTATTATATCAACCAGCCAATTAAGAATCTGTCCGTATCTTTTTTCTTTTCTTTCGAGAATACACCGCGTGCGGAGGCGGTATCAAATTCACAGAAGAAGAGCCGAGACACAACGCCTTTCGGCATACAACAGCACAACCGTAACCGGAGGGGATAGCAATCACACCACACCGAAGACCCACGACCACAACGACGCAAAAACCCGCCGCCTTGTCCAGCCTCAACCCGTAATCACAACGACCCAATTGCAAGAGCGGAGCTCTACCAACTGAGCTATATCCATCCCCCACCCCCACCCCTCCCGAGCCAAGTGGAGTATGCATGAAAGAGTCGGATGCTTCTTCTATTCTTTTCCCTAGAGCGGCTGGGCCATCCTGGGCTTGAACCGGAGACCTCACCCGTGAAGTAAATCATCGCCCCTACGATCCAACCAATTGGGAGAGAATCAATAGACTCCTTTTCGGGAGCGATTCGTTCTTCCCGAACGCAGCATACAACTCCCTGTTGTACTGCGCTCTTCAAGTGTGCTTCTTCCCCCTTCTCCCTCGTACCATGGCAAGTCCTCGGGAAATAACTCCAATGGGCAGAAAAAGGAAGGCGTTAAAATTCTGAATGGAATGATTTTGAGTATAAATTTCTTGGTAAAAAACCTTTGCCCAATTTTGAATTGTCAAGACAAGAGCTTTATGTAAGAGTACAAGCCCCAAAAGGTGAATTAGGGATTTATCTAGTAGGAGATGACAGACTTTTCCCCTGGAGATGGAAAATCCGTCCACCCGGGTTTATTAATTTGCAAATTCTTCCTCAACTAGTTAAAAAATGAAAAAAATGAAATTGGTTGATATCATGACGATATTAGGTAGTATAGATATCATTATGGGTGAAGTTGATCGTTGAAATGATAATAGATAGGGTAGATGTAGAAACTATCAATTCTTTTTCGAAGAGACCCTCCTGGCCCAACCCTAGACAATGCCACAAATGGCGAAGAGAGAGAGCGAGGAGGACAGAGACCCGCGTCACAGCCAAAGATTACATCGAGCCACACTGAATCAACACACCCTCAACCCTTAGTGCCGAAGAGAATCGGCAAGTCTTCAGCAGGAACCAGACAGATCCGAGGAAGACGTCATCCAAGATGTGTCGGTGACGAAGTACATTGTGTCCCATAGGCACATGCCTGTCACAACAACCAAAGCAAGACGTCAGCCAAGCCTCGCCGCTAAAGCTGATTGAGGTAACCAACTCCAGCTTCCTTTGAGGTAGACTACATGACCACATAGGCAGCGCCTCTAAGGAGAGGATGACACTCTGCAGCTGCCACTACATGGGATGAGGAATCACACCTAGCATTCCCCCAGATGCACGGGAGAGAATTGACATGGCCATGACAATGCCTCCATAAAGAAGACGGCGCCGACAATTGCCATATCTTTGATCGCATCAGCAGGGCACCAACCAAGGGTTTCTCTTCGGCCAATCCACACAGTAGGGAACGCCTCCGTACTGCTAACGCTAGCCGTGCTGCTGTGCGATGGGAAACCATGCCGCCATCGACGCCTCGGAGCCGCTCCGCCCCCAAATGACTCGATACACTACTCCACAAAACTGACGAAGCACCTCGCAACCACCTTCCCCGGAGCCAACGTGGGCTTCGCCGGCGGCTTCTCAAGTGGCGACGAGAAGAGAGGGAAGGAGGAGCGGAGGGTGGCGGTGCGATTTAGGGTTGCCCATGTCATCAGAGGAGGGAGACACTGGTGGATGGGAGGGGTTAGTCTAAAACCACAAATAACAGTCTTTTGGTCAGTTGTTTCTATCTATACAGATATATTGTCGACAAGTTAATTTTTTTAGGGCAATATGATCAACAAGTACATGTGTATCAGGTAAGGACCACGCGTGTGGTTAACCACTAATCAGGCCGCGCGGCCGGCGCCATGCCTGCCTGCTTGTCTGCTTGCATGTGGACTTGCTTAGTTAACAGCGGCTGGCGCCTAGGTCTACGTGTTGCTGCGTCCAACGTTCAAAAGCTAGCTTCAGTATATGTTTGTATGCTTTTGCTGCCATGCTCCAGTTGGTTCTGCAACTTGCAGCTGATATATAGTAGTATCATCATCTTGGTTTGCTCACCCATCCCTCGTATCCTCCATATGGTCCTGCTTATCTGATCTTCAAATCTTTTTTTTCCTTGACAGCTATGATCTGATCCTCAAACCGATTCTGCTGGCCGCAGCTGGCTCTACTGTTTAGGGCCTCTTTGGTTCATTACTTCGGATTTTTTTTCCTTTTTATAAAGTATTTTTGCTTTTCTAGTACATACCAATAAGTTAGTATTTGTTTTGAGTAAAACTAGATTCCACATGCATTTTTCCAAGGAAAAAGAACTTGTTTCTCGCCACGAGTCCTTCGAAACTAGATTGCACGTAGACATGTTTGATCGATATATTTGTACAGCAACTTACTAGCTATGGCACGAAAGACAACTGCTTTGTTTAAAACAGTTTTTTTTACTCACAAACCAGTAGGTACACGGCTATGGTGCTAAAACAAGTTTCACGGTTTTAAAAATTGTGTTGTCAAGTTTTAAGAGTTTCTCCATGTATTATTTTGAAATGCAAATTAGCATGACCAAAGTAATATGTAACACAAACTTGTACTCTCATCATGTTACACTGCTTTGGAGAAACTAGCGCATGCCCTAGAAACTACTCCCTCCGTTCCAAAATAGATGACCCAACTTTATACTAGCTTTAAACTAAAGCTAGTATAAAGTTGGGTCATCTATTTTGGAACGGAGGGAGTACAAAAAGAATGCAGTTTAATGATATGCAAGAAAGTATTTTCCAGAAACATGCTTTTCATTGCCAAATAATGTATAATAAATGGTTAACTTGTTGTGGTAGATGATCAGTCTGAGCTAGAAAATCATTTTTACCACAAAAGTTAATTTTCATTACTGAAAGTTGATTTCAAAAACAGTCCTCTGAATATGCTCACGCGGGATCTAGTTTGGAAGACTGGTCAAGAGGAACACACCGGTAAAAAACAGATTTTGACTTGCACATTCAGTTTCAAAGCAATGCATTTTTTTAATGTTTGAAACAGTTTCGCGACATCTATTTCGGCTCTATATAATTTGTTGTTGATTTTGATTTGCAATACAGTTTGCGTAAGCCCACAAATGAAAAACCATACGAATGCTCACTTGATGTGTCCTCTTAATTGAACTATACGAGTTAGTAACAGTAATTGGGACAAGGCAAAGAGTAGTGCTCTAAGGCCTTCCCAGTGCTCTATGGTGTACATGTGCTAAGAATGCTACAGAGGCAAAAAAAAACTGACCTGGCAAAGTAATTAATGAGACGAGAGAGTAATTTGGTTACCCCAGAAAAAACCCGAATGTCAAGCACATGAACCTAGGCAAAACAACTACGCATGAGAGTTTAGCTGCTAAACAATTAAATGAAGAAAACATACATAAAAAAGCTAAGCATCTATGCATGAAGGACTTTTTTTTTTCGAGGGTACGCAAAATGCGTACCTTAGCTTTATAGAAAAAGAGAAATGAGACATGAAGGACTTTAGTTGCTAAGACTTTTTATGCACTTCACACATTGTCTAAGCATCTTTGCATTGGAAACAATAGCAGCCTAGCTGGCAGACTGGCTCCTCAGCTCAACCGGCCGGTTCCTTGATAAGAGGAATTAATTAACTAATTAAGAATCATCTACTAACTAATCAAGAATCTGTCTATAATCTATACACACATATGATCCACAAGTATGTGTATAAGGTAAGGGCCATACAAGTGGTTAACCACTAATCAAGCCGCGGTATGGGCTGGCTTACTTACTTAGGGTCTTAGGTGTTGCTGCATCCAGCATTCAAGCGCTAGCGCCACTTGCATATGCTCGCTGCCGTTTTGCAACTTGCAAGGATATCATCTTGGTTTCCTCACCTCTCTCTTGTATCGACATGTCTTGGTTATCTGATATACTAATAAAATTGGTTGCACTGGCCCAACTAGCTGGAGGATTAACCACTGCTCCTTCTAGTAACAAGCTGCTACCAATCTCGATCGACCTCTGTATGGGATGTTAGCTATATACATACATCATTTCGATGATGTCAATCCAAACAACTTCCGTTTGGCCAACATTTTCAAAGTCGTTCCAACAAATACGAATTGTTCTAAATCACATGCACACATCCAAAAGGGGAAAAATATATCTTTTAGGGGCTGTATCTCAAGCTATTGCTAAAGTCAGCCTTTTTTTTTGAAGTTCAAGTCAGCCTTATGTTGAGAACGTTAGATGTGTGCATGTGGTTGAAAATAATTTGGATAAAAAAATAAACCTAGACATGTTACAAATGTATTACCTGTCTTAGATTTATCTAGATACATATGTATTTAGACAAGTTACAAGTAATTTTGGACGAAGGTAATACTCCACTAGTTTTGGTGGAGTAATTATGGTTTCTCCTAAAAGAGAGAGCAAGTTTAGACTTTGACAACTGCTGATGAACTAAAATTATAATTTCTTGCAAACCGTGCATAGCTCAGATGGTTAGGTTCCTTGTGGTGGAACCAACTCACGAGGGTTCAAGTCATGCACTTGGCATTGATGGCGTATTTTTCTGGATTTATTCAGGCCTTCCGATGATATGCATTCTTTTTTTTTTTTTTGCACGAACCGAGGATATGCATTCAGCGGGAATAGACGTCCCCATCTACTATGAAAGCGTATGTGGCGACTTCGTCAATCTCAAG
>LR880966.1:17907193-17919606 GCA_904067115.1 Aegilops sharonensis
AACATGTCTGGCTACCCAGATAGGCAAAACAGTAGAGGCATACGTAGACGATGTGGTCGTCAAGACCAAACACGTCGGAACTCTAGTAGAAGACTTGAGGGTGACATTCGACAACCTCCGAGCATATGACATTAAGCTCAATCCGGAAAAATGTGTCTTCGGCGTACCAGCCGGAAAGCTCTTGGGCTTCATCGTATCCGGTAGAGGAATTGAAGCAAACCCGGCTAAAATCCGAGCTCTGTCACAATTGGATATTCCAAAAGACCTCAAGCAGATACAAAAACTAACCGGATGCATAGCGGCCTTAAGTCGCTTCATCTCCCGTTTGGGAGAAAAGGCTCTGCCCCTCTACCGCCTCCTCCGGCGCACCGAACATTTTGAATGGACGGATGTTGCCACAGCCGGACTCGAAGAAATAAAGGCCATACTGGCAACAAATCCGGTTCTGGCCGCGCCCAACCTGGGCGAACCTATGTTATTATATATCGCAGCAACACATCAAGTTGTCAGCGCGGTACTCGTCGTCGAACGAGAAACAGAAGGGCACAAATTCCCCCTTCAAAAACCAGTGTACTACGTATCCACTGTTCTAACTCCATGCAAATCCCGGTACCCACATTATCAAAAGATAGCGTATGCGGTGTTCATGGCATCCCGGAAGCTGCGACACTACTTTCAAGAGTGTTCAATAACGGTGGCCTCCGAAGTACCTCTCAACGATATTATAAACAATCGCGACGCAGCGGGCAGGATTGCAAAATGGGCTATCGAGCTCTTACCATTTGACATAACCTACAAACCACGGTGAGCTATAAAGTCGCAGGTTCTGGCTGACTTCGTCGCCGAATGGACCGAAGCCGAACTCCCTAAAGAGTACGACGCGTACTCCAACTGGATCATGCATTTCGACGGATCCAAAATGTTGGCTGGCTTGGGGGCTGGCGTCGTCCTGACGTCCCCAACTGGAGACACAATCCAATACGTACTTCAAATAATGTACATGGACTCCAACAACGCATCCGAATACGAGGCCCTTCTACATGGCCTCCGGATGGCAATCTCCATGGGCATTCAACGCCTAGAGGTGCGCGGGGATTCAAACCTCGCAATATCCCAAGTAAATGGAGACTTTGACGCCAAAGATCCAAAAATGGCAGCTTACCGCAACGCCGTCCTAAAAATGTCAGCTCGGTTCGAAGGACTAGAATTCCACCATGTAGCCCGGGATAATAACCAAGCAGCAGACGTGTTAGCACGCATCGGCGCGAAACGAGACGCCGTCCCTCCAAACATCTTCCTGGAACGGCTCTTTAAGCCATCCGTATTATGGGAAGAGGAGTCCGGAAATAACAATCCGGAGCCAGCTGCATCACCTAACTCAGACCATTCTAACACAATCGGCGGCTCAGCCAATGAAATAACACCTTCAGCTCACGAAATAATGGCAGTAATTGCCCCGTGGGCAGAACCATTCCTAGCCTACTTAATGCGGCAGGAACTTCCCGAAGACCAAAATGAGGCCCGCTGCATAGTTCGGCGATCTAAAGCCTACAAGGTCCATGAGGGAGAACTTTATAAGAAAAGCACAACCGGAGTCCTTCAAAGGTGTATCTCCGAAGAGGAAGGGCGAAATCTCCTGGCTGAAATTCATGCCGGACTCGGCGGGCACCACGCTGCAGCCCGGGCCCTTGTAGGCAAGGCCTTCCGTACAGGATTTTATTGGCCGACAGCCCGGGCAGATGCTCAGGACTTAGTCCAACGATGCGTCGGTTGCCAGCTCTTTGCTAATCAGAACCACATGCCACCCACCACCCTCAAAACTATACCCATTACCTGGTCGTTCGCGATCTGTGGGCTTGACATGGTTGGACCCCTTAAAGGGGGAACCCACAAGCACAAATACTTATTGGTCATGGTGGACAAATTCACCAAATGGATTGAGGCCAAGCCGGTTAAAACGGCAGAATCCGGACCGGTGATAGACTTCATATCCGGGGTAGTACACCGTTTTGGCGTCCCCCACAACATCATCACTTATAACGACACGAACTTCACGGCCGACGAGGTTAAACTCTGGTGCAAAAATATGGGTATTAAGCTCGATTACGCTTCAGTCTATCACCCCCAAACTAACGGTCAAGTCGAGCGAGCAAATGGTCTAATCATGAGCGGCATCAAACCCAGACTAGTGCGGTCCCTCAAGGAATCTAACACGCATTGGGTAGAGGAGCTCGACTCCGTACTCTTGGGGCTGCGGACCACGCCAAACCGAACTACTGGATTCACACCATTTTTCATGGTATACGGCGCAGAGGCAGTTCTGCCCTGCGATATGATTCATGACTCACCTCGTGTGCGCATGTACGAAGAAAGAGAAGCCGAGTTAGATCGGCAGGATAGTTTGGACGCCTTAGAGGAGGAGCGGGACGTGGCAAAGGCTCGTTCCGCATTTTATCAGCAGCAGGCTCGAAGATATCAAAGCAGAGAAGTACGGGCCAAGACTTACAATGTTGGCGAACTTTTTCTACGCCTGCCGGACAAGAAAAATGACAAACTTAAGCCCAAGTGGGAAGGTCCCTTCATCATCGACCAAGTCCTGACGGCGGAGCATACCGTCTACGTAACGCATCTGACAACCGACTCGAGCCGAACCCATGGAACGCAGCCCGTCTCCGAAGATTCTACGCCTAACGCCGGACTCCGGGTTCGTCTCACTCCCCCGTCCACCCCTTTTTTTTACTGTCTCTCGTCCTCCTCCTTCTTCTCACTTTTTTTAATACCTTTTATGGGCTGATTTGCGCTTTGTTCGCACACACTTGACGTGCTCCTGGCACTCATTATACCTGGGGGCTTCTTTAACAGAAGCTTATTCATACGGGCTTTATGCCCAATACATGTGTCATACTTCCGCATGTACCTTTTATTCACCATTATATGCATCGATATGACTTAAGTTTTGGCCAAGCTGGGTTGCCTGGCTCCTGTGCTTACCCCTACGTTCCCGATTGTTCGGCTAGGAGGTAAAGGGAGCACCTCTGCGATTGTTACTGCCGGGTTAGCCGGATGTGTACCTCAGACTGGGTGAAGCCGAAAGCTAGCGTTCTTAAGAGAATATTCGGTCGGTGACTTGAAAGATGATTTATTACTTACTTATTTATCTACCCCCAGATGCTTTTTTCTGCTATTTTCGCAGTCCGGCATTGCACTTTAGGGCATGCCTCCCAGGGAAAGGAACCCTTAACGGAACTATTCTCCCTGGAAGATGTTTCTTACTAACCATGTAATATAACATAACTAGTTGGGCACTTGTCTGATAAAGCAATTATGACCCAGACGCCTTGTCTCCATGCATGCCCCGGTTCTTTTATAACCGTAAGGGTATTCAGACACACTCCGGACGGTTGGGTCCCGAGGTTGAAGCGAAACGGTCCGCAAAGACAAACGATCTACAATCCGGCTAGAAGGCATTTTACATGTCATTTCAAATTACATCGTCAAACCGACTGATTGTACTCCTCCTCAATCCCATCTAACAGGCTGTCTAATTTACAGCCCTGTTGGGAATATTTCGCGGCCAGTTCTACTTGGCCGTACATCAAGCTCACAGGGATCTCCTTCCCATCAGGCCCCGCAGGTCCGACCTCGGCCATGTGGTTTGGGTCAGCCTTCGGGTAACGTGTCTTCACCATGGCCCAGGCCTCCCTGGCGCCCTGACGGCAGGCCGATATCTTCCACAAACGGAGGCGTCGCCGTGCTCCCTGAAGCTTCTCAGCAAGCTCACCAAGGCCCTCGGGTAGGGAGACGGATGGCCATAAAGCATGAACGACGCCACTCATCGCCTGCCGAACACGTTCGAGCAATTGCACTAGCTCGGGAAGTTGGTCACCCGTTGACTCAGGCATTTCCTCCGCAGGGCGACCTGTGAGCACACCTAAAGACATATTTCTGTCAATCGACTTCCTCGCCGAAATCCTCTTTTCAAAGGAATTTGTTCAAGCACTTACTATAAATGCCGTGACGAAGCCGTTGATTCTCCTTCATGGAGCCAGACAGCTGGGCCCGAACACCTTTCAGCTCTTCTCCTCGCTGGGTGTGGGCATCTTGGAGCTTGTTTCTCTCCTACTGCACCTTCATAAGCACCCTCTCGCCGGCCTTTAGCTGACGCAGTAGCTGTTGCTTGTCCGGATCTAGTCCGGCGCCCTCTGCAATATTATTGTCAGATCCACGCCGCACTTTGTTAAATAATTATCTTTTCAAAGTACGTCTTACCAGTAGGGGTCTCTGTGGCTCCCCCTGTGGCGGCCAGTGCGGCCTCAAGTTGGGCCTTGCACTCTTGGAGCTCCTGGGACAGATGGGTATTCTTCTCCGTAAGATCCTGCATCATAATTGATCCTTAAATCAGTTATTTCAACTATTTTAAGTCTCGGGGGCTACTGGCATATATAACTATTAAAATTACTTACCCGTATGTCTTTCACATACTGCTCCGTGGCTCTGGTTAACCCATCTTGAGTGGCACGGAGGTGCGCGTTTCCCGCTTCAAAGGCATTTAACGCCTCCCGGGAGAAACACGCGTCACGAAGAACTGTCCGGCGACGCCTGTGATTCATGGCGCTCTCCACCTCAGACCGGGTCGCGGACAGCCTGTCGGCATCCTCCGTCGGAGGAGCGTCCGGCTCACGCTTTGTATTCGCCTCCCCTCCCGGACCATGCGTTGGAGCATGGCCGGCGGAGGCTTGATTGGCAACCTCTCCGGACACTGTCCGGAGAGCGCTCTTTCTGGAAAAGTTATGAGCATTAATATAACTCCTAGGGATCCTTCCCTTAAAAATAGCAGTGCTCCATACCGTTGCGGCGATGTTTCGGTTCGCGTCGCGCTCCTCTTCCGCCTGCTGGACCGGACTGACCCTTGTTGGCCGGCCGCCGCGGGTTCGGCTTCCCACCTTAAAGGCAGCTTCTGCGATGCACCATCAGTATGGGATGGTCAAAATTGAGCGCGGATCAAATAATGGTGTCAAGAGCTTGGTCGTAGTCACCTGGGAGGCCGGAAACAAACCGGGGTAGTCAGCCGTAATGGCGACTAGGGCATTGTCTATGCTACGTTGGTGGAACACCCCGTCAATCAGCTCCACCTTTATGTCCGGATCCTCTTCGGAGGTCGGATCAAGGGATCTTTCCGGATCCTTGGGCTGTGGCGTTAGGCTTCGTATGCCCTCCACGTCCCGGCGCAGCTCCTGCGTCAAAATCACAGAGTAAGATACTTGACTTTAAAAGTATGGATCGGGTAGACGAACTTCCGCTTACCCAGCTCCGAGGGTTATTCATAGAAAATCCATTCAACGGATTCTTGCGGAGGAAGTCCTCCTCCTCTCCCTTGTACAAGCCAGACAGGATCTTTGCCAGATCGGCTACCGAGCCTGGCCCTTTGCGGCCATGACGGGTGGCGTTGTCTTCCCCGTTGAAATCCCACATAGGGTGGCCCCTATATTGGAGTGGCTGCACCCCTCGCATAATGCACATGGCCATGACTCCAATCATGGTCAATCCGAAGTGGGCCAGTAACCTAATCCGGCCCATCAGATAATGGACGCTGATATCATCTTCCCGTTGAGGGCTCCGCGGGCGCCAACTCAGGCGTTTCTTCAAGGGAGCATTGTTGAACTCCGAGAGGCCGATCCGAACTGGATCCGGCAGAGGGGCGTCCTCCATGTAGAACCATTCCGAAGGCCAGTCTTCGGATGCCTTCTTCGGGGGGCCGGATTGATATCCGGTCCCGGCGATGCGCCATATTTCGGCTCCGCCCATTTGATATATCGACCCCTCATGAGAACGGGGTACGAGACAAAACAATCTCTTCCACAGGGCAAAATGGGGCTCGATGCCCAAGAACAGCTCGCAAAGAGCTACGAAGCCCGCGATGTGCAAAATGGAGGCGGGCGTGAGGTGGTGAAGTTGGAGTCCGTAGAACTCTAGGAGCCCCCTGAGAAACGGATGTATGGGAAATCCGAGTCCCCTTATTAGATAGGGGACAAAGCATACCCGCTCCCCTTTGGAAGGGTTGGGGACGCTCTCCGCCTGCTTTCCACCCTTGTAGGTGGCTAGTCCGGCTCGAACCGGAACCATGAAAGCTGGGGGAAGATATCCCTCGGTTTGAAGTACCACTAGCTCGCTGTGTGGAACTGAGCATCTCCCCCAATCTCCTGGCTTAGGGCTGGGAGCGCGAGAGGAGGAGTCGCGGCGGCTATCCATGATAGAATGGATTTTTGTCAGAGGCGCTTCAATGAGAACTTGCGGATGGAGGATGGTGTGAGCTGGATCTAGATCCTCGCCTCTCTTATAGGCGGCTCGTTCGCACGGCTAGGGGGTAAAATGTAAAAATATCCCAGCCTTTCGCATTCATACGACACGTGGGAGAAGGCCATTATTGGGCGTAGAAGCCAAGGAGCGCAACATTTATAAAGAAGCCGGACACTATTCGACGGGAACATGAAGACTGAAGGAGAACCCGCCTTGCAACGCCGAAGACAATATACGCGCCGGACTCGTCGTCGCTGAAGCCCGGTTCGGGGGCTACTGAGGGAGTTCCGGACTAGGGGGTGTCCGGATAGCCGAACTATCATCATCGGCCGGACTCCAAGACTATGAAGATACAAGATTGAAGACTTCGTCCCGTGTTCGGATGGGACTTTCCTTGGCGTGGAAGGCAAGCTTGGCGATACGGATATGTAGATCTCCTACCATTGTAACCGACTCTATGTAACCCTAACCCTATCCGGTGTCTATATAAACCGGAGGGTTTTAGTCCGTAGGACGAACAACAATCATACCATAGGCTAGCTTCTAGGGTTTAGCCTCTTTGATCTCGTGGTAGATCCACTCTTGTAACACACATCATCAATAGTAATCTAGCAGGACGTAGGGTTTTACCTCCATCAAGAGGGCCTGAACCTGGGTAAAACATCGTGTCCCTTGTCTCCTGTTACCATCCGCCTAGACGCACAGTTTGGGACCCCCTACCCGAGATCCGCCGGTTTTGACACCGACACTTGGTTTTGTTCCTTCAAAGTCTGACACATCCTTGTTCATTTACAATAAGTCAAATACCTCCATATTTGTTCTTATTTATGTTGATTATAATTGTCACGAGTTCATCTGATGAAGCTGTGTCAGGACTGTTAAAGGAGTTGAGTGCCGAGTTAGCCCTTAAGGATCTGGGAGACCTACACTTCTTCAGGGATCGAAGTCAAGAAATTAACATGGAGACAGTCTTCATCTCTCTCAGGAAAAATATGCTACTGATATGGTAAGAAGAGTTGGGTTGCAAGGATGTAAGCCTTCACCAACACCGCTATCTAGTATAGAAAAATTATCACTTGCCGAAGGAGAACCTTTGAGTCAGGAAGACAGTACCAGATACAAAAGCTTAGTGGGAGCACTTCAGTACTTAACTGTAACAAGGCGTGACATTTTTTTGCTGTTAACAAAGTGTGCGAGTTCCTTCATGCTCCAACCAAAACTCATTGGGCTGCTGCAAAAAGCATAGTGAGATATGTGAAAAATACTATGAATCTTGGTCTTACTTTCAGCAAGTCCTCTTCCACTCTTGTTAGTGCTTTTTTTGATTCTGACTGGCAGGATGTCTAGATGACAGACACTCTACTGGTGGTTTTGCGATATTCTTTGGGCCAAACCTGATATCCTGGTGTGTAAAGAAACAAGCCACTATGTCAAGGTCAAGTACAGAAGCTGTGTATAAAGCACTAGCAAATGTCACAAAAGAGATTATCTGAGTTCAGTCCATGTTGAGAAAGCTTGGTGTAAAGCACACGCAAGTCCCATGTCTATGGTGTGATAACCTTGCACTACTAGGGAAAAGCCTAACAGTAGCGCGGGTCTAAGGGCTATCAGTAGCATGGGGCACCGCGCTACTGATACATCGCTACAGCTAACGTTTAGCAGTAGCGCGGTTTGACAAACGCTACTGCTATACCTACTTAGCAGTAGCGCTTTCCATACCAGCGCTACCGTTAAGTGCTTTAGCAGTACCGTTTTCCTGTCCAGCGCTAAAGAGCGCTACTATTTTCTCATATCTTCTTTAAGTGCTTTAGCAGTACCGTTTTCCTGTCCAGCGCTAAAGAGCGCTACTATTTTCTCATATCTTTTTTGCTGCGTATTTGCGATGTTTTTGTACAGGTTTTGTACAATATTCTAATCATATCATAAACATGCAATATGATCATCATATCATACACATAATAGTCTCATCATATCATCCAACACAAATCATGTCGTCACATCATAATCACGATATAGCTATACAAGTTACATGACATGTCTCATCATACATAATGTAGTGCTTCTTGAGGCGTCGGTTCATATCCCTCTCTCGCACTAGCGCGAACCTAAACTAACTACTGGCTGTCGCTCGGAAACCGGTACACCTGGTCCTAACACTCCGGCCACTCATCGTATACTCCTGGCGTAGCATTTCTTCGCCATCGATGATCTATGCACTTGGATCGTCACATGAGTCGATGATATGCAACATATATAGTTGTGCAACAGAAAGAGACAGGCTTGGCAAAAATAGAAGCAACATATCATAAGCATAAATAACAAAGTTTGTCGTACCCAAAATGCCCTAACTAGAGTGATGTTCACTAGTTGAGGAGGATGGTTTAATTACATCACAAATAAAGTTTCGTCGTGTATAATTCAAAGTTTTGTCATAGAGAAAGTATGGACTAAACAGACACATTGTCATATATCGTCAATCACTCCAACATGTCGTGCCATCCATCCAAGTCAGGGAAATAGTCCCTGAGCGCAGTGAAAGGCTTCAGGTCGAGACGCTGAGCCGATAGGCGTGTTCAGACGTCTACCCATGACATTTGCCCTTCTTCATAGAACATCCCTGTTTTTTCGACGACCTCCTTCTTGATGATTTGGGCAAGTTCACGCTGGATGTGATAGAACTCAGCTCGAAGTCGACAATCGGAGTGACAAAATCCTAATCTCGAAATACGCCAACTCAACATGTACCTTCGGAGACACCTGTAGAGCTCCTTTATAATCACCCAGTTACGTTGTGACGTTTGGTAGCACACAAAGTGTTCCTCCGGTAAATGAGAGTTACATAATCTCATAGTCATAGGAACATGTATAAGTCATGAAGAAAGCAATAGCAACATACTAAACGATCAAGTGCTAAGCTAACGGAATGGGTCAGGTCAATCACATCATTCTCCTAATGATGTGATCCCATTAATCAAATGACAACTCATATCTATGGTTAGGAAGCTTAACCATCTTTGATTTACGAGCTAGTCAAGTAGAGGCATACTAGTGACACTATGTTTGTCTATGTATTCACACATGTATCATGTTTCCGGGTAATACAATTCTAGCATGAATAATAAACATTTATCATGATATGAGGAAATAAATAATAACTTTATTATTGCCTCTAGGGCATATTTCCTTCAGTCTCCCACTTGCACTAGAGTCAATAATCTAGATTACACAGTAATAATTCTAACACCCATGGAGTCTTGGTGCTGATCATGTTTTGCTCCTGGAAGAGGCTTAGTCAACGGGTTTGCAACATTCAGATCTGTATGTATCTTGCAAATTTCTATGTCTCCCACCTGGACTTGGTCCCGGATGGAATTGAAGCGTCTCTTGATGTGCTTGGTCCTCTTGTGAAATCTGGATTCCTTTGCCAAGGCAATTGCACCAGTATTGTTACGGAAGATCTTCATTGGTCCCGATGCACTAGGTATGACACCTAAATCGGAAATGAACTCCTTCATCCAGACTCCTTCATTTGCTGCTTCCGAAGCAGCTATGTACTCCGCTTCGCATGTAGATCCCGCTACGACGCTTTGTTTAGAACTGCACCAACTGACAGCTCCACCGTTTAATATAAACATGTATCTGGTTTGCGATTTAGAATTGTCCGGATCAGTGTCAAAGCTTGCATCGACGTAACCATTTACGACTAGCTCTTTGTCACCTCCATAAATGAGAAACATATCCTTAGTCCTTTTCAGGTATTTCAGGATGTTCTTGACCGTTGTCCAGTGATCCACTGCTGGATTACTTTGGTACCTCCCTGCTAAACTAATAGCAAGGCACACATCAGGTCTGGTACACAGCATTGCATAGATGATAGAGCCTATGGCTGAAGCATAGGGAACTCCTTTCATTTTCTCTCTATCTTCTGCAGTGGTCGGGCATTGAGTCTGACTCAACTTCACAACTTGTAATACAGGCAAGAATCCTTTCTTTGCCTGATCCATTTTGAACTTTTTCAAAACTTTATCAAGGTATGTGCTTTGTGAAATTCCAATCAAGTGTCTTGATCTATCTCTATAGATCTTGATGCCCAATATGTAAGCAGCTTCACCGAGGTCTTTAATTGAAAAACTTTTATTCAAGTATCCTTTTATGCTATCCAAAAATTCTATATCATTTCCAATCAACAATATGTCGTCCACATATAATATCAGAAATGCTCCAGAGCTCCCACTCACTTTCTTGTAAATACAGGCTTCTCCAAAAGTCTGTATAAAACCATATTCTTTGATCACACTATCAAAGCGTTTATTCCAACTCCGAGAGGCTTGCACCAGTCCATAAATGGATCGCTGGAGCTTGCACACTTTGTTAGCTCCCTTAGGATCGACAAAACCTTCCGGTTGCATCATATACAACTCTTCTTCCAGAAATCCATTCAGGAATGCAGTTTTGACATCCATCTGCCATATTTCATAATCATAAAATGCGGCAATCGCTAACATGATTCGGACAGACTTAAGCATCGCTACGGGTGAGAAGGTCTCATCGTAGTCAACCCCTTGAACTTGTCGAAAACCTTGCAACAAGTCGAGCTTTGTAGACAGTAACATTACCGTCAGTGTCAGTCTTCTTCTTGAAGATCCATTTATTCTCTATTGCTTGTCGATCATCGGGCAAGTCAACCAAAGTCCACACTTTGTTCTCATACATGGATCCCATCTCAGATTTCATGGCTTCAAGCCATTTTGCGGAATCTGGGCTCACCATCGCTTCTTCATAGTTCATAGGTTCACCATGATCTAGTAGCATGACTTCCAGAACAGGATTACCGTACCACTCTGGTGCGGATCTTACTCTGGTTGATCTATGAAGTTCAGTAACAACTTGATCTGAAGTTTCATGATCATCATCATTAACTTCCCTCACTAATTGGTGTAGGTGTCACAGAAACCGGTTTCTGTGATGAACTACTTTCCAATAAGGGAGCTGGTACTGTTACCTCATCAAGTTCTACTTTCCTCCCACTCACTTCTTTTGAGAGAAACTCCTTCTCTAGAAAGGATCCATTCTTAGCAATGAATGTCTTGCCTTCGGATCTGTGATAGAAGGTGTACCCAACTGCCTCCTTTGGGTATTCTATGAAGACACATTTTTCCGATTTGGGTTCGAGCTTATCAGGTTGAAGCTTTTTCACATAAGCATCGCAGCCCCAAACTTTCAGAAACGACAACTTTGGTTTCTTGCCAAACCATAATTCATAAGGAGTCGTCTCAACGGATTTTGATGGTGCCCTATTTTACGTGAATGCGGCCGTCTCTAAAGCATAACCCCAAAACGATAGCGGTAAATCGGTAAGAGACATCGTAGATCGCACCATATCTAGTAAAGTACGATTACGACGTTCGGACACACCATTACGCTGTGGTGTTCCACGTGGCGTGAGTTGCAAAACTATTCCGCATTGTTTCAAATGTAGACCAAACTCGTAACTCAAATATTCTCCTCCACGATCAGATCGTAGAAACTTTATTTTCTTGTTACGATCATTTTCAACTTCACTCTGAAATTCTTTGAACTTTTCAAATGTTTCAGACTTATGCTTCATTAAGTAGATATACCCATATCTGCTTAAATCATCTGTGAAGGTGAGAAAATAACGATATCCGCCACGAGCTTTAACATTCATTGGACCATATACATCTGTATGTATGATTTCTAACAAATCTGTTGCTCTCTCCATAGTACCGGAGAACGGCGTTTTAGTCATCTTGCCCATGAGGCATGATTCACAACTACCAAGTGATTCATAATCAAGTGGTTCCAAAAGTCCATCAGTATGGAGTTTTTTCATGCGTTTTACACCGATATGACCTAAACGGCAGTGCCACAAATAAGTTGCACTATCATTATCAACTCTGCATATTTTGGCTTCAACATTATGAATATGTGTATCACTACAATCGCGATTCATCAAAAATAGACCACTCTTTAAGGGTGCATGACCATAAAAGATATTACTCATATAAATAGAACAACCATTATTCTCTTATTTAAATGAATAACCGTCTCGCATCAAAC
Source organism: Aegilops sharonensis (assembly GCA_904067115.1). NCBI lineage: Eukaryota > Viridiplantae > Streptophyta > Magnoliopsida > Poales > Poaceae > Aegilops > Aegilops sharonensis. The sequence continues at coordinate 17,919,572 of LR880966.1, forward strand.
AAGATCTAGATATAATGTTCATGCTCAACGCTGGC